>JAGDYQ010000174.1:415385-1015385 GCA_021962125.1 Bulinus truncatus
AACTATAAACATATTCAATATAGCACCAGAGCTGCTCACATAATTTGTCAATCTAGTCCT
The DNA here is from genome assembly GCA_021962125.1 of Bulinus truncatus. NCBI lineage: Eukaryota > Metazoa > Mollusca > Gastropoda > Planorbidae > Bulinus > Bulinus truncatus. The sequence continues at coordinate 415,446 of JAGDYQ010000174.1, forward strand.
TTTTTTAGTCACATTGTTTTGTTTCCATTTTTATTATTTAATCACTGGTTGAGGTCAAGTTTCGCTAATCTTCTTCTTATCCTGTGTCAATAGAATGCATAATCGGAAGATTATCTCAAAGTTCACCTCACCCATTGTAAATGAATAGGTAGCAGATAAATGATGTTTATTATATAATTGTCAATCTAAATTTTGCAATTTTTTTTTCAAATTCAATTGATTGAGTTACTGTTTCAAAGAATAACTGATACAACTATTGACAATTAGTTATTCTACTATTACACTCATTTAATAATCTGATAGTTCTTTTAATATTTATATTTTAAGGCACTTTAATAGTGAAGTGCGATTTAAGTTTTCGATAAAAATTTTAATTAGTTCTTAAAAAAAATTTTTCGAAAGTGTGACGTACTTTAGGGGGGGGGGGGTCCCGAGATTTGTGACACTTTGTGACAGGGGGTGAGGGGGGGGTCAAAAATCGTCAAAAATAGCGTGACGTACTTTATGGACGGCCCCTCAGAACTTTGAGTGAATAAATGGACAGTCGTCCAGATGATGAAATATGTAATACAAAATTATTTGCTAATATAATCCAGAACATATATCATAGTCTTCCTAATCGGAGCAGTTATAAAGGTAAACTCAATGTACCTGGTCGGAAAGCCAGAGAGCCATAAACAAGAATCTGTTTCTATTGCAAGATAAAAGGTCATCTCATTCTTGATTGTAGAAAGAGACAAAGAGAATGTAAATTATACACAAAAGAGTATGACAACAGAAGAGTAAATTGTCAAAAAGCCGACAGACATCAAGTTAGTCATAGTTACAACACTTAACATTATTAAAGAGGACAGTCGCTTGCATCGGCCACAGAGAAACCAGACAGAGAGAAAACGTACACTAGAAAGATTACAAAGATCTGGCACTAGAAATGCAGGCCCACAAGAACAGAATACCGAACAGCATTGTGCAAATGTGATAAGTTCACATGGAAGGATAAACTTTTATCCAGTATTTCTAAATGGCACAAGAATACAGTGTCGTCGTGATAGTGGATGCAGTACAGTTATCGTGCAACATGATCTTGTACGCAAAGATCAATACACGCATAAAATGACAACAGTCAAAATGGGTGATGGCTCAAAGGTGGATTGCAACATGGCAGTAATCGATGTAGACTCACCATGGATATCGGGCACAATTGAAGTCCTGGTGATGAAAAATCCTGTTGCACCATTGATGGACAGAAAAAAAAAATATCTGAAGGAATAGAAATGTGTTGCATTTCTATAAATAGTAACACAGTGTATCCTGAGCAAGCATCTCATGAGCAAATAAAGTATCAAAGAAATCATACTGCACAAAATAAGCATGAGTACATGACTAATTGAAGGATATATCCCAATAGAAAGATGATGCATGACTATAGACATCATATAGAAGTAAACCAGAATGACCATATATATGAACACTATAAGAAGCCAAACGACTTTAATAGAATATGCCATAGCTCTAACAGATTTAATGAGTATAAGAGAAACAGAAGAAATTATGTTGGACTGGAACAAAATACAAATGGTGAAATGATGTCACAAGAAGATTGGTTTGACAAAAGAGCGAAATGTTTCAAGAGTAGATTTACATTTAAAAGGCAGGAGTTTTACAGGCCTAAATTTGAAGAAATAAGATTGTCATTTTAAGTGAAAATATATTTTTTTTGCAATACACAACATGGGTCATGATGACATAGACAATTATGAGAAGATATTGTATGATGTCAGAAGCAATTAATAATTTTACTGCAGTGTGGAACATACATACATTTTGTGATAAAGCTAACAATGTTGATGAGATATTTTATTTTTTTTTATTAAATAATATTATAATATTAAATTTTATCATTGTGTTAGATCAATATTGACATGGTGGTATTTCTAATTGAAAGGCACAGTCACATTTTTTTGTGTTTGTTTAAATACATGGTGGATTTGTTTGTAAAGATTTGGTATATAACTAATATTATATTTTCTAGAATTAAGTAGTATTATAGTAATATATTGTAAAGCATACAAACATTCTTTCATTTAAGAAATGTTATGAAGATATTAAATAAGACTATAAGTACTTAAGAGAATTATGTAATTTTTTTTGGATATGGAACTTTGCAAAAATTACTTAGCTAAATATAGATTTTTTTTAGTACACTGAATGTATGGAATACATACTTGTTGACTATGTTTCTATTGTGCACAAGAAGATGGAATTGTATTAAAGTAAACTAAGGACTTAGTAATTATTTTACCTGACTACTGTAACATATGATGCACATTTTAGTCTTAACATGCATTACTATTTTTTTTATTAACAATGTTGTGTCAAAAACATGTTATTTTATATATATATATATATATATATATATATATATATATATATATATGTATATAAATATATGTATATATATATATATATATATATATATATATATATATATATATTAGGGTGGTGCTTAGAAATGAACTTTCAAAAATCTCTGCACTCACCCCCTATTTTTGTTCTTTTATATATAGAAACTCTTAAAATAAAATAGTAAGGTATTCAGTTCATGTTTACTGGTAGCTCAATGGCGTCAATTTTAGGAGTATTGGACCGTGATGAAAATACATAGTGTACTGCACTGTTGTTGTGTGTATAACACTGTATAATATTAATTCAAGTTATGTGGATTCTCCTTCACTGCTGTACTAAGCATATAAAACATGTAAATAGGCCTGGAAGTGGTAATTTAATACACAGCAGGCCTAGACAAAGAAACTATTAGCAACACAGTATAGGCCTACCTACACCACCTAGAAACTATTGGCAACGTGCCAGTTTCGCAGTTTGCCAGCCAACAAATAGTTAAGAGATAAATTTTATAGCAATGGCTGGGGTAGACCGGACATTATCTGACAAGGAAAGACGTTCAGCAGACAGAAAGCAGCGGGTGATGTTAAGACACCAAGAGATGAAAGAGCAGTAAAAGAGGCTTCTGGAGTCAGCAGTCCTTGTATCCTCGTCATGCAGCAGTAGCTCAGCTGAGGAGAATGACAGCAACGAGCAGAGTACAACAGAATGTGAAGAACCTGTTGCAAGCTGCTCATCTCAAACACCTGCTAGTGCTAAGAAAAAGAGAGGCAAAAAGCCAATTCTAACACGTCGATTAACAGCTGCACTGGATCGAACAAAAGTGTCAAGCAATTCAGTAACACTTGTCATTGCTGCGACAGCCACGTCCCTTGGTCTCGATGTTTTATGTTAACTGTTGCGAAACTGCCTTCCGGCCTGGCGCTGCACATGCCAGAGCTGTCTTTCAAACTCTGCAAGAATGGGGTGTTAGTGACAAAATCAGAGGCATGTGCTTTGATACTACTAGTTCCAAAACTGGTCGGATCAGTGGTACCTGCATCCTGCTGGAGCAAAAACTTCAGCAAGGTCTTCTATCACTTCCTTGCAGACATCACATTAAGGAACTGATTCTGGGCGCATCTTCCAAGTCTGTCTAGGTGCCACTTCATCTCCTGAGGTTCTGCTATTCAAACGCTTCAAGGATCATTGGCAGTTCATTGACAGAGCAAACTATGAAACATCACTGACAAATTCAGACGTGTCTACTTTGCTAGAAGATGTGCGCAACTCTCTGATTGAATTTGCTCAGAAGCATATTCAAGAGCAGCAGCCAAAAGATGATTATCGAGAGTTCCTAGAACTTGCTCTGTTATTTCTTGGAGTCATGCCTGAAAGAGGAGTGCAATTCATTGCTCCTGGAGCAATGCACCGTGCTCGGTGGATGTGGAAGGTTTTGTACAGCCTGAAGATATTGATGTTGAAAGGGCAATTCAGACTGACAACCAAGGAAGAGAGAGGTCTTCAAGAGATGTGCATCTTTATTATACGTGCCTTGTTCACGGCTAATCTGGCAGCCGCTGCTCCATACAATGATATGCTGTTGCTCCAATCAATTTTCAGCTACTCAGGAATCAACAGAGCTGTTTCCAGTGCTGCATCCAACAATTTTTCAAATTATCTTTGTTACCTGTCCCCTGAATTGGTTGGGTTGGCATTTTTCGATGATCAGGTATCAGCGGAAACAAAAAGACGCATGGTAAATTCCATGAATGAAAGCGCTAATGAGGAGCCAGAGGACATCAAGCTAATCTCAGTTGATTTGGAATCCTTCAACAACAGGAGGAATGAGGACTTCGTGTCGCCAAAGTCTAAGAGATTCTTTGACATGATGGAGCTTCAGACTGTATTACTGGATGCTGACCCAGATGAATGGACCAACCATGAAGATTATCTGTGATCTTTGGTGACCGCTCGGCAGATTCAGGTTGTCAACAACCATGCAGAGAGGGGGGTAGCATTGATTCAAGAGTACAGTGGAATCCTCACCAAAGATGAGGAGCAGCTTCAGTTCCTGCTGCAGACTGTTCAACAGTATCGACAATCCTATCCAGACACTAAGAAACAGACATTGTCAAAATGACTTCTTATCGGACTGATAACATTGAACTATAATTACAGGTAGAATATTGTAGATGCAGGATTGTTTGTGCTTGTGTAATAATTAATTCTACTGTTTAATGTTGTGTTTGAGAAACTATCTTGGATTTAAAAAGCCAAAAATTCCAAAAGCGTGATCTGTTTACTTGTTGAACGTGGCATACCTAAACTTTGGCTTCATTGAGCTACCTCTAAATATTAAGATATCAGCACCAATTTTTTTTCTATATGTTTCTACATCCAAAGGAACAATTTAAAGAAGTGAGACCTAAAGAAATCTGGGTTTTAATTTTTAGTGGTTCCTAAGCACCACCATAATATATATATATATATATATATATATATATATATATATATATATATATATAATTTTCATGTATATTTATTATGAGTTGTGACACTGAATTACTTGGATAAATCTCAGTTATGTCAGACGTTTAAGTTGTTAATTTAAATATGATGCACACTTGTTTGCATCAAAGTTAAGTGCATTTAGTATTATAATTGGTATTATGTTTGTAAACGTATTGCATAATGGTATAAATGTCCTTTATGAATACAATTTTAATGGGATTGTGGGGGTGTCATAACCACGTTTTATTTACTGTAGTATGTGCATTAGGGTGATAACTATTTTCATTTTTTTTCGTAACGAAACTGAAACCCCTTACATTCGAGGAACAATTGTATGTAGATGACAGTAGCAAATTGAAAAAAGTTCCCCCACCTTTTAATTTTTGTTTTCTCATATCGCGCAGTTTGACGCTCGTTTTTGATTTCACACTGAATTATTATATATGACTTTCTAGACTGCTTTTAAGCACATTTCAGTCGTCTGTTTCCATTTGTTTATAAACAAGGCATTTACTATACTCATCTTCCCTCATCTTCTAAACAGAAGAGGTATCCAGGAATTCTATCTGTTGAAAAGATAATCAATCTCACATAGATGCCGAAAAACCGTCAAATTCTTGGAAACTTCACTTTTCTGTTCAATAGCCACAAACGGCGACTGGATCGAATCAAAATTATGATTACTGATATAGAATTGCTCTGGAGGGAAATTCTAGACTTTCCACTTTTATCCAGCACACTAATCAGAATGAAACTCAATGGTCTGATTGATTTATATGACAAAAACAAAAAGAAACCATCTGATAACACTTTCTCAGTTATTTGATGTCACCAACGTTAATGGAGAATGGAAAAGCACAGAGGATAAAGAGCTCTACCAGAGGCAAGTTAACAGTGGAGGAAAGATTGGTTATTCAATGGTCAAACAAGCCCCTTTGGAATCATTCCACCCAAGAAAACGAATCCGACTATCAAAAACTCAATCTCAAGCCAGCTTTTCTCAATCACAACCTACAAAAACACATACAACTGTCTCACAACCTGCACAAACACATACAACTGTCTCAAAACCTACACAAACACACACAACTGTCTCAAAACCTACACAAACAAACACAACTGTCTCATAAACTACACAAACACACACGACTGTCTCAAAACCTACACAAAAACATACAACTGTCTCAAAATCTTCGGATTCTCAAACCTCTGCTTCTTCACCCGAGTCGCCAACTATTTCTTAAACGTCATCTTCTGAATGCAAACCGAAATACCAAAGAGCAAGCACTAGAACGGCGAATTTACTAGTACTGAAAAACATTTCCACACATAAAGCACATGACGTTCTTGCAACCATTGCTGAAGAGGGTCATGATGTGCCGGTTCCAAGTCAGGCGGGTGTCTGGAAATGAGTAATCTCTGAAGGACGGAAAATGAAAACTAAAATTGGTATTCTCACATGTGAGAGTGGTTCTGCCGCGGCCATTCACAATGAACTACATCAGTTAATAGATGAATATGATGCTTGAGAAAATATTTGTATGTTAATTTGCAACACGACCGCAGAAATACTGACCATTTGCACGGGATTGTAGAGCTCATACAGGATGATGTCTTGAGCAATGGCTTTCAGAAGCCACAATATATTGACTGTCAGCACCATGTACTCGACCTTCTTCTGAAACATGTCATGAATTTTCTTATTCAAGAGCCAATGAGCAAACAAGAACTCAACTATTCCTTCATGGGTAAATTAACACAAAACTATGTCACTCTTCAAGCTGATTACCGCTTCTTGCGACAAAAGATGTTAGCACAGGCGAGAACCCACGTTGGCCTCGCATCAGCTGGAATAATTTACCAAATTTACACCAGGCAAGTTGAAATTCACATGCAATATTTACTGTTATAGCATTATTTCTGATACCAGAGTGGCGCAGTATTCTCGCTTCTGCCTGCAACTTCATCTGCTACGAATGGGCAAATGCTTGGTTCGATTCGCAACACTACAATGAAGCGTCCTTCAATGAACTGTTTAGCTCACTCATCAAGATAAAATGCAAGAAGGCAATTAAGTGTTTAAAGACCCATTGGTCAGTCGAGAAGTCATTAGTTGACATTCCCAGATCTAACCAAATTGCTGAACGTGCTGTGAAACTGATGGCGGAACTTCATGCGAAATCGAGAAAAATTGAATTTTTTAATCTGAAGTTCATAGGACGAAATATGTTTTGAACATTTCTTGTACATTCTGTACATATTACTAACTGTTCTATATCTTATTTGTTGTAATATTACTAACTGTTCTATATCTTATTTGTTAATAAAAGTTGATTAGTTATTATTAATACTCTTTTGAATTAAGATAAAAAAAAACATGTCCTTTTTTTGAAAAAAAATATTTTTTTCACTTTTTTCTTCCGAAAAATGGGGAGGTGGGGGAACTTTTTTCAAAAAAGTTTAAAATGCAATTGATATTCTTAAATTACACATAAAAGTTCCTCGATTGCAAGTGGTTTAATAAAATTTTTTTTTTGTTATCACCCTAATGTGCATGTTGTGAGTTTTTAGTCAACATGAAAGAGATATGTTAGAGGGAATTCCCTGTAGTACGGTAACGCACCAAATGAATGGGTTATAAAAACCGGAAGCAAATAAAAGAGAGACACTAACGGTTATTGTAGGTAGATTTTTTTTCTGTAAAACTATGTCATATTTGTAAAGTGAATAAATAAAAGAAACCACCGTCGCCATCCTCAACATGTTGTGTTTAATAAAGAAACAACTCAAGAAATGGTGAATATTGTCATTTTCTTTACTGGACATTTGTGTTATACTAAAGATGTCAATCTAATTATATTTTAAGTAATGAGGACATTAGAGGATAATAATTTCACTATAATTGAAGTAGTAGTTTAGCTTTCTGAGGAGATACGAAAAAACTAACGATACTATATTTTTTTATGAACAGTTTGGATTTTATTCAATTGTTCTTTTGATTTTCAAATTATCACAATACAATGCCATGAGCTAAATACAATGTATGTGTATGTATAAAATGTATGCTAAAATTAAATATCTTAAGTCACACATTGTCTTAAGAACATCATCATGAAATACAGATAGGGGTTCAGTTGTTTCATCAGACCTGATGGCTGGATGTCTGTCATGTAATTCAAAAATATTTTTTTTAGATTAATAATAACAATAGGACTCAATAATTACTTAATAAAATCACAAACTTGTTTACTGGACATAGTTACAGTTCAGAAAAGGAACAAGGGTTGTCAATCAATCACTGAATAAGATGAAGATCTCAGTTCTGAAATGAAATATATCAGAACATTAACCAAAGCTATATAATGACAGTATTATAAGTTCGAAAAATTGCGAAAAAGCAGAAGACGATATCTCACAAGAGTTGCTTAAAAAAAATCCATTCCAAATGTGAAAATAAATTACTTCACGAAAATTGTCCTATGATTCTAATGTTTATTGTTAACATTAAGAAAAAAAAAATGATTGCACTCTTCTGATTTAGAGTAAGATTGAAGACCTGTTAATGCGACATAACTTCACTCTTTGTTCACTTGATGGTGTCAACATCACATTACATATTAGTGTTTACATCCAATGTACAGATTATGTGGGGACGATCGAGCGTCTGATTTGCGTCTTCTCCGAAATTGTCAATACTGATTTATTTATTGCCACAGTTTCAATTTGAAGAGTCAGAATGTCAAGAACAGGTGGTATTACAACGATTCCCAAACAAAAGTAAAGCAACAAATTTAGAATTAAGTTAGACATCGCGCTACTTACTGATTGTACAATTATGTGAATGTGCCACCAAACTATCATCATATATAAATCTGTCATCCATTTAATATATATTTCTTTGGATAGAAACACTTTTTCCAGACCCATACAAAAGCAATTCTAGTTTAAAAAGCTTCCACCGTACTTGTTGAAGTTATAGGATTTATAAAAATTAGAGATCCAAGACAACATGATTGATAACAGATCAGGGTATTCAACCTAATTGAACTTCTGAACATTGACTTGTTATGAACAACTCATATATTTAGGAGAGCTTTCGTCATAAAATTATAAATACAAACTTAATGGTACATAACGACCAAGTCATGATACCGGTGGCCAATGAAAGAAATGATTAGTTACTTACATAAAATAATTTACGTAATAAATATAATTACAAAACAATATTGCATTATTAAAATTTAATTAAAATAAATATTATGGGTTATAGTTAAAACACTGAGCTAATTGCTAGTATATTTGTTATGTCTTCGTCGCGTGATTGACATAACAGATTCACCATAATCAAATAATTCTTGTAATGCTAACATAAAGGTGTATTTAAAAACATACATATGGTCATCCCTTTTAAATCGAGGGATAACTATAACAGCTACCGTTTACAAACTGTAAACAACAATTTTAATTGCTTTCGCTCTGTTATGAGTGGATGCAGTCAACTGGTCAATAGTTATGGACAGCGATGAACCAAAAAGTCACCGTTCAAATCAGAGCGGTCATTACCATTTATATACCAACTGTCGTGCGTACCAGAGACCATAATTGACCAACGGCTTCCCAATAGATGTGCATACAATAGGGCTAGTGTCAACACATTCTCTACTCTATATTTCGCACACACGTTCGTGACATCACTAATAGGCTCATGTTAAGAGCATTTGGAAACATTATGTCCACTCTAAGGACCACTACATCAAAAAATGTTAATGCAATGAGAGTATCATATTTGGTGGCTAATCGTAGTGATAAGGTTAAATCGCCATTCAATATTTGTGAAAAGTTGATTTTATCCTCCACTAAAGACATTTGCCGTGAACTTCTACGACAGGGTGCTGTTAAAAAAATAGCACATGCGGCTTTGCTCATTCAGGAAATAGCTAAATAATTAAGACACATTTCTACTCACTCCAGGTTGACGAATCTACATATATCAACTTCAAGGAACTACTACTTGATATCTAAATCAGGATTATTTGATTAGCGATTGGTTATGTGCACTATATTTTTCAACCAACACCAAAGAAGCAAAATTGCTAAAATTACAGGACAATTAATATTATATTTTTGTGTCGCCTATGCACAGACGGAGCTGCTGCCATTACTGAACGACTTTTTGCTTGAATTAAGGACGTTGCACGCGAGGTTGGGTCTACACATTGCATTATTCACAGGGAAATGCTGAAAATCCAAAAAATGTCACAAAAATTTAAAAGCATATTGATTGATGGCGTTAAAGGTCAGCTAGATTTTGTCTTACTCATTTATTAAATACCATTAGAAGAAATATATTGAAATAAATAGCCGGTAACTGTTATCGTAATTATTTCTCGTTATTTTTTTTTTAGGTATAATGTAAGAAGAAATATTAAAATGATATTTAGTTTCGTATCATTTCTCAAATATTCTAACCACTTCGCATGAGTTCGATGAAAGGTCAAGGTATTTCCTTTATTTATTTTCATTTTTTTATGTTTAAAAAACATGCTCACTTGAAAGTTATTTTAAATACTAAAACAGCACAGCAAGCTCTAGATCTTCTTAAAGATAGTCGTAGACATTGTATTTAAATAAGAAGTTATTTTAAGTCAGATTGTGTTAAACGTAAAGCATTAGAATATAGGCCTAAATCATAGTATATAAATATACAGTTATGTTTTTAATGTTCGTAACAGTATTAATTTCAAGCGGCAATTATTATATTATTAATTTAAAAAATGAAGTATTTTATTTGCTATAATTGTTGCAGGCACGTATTTTAATACAAGTGTACCAGAGGCTTAGCGAGGGGTTGGCAAGAGGGCCCAATATTCCACGGGCACAACTCATAAAGGGGCGCTCAATGTTATATTTTATATATAATATTATATGGTTTTTGTATGCGTGGTGGGAGGGCGCTAAAAATGTATTAAAAAAGTAATGTGCCCCGAGCTCGAATTAAGCTCGCTACGGCACTGAAGTGTAATATATATAGAAATACGATTTATAGAGCGCATTAAGTTTGATATTTATACCATTTATTTTGACATTTTTTAAACTATATTTAAAGCCACATAAATGAAACCAACAGAATGTCAGCTACTTGTGTACATTTTCTCAAGATATTTATAGATACTACCTTCCGCATTCCAATGTCAACGTCAATAGCAAGCACTTAGCTGCACGATAACACATTGTAATATGACCTAGTTACTTGTTGCTATGGTTTTGTCACGTAGACTTGAAAAGTGAGCGACTGTTGTAAGGGAAATAATCGGTATTATGACAAGTTGTAATGTTTTGTTATAACCATAGATACATTAGATTAGAAATACAAGAATATGTATTCATCAGACAAAAACACCCTTTGACCATAGATTTAAAAAAAAATCGATAATAGTAGAAAAAAAAAAGTAAATTGTTTTAAAAGATTAAAATGTAAATAAGAATAGACCTCTAAGCTTCTTTTTTAATTGATAGATTACCGCTAATTAACCTCCCTCTTACACACAACAAATCAATACATCTTATGCTCGAAATCTTAACTACTTCAGCTTAGTTGGTAATAATGTGAAATGGATAGACTGTAATTCATAAATCATAAAATCATGTTTATTAATCTGACTCAAGGTGAAAATACATTTTGACCCAATGTACTATTTTTTTAATGTTGTTTATCGATTCACTTCCTCATTCTAGTAATATCAGTTTTGAATCTTTCATTAATATTGGCCAGTTCACTTTCAATAGTAATGTATTGATTTCAACTTTAAACATATAATAGAAAGAAAAAACGGTCTATATTTTTTTTTTAAATGATCATGTAATGTATATGTGAACCAACAATAACACGTAACTAAGTGAGCTTATTATGATATAGATTTTTTTTAGTGGCCCGTGTATCGATCTTTGCCAACTACGCACAAAATAAGTAGTGCTACGGTTTAATCATATAACTATGGATTTAATCGACCCAGATATAAATAGAATCTAACTTCCGCTTTTCAAGGACATGCACAACGTTACACGCAGATCCTATAAATATCTTGCTGGAAAAATTTCATGACAAAGAGGGGCGTTAGTCCTACTTTATAAATTAGCATGTGTAGAGACAGATTTAGTAACGGTACAGGGGAAGTAACTGCTCAAACAGGCATAATTAATTTGTCGATCACAGTTATATCGACTGTAAAAGATGATTTATAATTTTTTTTTTGAAGTTGCTAAGAAATAAAAAAAAAATGCCATCTTTGTTTTTTTTTTTTTTAATTCAATACTTTTTTCAAATGTTATTCTTTAAGTTGAACTGTTTATGACATTTTTTTTTAATTAGATCGGCCATTTACTTTATAAAATGCTGCTCGCCATTCAAGACCAAACATTAATTACATTATACATCACGAATGAACAAAAAAACCCTCAAATAAAACATATAACCCAATTTCAGATGTTTATTGTACCTAATGATAAAAATAAAATGTTGCAGGAACTATTTTTCATGAATAAAGAATATTACTTAATTTATTTAAAAATCAACTGGTCATATTTGTAAAGCGAGGAAAAAAAAAATATTCAAACATTATGTTTTGTCAAGTCATGATCACTTTTATATTGATAATGTATCCTAGAAAAAATACCGTCTATAGTGACAATTAAAGATAATACTAAACCAAGTTAATTTATGGAAAATTATATTGTTAACAGAATATAATGTTGCTGCCAATATTTATTTTTATTAAATATCGCCGCTGAGAACACTATAGAAAACATTTACCCCAATTGTTTAAATATTAATAGTAACGTGCAGGTTGTTACCACGTTTGTTAATTTTTAAGGGTTGAGAAATTCAATAATCTTTAGAATTTGTGAAGTGAAAACAAGTTTAAAACTAATTTGTCTAAAAAAATGACACACTGATTACTACTTCATTTTACTAATTTAAATAGGGTCCTAATAGAAGTATTTAAAATGAGTATCAAACTTTTGCATGTCTTAATATAGAAACAAATTGCACATTTTGATAATTGGCTAAGCTGTCACGTGTTTTTGTAATAGAATAGTCCAGATTCCGATGCAAGTAATCATAAAAAATATTATTTATCAAACGTTATATTAGTTCATTCGTAGAAAAGTAACTTTTATGAGTGGTTAATTTGAAAACTGTTACCAATGTTTATGTTGGACTCATTGAAAGTTGAAGGGCATTGCAACTAAATCCACTAAATAATATAAAAAGCAACTGATTTATTTTGTCTACAAAACCATTGTAAAAAATGAGCTGATTTTTTTTCCTATAGTCTTTACTTTTACTTTCCATAATTAGTTGATGTAATATACTTTCTTTTTGTTTTTAACAGCTACACGTGTTGTTGATGTAGTTTACATATGGCAAATGTTTCCCTTCAGTAATACTGGGAAAAAATACAACTGAATCTTTGCTATTGTTACAGTAGACTTAGGAAGAGTTGTTTTATGTGTTTATTAATATGCTTCCTCATTCTAATAGTTGATTTAGTTTATTTATAACTGAGCAAATATATTGGCCCATATTGATCTTTAAAGCTGACTATTCGGCAATCCAAATTAATTAATACACGGTCTGAACTCTAACAAACAACATATAAATTAAATAAAACACAGATCATTATGTGTAGACATACCACTCAAAATACACACACATAGTTAATGATTTAATGTGCCTTTTATAAATTGAAAATTCATTATTGAGGATAATATTTCACTAATCGGTGGCAAAGTGTAGTTCGATACAAACTACCCCATCCTCTTTACGCCACTGATTTTAAATTTAAAAAATATTTTTTTTTACATTAATAACGATTAAAATGATTAGATCTCATCACAGGTGTGGGTTAATAACGTTCTATATAGTTTGAAAACTAATTAAATAAATGAGTGAAAAGACTATGATATTATCAGGCCTATTTATGAAAAAAAAACATTGTCAGTTTTTTTATTCTTCTAGTTCATTTTAAAAGCCAGCGAGGTAGACTCGGTTCGTCACCATTAATATCTATTTCTTTTTTTTTTTTTTGTTAGTTTGTTTGTTTTGTGGTAAGCATGCATTAATACTTTGACGGGAGTATCGAGCAAGGTTTGGTCAACTTACGCATTATAAGCAACTTGTAAGCTTGACTTAGAATACTATTAGTCTATTGTTGTGTTTATATCAGTTTGTGTTTTTAAGGTTGTTTCACATAGTGGCTACATGTACCACTCAACCAAGATACAGGAGAATAAACTAGAAAAGGTATATTTTTTCCTTAACGTCTTTATTTTCAGGGTTATAGAAACAACGATTTAAAAAAAAATAAAATCAGATAAGCATTTAAATAATTAGCTATTGTTCTGCGTACTCAAATTTATCTTTTCTACGAGAAACAATATATAGGTGAAAAGAGAAACACCGAAATTTTTTGTGTTAAATGTTTATATCACAGAGAAAATGTTTTAGTTTTTGAAAGAAATCAAATAAAAAAATTAAATATAAATTTGCATTGAGATTTGAAATGCATTTTAAAATTTCATATCACAACAAGCCATTTTGGCTAAGGTCAAAATGGTTGGATAAAATTGTGTTTTTCCTAAAATCTAGCACAAATGGAGGGTGTTTGCTTACCTCGCCAATCATTAACTAATGATATGACCTAGAACACATCTCCAATCTCTAACTAATGTCAGGACCAAGAAAAACCTCGCCGACATCTAACTAATGGCAGGACAAAGAACACCTTGTCAATCTCTAACTAATGTCAGGACCAAGAACACATCGTCAATCTCTAATGGCAGGACCAAAAACACCTCGTCAATCTCTAATGGCAGGACTCAGAACAACTCGTCATAATCTAATTAATGGCAGGACCAAGAACACCACACATCTATGGCTTCAGTAGACGACTATCCCCCTTCTTCAATGTGAAGCTCTAACTATGTTCAGCTCGGGACATGGCATATCCTCTTGTGGTTACGTAAAAACTTATACAGAAAGACTAGTCAATTTCAAAACATTTAGTTACTGCTATTACGTGTATTTCGTCATCGTCATGTTTGTCTGCATCAACAAGAGCTTGACATCAATGATAATGTCAGTATACCTTATGCCAAAAGAAGCAAGGAGATCGTTATTAATTTAGCAAGTTGGGCAAACATATTGCTGTTAATATTAAAGAAGAATATAAAAAAAATTGAAAAATCTTCATATAGGTGCGAACATATTGCATGTCTCAGTCGTAAACAAAAAAAGTAGCTTTTCAATCAGCTAATAATTAAACTCTCGAGAATCTGTACAAAAAATATTTAATTGTTCATGATGGACGCCAGTAGGGATGTTGATTTTAAAGAAGGCGGGTAAATTGTGAAGTATTAACGAATAAGACAAATTAGAGGCCCAAAAAGATCCCGTAAACAACAGTATCTAGGAATAAGATACAATTTGTTTATATTTATTTAGAGAATTCTAAATCCCCATATGCTATTTGAGATTTGTGGTGTGGATATTTACACTGAGAAAGTACCTGTAGACAGAATCAAGTAAGCTATTGCAGCAAAAAAAGATAATTCTTTTTTTTTTCAAATAATAATGAATGACACGGCAT
Organism: Bulinus truncatus; assembly: GCA_021962125.1. Classification (NCBI taxonomy): domain Eukaryota; kingdom Metazoa; phylum Mollusca; class Gastropoda; family Planorbidae; genus Bulinus; species Bulinus truncatus. The sequence goes on from JAGDYQ010000174.1 coordinate 430,991, forward strand.
TTTTCGACCACCAAAATGCTCTTTAAACTAGTATATCCATAGGATAGGTTTGATGTCATTCCATATACTGACATGTCAATTGTATATAGAGAAAGGTAGAAATTACGTCATTGTATATCAGTAACATCTCATTTTCGGCATGTGGGTTTTGACGAGAAAAAGCTGGATCTCACGGCGAACAATAGTTTTCTAACGATAATACCCAAAGGGCAAAGGTTTTTATTTTTACTTGATTAGGCAGTGTTCTCTAAATATTAATCAGGACTAGCTTACTATCATTATTTTAGTTAATTCTATGTGGCTGGTCTTGGACTAACCAATATAAGTGTTCTATGCAACAAAATTGATAACATATTTTCATAGATACACATTAAATAGTATGTTATTACCGTAGCTTTTAAATTAAAAAGTTTTATAATTGCTCAGTTGTTTCTTCTGAAGACTTCTGTAAAAGCAAAGATATTGTTTTAAAAAAAATGTATTGCTTATCAAATTCTTAACGAAATTATTATTGTTATTTCTCCCAAGTAATTGCTTGTTAAATAAAATATTACTTGTCAAATAAAGATAACTGTATGATTTTAATAAATACCTATATGTGTATGAAATATCATGTTTTAGTTTTACTCAATGAATACTAGTTATAAATAGGTAAAGGAAACGAAATCTAGCACTGTTAAAAAATGTAATTTCTAAAGGAAATTGATAATTCAGGAGTACCAACATGCTTCTGTTATATTATTTCATTGTCATATTTTAAGTATGTCAATATTTATTAAATTAAAATGTTTTTTTTTATCAATAACATTTGATATTCTTTTACAGATAACAGTGAAACAGTAGTGATGATATTGATGGAAATGGCATATTATAAAATGTTCAGTTTCATTTTTTTGTCATTAATTATAGGTAAAATGCTTTTTGTTATATCTATTAATTCAATTTACACTTAACCCTTTTTATGCTAAAGTTATATTCTTTTTTGATATTTCTGTTACTAGTATGAAATACACCATTATAAATATTGCTAATTTGAAATTAATTGAGTTTCCATTTACATACTCTATTTTAATCTACTAAGGTGAAAATAAAAAAAAAAAAAAAAAAACTTAAGATTTAGCGATCATACATTTATCGTTTTTATATGGTTATCTACACTTATTTTTTTTAAGCAAACGTTTGGTGGCAATCTTAACCCATTATTAATAACTCTGCGATACATACAATACATACATGCTAATAGCAGTTAAAATGTAATGAAGTTTTTGTATTTTCATTGACCATGCGACCTATAGTCAAATAAAACCCATATCAGTCAATTTAAAGTAAAAAAAATGTATTTTTTCTCAAGCTTTTAGAAAAATTGCAAATAAGATTTTTATAAACTTAAAGCTGTACACAATTGCACCTATTAGTGGGAGATACATTTTTGATTTGGAAATTGACTCCATAAATGTGTTGAAAGCAAATGAAACAACAGGACTAGAAAAAAAACTATATAATTATGAAGCATATTCTGATAGCTTTATGAAAATATACAATCTAAAATTTATAAAACTATTTTAAAATGTGTATACATTTAGTATTAACTTCATTTATTAACTACTTTTTATGTTTCCAATTTTTTTATGCTAGATAAATACAATATTAAAATTAATGAATTTTTAAGGTAAATAGGCTAGACTATATATTGCTTAAAAAAAATTATCATATTTTATAAAATCTTTACTATATATTCATGATTTGTTGCTTGAATTTAATTTATTGATATGAAATTTTAAACTTAGAACATTATATTTTCTGCTACATGTAATTAATTATTCTTCTAAGTATGGCAAAACATTGAGGTTAAAAGAGAAGCTCTTCACGATCTGCTGTTGAAAACAAATTCTTATAGTGGAAACCTTTTTCACTGGTAAAAGTAATATAAAAAAAGTTCCCTTAGCCCAAAAGGGCCAGATGAAGCGTATAACTCGTTTCAATAACCTCGGAATTGAAGGAATCTGTCTCCAGCTTAAGTCTTGGGTGAACTTGAGGGAAGACTTTGAAAGAAATTTAACTAGGATTGAGCCCAGGACTGTCAGGTTGAGAGTCGAGTTTCTACACCACTCGGACATCCGTTCCACTATAAGTATTATATCTATATGTAAACATCTTTAGGAACTATTGAAGAGAATTCCTGCATATGATTATTTGTGCACAAAACTATAAACTTTGTCAGTTTTAAGTAAACACATTCGTGTTTATATTTTTAAAACAATCTTGTTCTTTATAAACTCTGATGTCAACTAAAAATATTTGAAATGTATGTTACTCTGCAAATACAAACTATGTCACTTGATTAGAGTTGTATTCTGTTTACAGAACGTTTCTTAATAAAATAAGATGAATCTGTAACATAAAAACATCGTTTCCTGTTTGAGTAATTTGTTCTCAAGTCAATGTCATTAAATAAAAATTCTCAATAAAATGATTTTGGCAAGTAGACTTGTTTCAACTGAATTAGTTGTACGCATAATATACTTTCTTTTTGCCTGGACTTATTATAACCTGTGCAAATGTACATTGTTAACAGTGAACAAATGTTATCATTAAACAAATACCCACGTGTACTTTAGGTCCTACCTAGAGAGAATTGAAAAGTTATAACAACATTTTACTGCTGTTGTTTGTGTGTTTCAGATTTTAATTATTAAATTGACTTTAATTCCTAAATTTGATTCACTATGCTAAGACATTTTACGAATTCAGAAGACAGGTTAGTGGATGATTCTTGACTGTGGCTGAGAGGGGAGCAAGCACAAGATTCAATATCCTAATGTACCATCAGCCCTGCGGCCTGTAGGACAATGTGAAGACATTTCTGTACCTACTCTTCCTACACAGCTAGATAATATTGGAAGTATTGGCAGTTCAAATTCTGAAAACATTGGTGATGTTCATAATTCTGATATTAGTGAAGAAATAAAGCCAAAACTTCTTACTCAGGAAGATCTTGATGAACTAAATTGAGATCTTGACCTTTAAATGTTATCAGCTGAGCTGCTTGTATCCCGATTACAAATACGGAACTTTCTCACTCCTGAAAATAGTATAACTGTGTACAGATATCGTGAAGCAGAATTTGTACAGTTCTTTTCAAGTAAACAGGACTTGTTATGTTGTAATAATATTGAAGGTCCTGTCACATCTTTGGGAATCGCTTACGATGCCGATAAGTTTGTTGATTCATCAAATCGCAGTATAAAAGCAGTTCTTCTGCTTTCATAATTATATTAAAGTAAATATAAACATTTATGAATACTTATGAGCTGTGAATTTTACGATTGAAGAAAAATAATCAGTCTCTTAATGGAAATGACATTTGTTTTAAATTGTCACTAATAGAAAATTGTTTCTGAAGTTGATTAGGCTCTTTGTTTGCAATATTCAATAAATTCAGCTGTAGACTAATGTTAAGACTAATGTTAAGGTCACATAATCAATATAACAAATATTGTCAGCAATATGAATACGTTTCTACAAGATATAAATAGTTCTCCATTCCGTATTTCATTGACAACGCCTATAGCAGCAATTATTTACACGATAACAGATGATGTTTAATTTTGGCCCGGTCAAAAAGATGCTATTAGGTACCCCAAACTGATTTTTCATTTACAAATAATTAAGTTTATTACACTTTGGCTACATATAATGGCCAACGCGCCGGAGAAAAAAAATGTATAGGCTAATTATAGGGTGTTTTAAAGGGCGCGGTGAATTGGCGCCAAATAACAAGCGCAATTGCATTTATAACAATTTTACCGGGGAAAAGTCCAGCTTTCTAATGACTGATTTAAATTGTATCCAAATTAAAGATTCCTACAAAAATATTTAAAATACTTTTTAAATCTTTAAAAAAAAAAACATATTGTCTATTATTCATAAATTTAAAGATATAGTTATAAAGAGCTATTATTTTTTTAATAAAACGATATAAATTTTTGTATAATTGGATTATTGGCGAAAATTCGCTTGACACGTTTATCATAGGGGATTGGAAATGTACGCAACGTACATTCAATTAAAGATTTCGGGGCTATGTTTGTGTCTGGTAAACTTAAAAGGTATGCAGCTGGAGGAAGGGAAATAAATATTATAAATGTTAGCAATCATTAGAAAGAATGCTGTCAGATTTAAATTTTCTGATAATATGTTCCATGGTGTGACTAACTAAATCAGCATTGTAAAGATCTTATTTTATATGTGCACTATAACTGTTTATTCAATTACATTCACAGTGTAAAATATTTAAAAAAATAACATAAGTAAGCAAGATTCACATTTTTTTAGCGACAGTTAGTATGACATACAAAATAACAACCATCTTGTCAAAAATCTCATCTTATTTTTTGGAAAAAAATCATTATGATTAAAGGGGACACAATGTAATTTTTTACAGGAAATTTAAAGTGTGTGAAGTCCCTATAATGATGATATGAAATTTCTGAGATCCTTTAAAACACTAATGGGACGGTTTTCATGGTGCCCTTCTTTCATCCCCACCATAGCCGATAGTGCAATGACCACGAAGGCACCAAGGGAGATATTTCGGGAACTTGAGCCAAGCCCTGTAAAATTTCCTTGGTCCTCACCGGAGATCGAACCAGGTACCTTTACCACACTTTTACCATACGACCATCCGTCAACTGTAATTGTTCCATTTAGGAAGTAGCATTGTTCTTTGGAAGAAACCATGAGACGATTTCTAGTTTGCTTAAATACTGAATCTTGACATCCATTTCATAGGCACTTAAAGTTCGATTCATAAAGCACATTTGTGGCATTTTATTTAAAATTTTCATATAACATTAACTTTTGGGTACGGTCCCTAAAAAATATAATAATACTGTATTGCTGGAGATGCTATTTATGACTAATTTTCCTGCTAAATGCACATTTTTTTCTTGAATTCAATGCCATTCTTAGCTTAGCTGTGACCTATAGGCCATTGCAATTTCATTGTAAAATATTGATTTAAGCTTAATAATAACAATAATTGACGATCCATAATCGTTTTCAAATGAAAATTAATGAAATAATGAAAAAAGCAATGTATATAATGATCATATTAACCGGATACGTGCCAAAGGCCAGTGTATTTCAGAAAGTTTTATATTACTTTCATCAAACGAAGTGGCTACGCTTACGTCAAGCGCCTTCTATTATTATATCTATTGACGTAAGCCGGAAAAAAATACGAATTACGTCTTGATGTTACCGCTGCCACTGCGTAAACAAAAAGGGTTAGGGGTTAGGGTTAGGGATAGGGATAGGGTTAGGGTTAGGGACAGTGTTAGGATGTGGAGAAATATCTATTGACGTAAGCCGGAAAAAAATACGAATTAAGTCTTGGAGTAAGCGTAGCCTGTCCGTTCATCAAATTGCATTTGGCGTCGCCAATTATAAGACAGGACGTAATTTATTATCGCGATTAACCTGAGCTGCTTTGAATATTATTCCTATACCTAGGCTAAACATCTGCTACTGCTCATTCAGAAATCGTTTATAAAGCTCGAATGAAACTTATTTTTTTACTGTTATGCAATTTAAAATTGTTCATTTTAGTGTCACACTTATGTTGGGGTCACATGGTGCGGGTAGCCTCTGTGACTGAGTTACGCGCTACTATTGTTGTGACAGGTAGACTTGAAAAGTGTTCAAATTTTTTGAATTTTTCGGTACAAAATACAGTCAAGTTTATGCTAGGGAAATGCATACTCATTTAACATAATAAAGAAATACTTTTTTATGAATGAAATTAAAATAACAGAAACAAGAACATTTACATGCAAAACTAAATGGTTAATTACTTTTAGTACAATTTTTAAGTAATTGAATTTTAGACAATTTTTTTGTTTTGTTTTTGGGCCATAACAAACAATATACTTCGTCAAAAAAAATATTTTGTTAAAATGCTGGAAGAACCATTACTATAATACTTAGTTTTAACATTCTTGTGTTGCTATGTATATTGTAGTGGCATCTAAATTAATAAAAATAAAATAAAAACATTGCTACAGAAAACTCTTCAAAGCAAATGTCTTTGAATGATACGACTCGAATTTTTACATACCCCCTTGCCTGCTTCTAGGAAATCTACATAGATTAAAGTCGAATTTTAAAATAGATTCGGATTGTCTGAAATAATTATAAATATTTTAATATTTTTTTCGGATTTTTAAAATTCATATGATTTTACGATATTTAACACCGGAATAATACAATTCATGATAACAATTTTTTGATTACTACAATGTCAAAATGTATAACATTTGATGTAAACTAATACTGGCTATATATTAAGGTGAGAATATATTTTATATGTAAGTCAATATTTAATTTCTGTCTAATCCATATGAGTTAATTTATATACTTCACGTTCTATTACCAGTTTTTTTTTTTGTTTTTTATAGGTCAGTGCATGATATTAACTGAAATATTTAGTTACCTGTTTACAATATTTAAAAAAAAGGCAGAAAAAACTATAGTTACAGACTGATATTAGTTTGGTACAGCTCCATGAAGAATATTTAGGTAATAAAATAACAATAACTGAGTTTGGCTTAACTTCTAACGAAGTTCAAGGAAACACTTATTGAAACATAAAAAGAGTACTAATGGACTCAGACAAATGTTTTTTTTTAATTACTTTTAATATTTAAAATATACCTTTTCTGTAGTAGATAAATAGTTTGAGTTATAATAAGTACTCTCTCTCTCTCTCCCTCTCTCTCTCTCCTCTCTCTCTCTCTCTGTCTCTCTCTCTCTCTCTTTCTATCTCTCTCATACACACACAAACACACACACACACACACACACACACACACATATATATATATATATATATATATATATATATGTATTAATGGAGTACATCTAAATATTTTTTTTTAAAACTTCACACGTCGTTCGTTATCTGATCGTATTGGTTATATTCTCTTTCTACATATAAATTGAAACTAAGAAAATGACATTTTGTTAGTATAATTCAAAAGCTTCTTTATTTTATTGTAACAACGATATCATTTAGACTGTTTAGTTTTTTCAGTTATATTATAAAATTTAATAATTTAATAATCTAGACATACAGTATAACATTCATAGCATTGTGATTAAAATTTCTCAGATAACTAGCAAAACATTTTTTTTTAATTTAATTAAATAAAATCCAAACTATTTCAACAGAAAAATTTTATGCCAATTTGAATGTAAAGAAAACGAGAAGCAAATCTTAATATTTTGACATAATCACTGCTTGAAACTTACGTTTAGAAGATCACTTAACTAAATAAATGTATTTTATTGGTTGGCGGATTAAAAAATTCCGCGAAATAGTGACGTCATAGAAACATTTGACAACATTTAGGCTATTCTTGAATAACGATATCTTCATCCTTTGCCTTCCTTTTCAAGTCTAGGCTATGAAATATTTGTTATTCAATTATTAATTGATTATTTTCTTCTTCTCAACGTTTCAAATTGTTCTCTAGAATGATAAAAAAAAAGCCTTTGGGGCTAACGGCACGTAGAATTTTTCTGTTTTTTTAACATCGGCATGTAAATTGATTGTGTGGTTTGCAAAAGGCATATTTCAAATTGAATGCTGGGTGGACTTGTGAGACAAAGGAAGCTCAAGTCGACCGTGGAGCATTAACAACATCCGGCAACCCCTCCTACTAGGCTATGCATTACTGTGGTCTTTTTTTTAACTAAATTGATCTTGATTTTAATGAAATTTTTGTTTTATGTATAATAATATTTAATATAATGTAAAAAATAAATACATATTTAAAAGCTAATGACAAAGATTATTAACTATTTCACAATATAAATTGTTAGCCTTTATTTATTTATAAAATAAATAATGCAAGAAAAGTAATGGTCGAAAAGTAAACAGTCTAATGTGAAAAACCTCATAAAATGATAAATAACATAACATCATTCATTTACCATAATAATCAAGCTCTAATGATAGAGAATCAGCGTTGTTTACTTTTTAGAGCCTAAGAAGAAACTATTACATTTATATTTTAAAATATCATATTTCAAATAGAATAATACAGATATTTGGTATATTTAAAGCATCAAAAAATGTATCGTAGTAATTGTTAAGTATGACTTCCAATCTCTCTTTCTCTCACTCTGTCTGAAATCTCGGTTATAGCTTCGGACGTAGAATTAGTTTCATAGAGCCTGTGAGAGCAAACTCGCTGTGCCACTTAAGATCTGTGTACTGCCTTAAAGGTCATTAGCATGCAAGCTACCCGACTGGTCTACAAAATTGTCCGCTGGCTTAGGTACTTGTTAAGCACTTGATCTACATTTTCCTCATTTCTCTGCAGTTTCGGCAAAAGGGAATCATCACTGGGTCTCAACCTCCCAAAGTACGCACCTATAAGGCAATGCCCAGTGTGAATTCGACACTTAATGCCTGCTTGGATCTTCTGAGTCCAAACCACGGGTCATTATTTGGCAGCCGTTCCATCTGACTTCGTAAATTTTAGCCCACATGACTGAACCACATGACAGTGCGAAATCTTTAACAAATCTGGTTTGTGAGAAACAGATGTGGACCTAAAAACTAGGCTCATGTTTAACCGTCCTTACTGACTACAGAACACTCAGTATAGGCCGATCATGAGGCCGATATAATTTTTTCGAATATAACATAATTGTCGAATATAACATAATTGTCTCTGTGGAGAATTAATATAGTCTAAGTTTGATGACGCAATTCGCTAGGCTCCGCCCACCGCAGTATCTATGGCGTCATTCCGCCATCTTGAGTGTACAAATGACGTATATTAAACCGACAGTTGGGAGCACATGCTTTGTTTTATAGTTAGTCTAGCTTTGGGCATCGATGTAGATGGATGCATATTTACAGTTTGCTATTGTACTCCTCCTGGATTTACCTTTATGTCAGTTCTTGTTCAAGAATTAAATGATTGATGTTACTTCACTGGAGTTAACTTCGTGATTTGTGTTGTCTGATTTATTACACCTTCTACAAGTATCTTCAATATAAGGACCCGTAACAGTCTCCAAAGCTAGATTGCATAGTGTTAGAGGGTCCTTAGCTGTCCCAACATTTGTTTTAATCAGGGTTGTGCCTGCCACAGTCATGCCGGGAGGTGCCCAATTTTAGCATTAGGCGGTCATAATGGTTTCATTGCATGGCGCATAAAATATTTCATTTTTATCCAATTACTTTCCACTTAGCCATCGACCGTCTCCCACAACACACATATCTCCTGCCGCTTTTACCGCTTGAATGTAGTAATCACTGCCCTCTCCCTACGATGCACTTGTGGTGGCATGTTTATCATGATCTAGCTTGCTGCAACTGTTCGAAAAGTGCCTGTAATCAGCTGGATAACCTGGTTCTGTACTACATCTAGTGCTCTGAGGCCGATCGGGACCTATAGACTTTTTCGCTACCCCCAGGACGTGCTCGCCAGCTTATTGACAATATATAAGCTAACGGAAGGTGCAACATGCCACATCCGGCAGATGTATGCAATGGGTTGACATCTTGCCATATTTCCACTCAACCAGCATTTTGCCATCTGCCAACCACCTTGACCTTATCACACCCATTTCCACACCTTACCCACATGTCACAGCCATTAAATATTTAGCATTAATTTAAGAAATTTGAAGCGCTGTGCAATTGCCAATAGAACCCCCCCCCCCCCCCCCCCAAAAAAAAAAAAAAAAAAAAGATTTGTGCTTGTTATTTTAGAAATATCCCAATTAAAGCTACAAAAAATGCACATAAAATTATACATTAGTGGTACTATCATGAAATATTAATTAAATGATAACTAAATAATATTTAATTTGGCTACTATGGAGTTCATGTAAGTATATGTAATGATAACAGATGCAAAACCTTTGTAGAATGAAAAGTAAAAATAATAGATTGTGGATATGCTATTCAAAAAATGTGTTCTAGTTTATCGCAAGTAAAGTGTCATTTATTTGTACTAATTATAAATTATTAATTCTCTCTTTGCAGATTCGACAATTACAACAAAATGTACGTATATTGGAAATTTTCAAACATTAAATTAACCTGTGAAGCTGATGGAAATCCACCACCTTTTTTAAAAATAGTAAAAGCTGAAACTGTCCTTAGTCAAAATATAAGTGGATATTCTGTTTTTCTTGAAAGATTTATGATGTGTAGAGATACTGGAATATATACATGCCAAGCTTACAGGAGTCCAGGAGATCAAGAGACAGAAAAATACCACTATTTTTGTCAATTGTAAGTCATATAAGGTAGTGTAACAGGTATATTTTTTAAACATAAGTTTCAGCATATAAAAGTGCTTTCAAAATGTGGGCATTTGCTCACTCAATCTTAAAAGGCTTAATAAAAAAATGTTAATGAAGCATTTTCATATTAGAAACATAGCTAGCATGTTAAAGGCATTTAAATAAAAAAAAATTCTCAAGTATTAATACAAAATGGAGATTGTATCAAAATAATATTTTAATCGTCATTTTACGGTCACCGGTAGCAGTACTCTGAAATATAGTTAAACAATGAGAATTAAGATAGCAGTGCCTTTAAATACTAAAATAATGTGCATATTTTAGGTCCATTACAGCTAAATAACTCAGCAGACTCTGACAAACAAATCAGCTTTAAGTTTGGAAAATCTTTTATACAAACAGTTACTATATAGCAATCCTGAGCCCAATAAAATAACACTGTCCAAATCAGATTTAACAACTAAAAACTTCAAGGTGCAATATTAGCCAAACGAACTACCCTATGTAAATGTTATTGTTGAATTGAAAATAGAAAATGTGACAAAATCTGACTTCGGTAATTACACAATAAGTATCTACCAAAGTGGAAATCGAAGTTTACATTACAGATTTAGTCTGTGTGAAGGTACGATTTGTACATGTTATATTAATCACATTAGTATAATAGCATTCAATAAGCTCTAATTAAAGATAAAGTTTTTTATAATCCAAAAAAATCCTAAAATATTTTTTTTTTAGACTAAGCATGATGTTTTTATATAACAGGACTTAAAAATGTATGTTTTAACCACAACTCTCAGTCTTAAAGAATTGATTGCGAATTGCAAAAGCATGTTCATTGATAGTATTTTCATATAGAATTTAGCCAGTATACGATACCCATGTAACCTTAATAAAGTACAGTTAGCTTTCAATTATTTAGTTAATATTTAAGAATTGTTTAATTCAATTTTTTTTTTAATTTACTCAAAAAATTACCACAATTTTTAACCTTTAATTTAGCTATGTTATCTTAACACTAGAACGACGGCAGCGGTTATTTTGACCGAAGCGCTACTTTGCGGATTAATTACTTCTAAACGGCTAACCTCAGACTATTGAAATTTTATGACTTTACATATCTTTATAACATTGTTAAAATTGTAGAAGATTTTTATTGTTGGTTTTATAATAATCGAAAAAAACTAGTTCTACCTAGAACGACTGCATTGGTCATAATGATCGGCATACCGATTAATATCCTGTGACGCTGTTGGCTGACGTCATATTGTTGCCAAAAGCACATCCATCGTTGGTACGATAAGGCAGAATCAAAGAGAGTTGCCAGTGAATTTGTAAAGACACAACTTCAGACAGGCCCGTAGCGTGCGGGGGGGCAGGGGCTGGGCCCCCCTTGCATTTTGTCTGCCCCCCTGCTTAATTTTTCTACTTAGTAAAATGTATTACATGACCCCCCTGCTATTGCCTTGCCCCTGTTGTAGAATGTCTGGCCCCTCCTGTAGAATTTTCAAGCTACGGGGCTGACTCCAAAAAGTTTTTCTTCAAAATTAATCATTAATGGTTAAAGAAAAAAAAAAAAACTAACAATTTACCGTTGAAAGCCAAAACAGTATATCTGCATATTGATTACCTTGCACAAACATATTGAAATTGGTGAAACAAAAAAAAATACTTCCAGAAACTGTGCAATATAATTTTTTAAAGTGTGTAGTGGACGTTCTGGACCAAATGAGCCTTCTGTACACAAGGCGATCGGCATCACAATGTTCTGGACTTTAAGGCCATAAACGCATTTATATTATTTCAATTATGCATATATTCCAGCATTTATAAGCTGTATAATATTATAAATTATAAATTAGGAGTGCTTGCGACAGTACATTTTCATCTCTGGCTGCATTCTCTCTACTGCCTCTGCCTTCTGATTTAAGTTACAATGGTTACACTCTTCGAGTTTTTTTTTTTTTTTTAAACTGGCGAAAGTTAAATTTAAGACACATAAAATGGCAGTGGATTACAAAAAAACAGTGGCTACGGATACGACCGGTCGTACTAAATATTTTGTTTTCGGGACACGACCAGAAAACTTTGATGACGTCAGTAAACAGAATGAATGAGAAATCTTTTTTACTGCAGACGTTGATGACGTCATTTGCTGTTAATAATCAGAGATATTTTTATATTTGGCATTAATTTTTTTTCGAGTCTGTCCAAGCCTAATAAAGTCATTTGCTGTTTATAATAGGAGATATTTTTATAATATTTTTTTAAAATAAATACGGCTTTGAATTATATATTTTAGTTGTCAGGATATATGTCTAAGACTATGAGTAAATATGTGCGCATGCACGGCAGTTATTTTTTATTACATTTTTTCGGGTCATCCCAAGCCTAATAAAGTCGGGCGAATGAAAAAAAAATATGCGCTAAATTAGTATCTATCGCACCCCTCCCCCCAGAAAGCTAACACTCGTTAATTCGTCTCCGTCATTATTTAGTTCAATTATCGGATATAAATGCTTCCCCACCCCCTGTATTTTCGTTTCTTAATCTTATTATTATTTAGTAAATTTGAAATATGTGGGCTACTCTGAATTTTTTAAAATGTGATGCAAAAATGATGGTAAGGAAAAATTAGGTAATATTTAGGACTAGTTGTACCCTGCTAAGCTTTTGCAGGACGATAGACTATTGTAAAGCCATTGTCGAACCTACGATTTGGTGGCCTTGCATTTTGACATTCGATACTATGACATGAGATTATGTACTTAATATTTAATATAAAAACTAATTTTGCGGGCTCCTCTGAAGCTGGAGCCCGGCGGGACATTAGATTTTGGACTCCCCTCCTTGTTTCGCCTCTGTGTTCAGCTTTAATACATATTTTCAAAATTATTATTCTTTTTTAAGTTCTGAATTAGTTAAAAAAACCTAATTAGTTGTTGTTTCTTTTTCTTACAATATCCTTAAAGATAAATTATTAAAATAAAAAAAATTCAAAGATATCTAATTAGTTACTTTTCATTAAAACAACTAAAAGGATACATTCTGAAAAAAAAACACAATAAAAAATAATGCTTCTGAGAGGATTTGAACTTGAATATAGTCTGCATAAAAAGTGAGTCCGGTCTAAGCGGCTGAACCATTGTGCCAGCACGTCACACAAACTAAGTTACAATTTTAATATATAATTAGAAAAAAAATTGCTCGGTTATGCAATTTTCCGCGAAAAGAAAATAACTCTAAATCATAAGAGTTCATTCTGTCTAATCCCGAAGAAAAAAAACGTAGTACGACCGGTCGTATTCGGAGCCACTGCGTTACTAAAAAAAAAGCAACACACAAACTTAAGAAAAATAAATACCAATCATTTAAAGCGATAAACAAAGGCTAATAACGATAAAATAAAAATTAGCTCTCTCTCTCTCTCTCTCCATATACTATTGGGATAAAATATGCTTAATTATTAATTATTAGTATTTTGCAAATCATTAAAACACACACACACACAATTAAAGTTATAAACAAAGGAAAATGAATCATATAAAATTTATTCTAAAAAATACTGACGAAATAAATATCAGCTTGAACTCTTAATACGATAAGGTTTAAATGTACATATTGCTTTTTTTTTAATATTATGTTGAACCATGCATACTTACGAACATATTGTGTAGTGGAACTGTAACGTGTATTATAAAAGAGAACTACTTCATGTAGCTTTTACAAAAGAATAATCTCTGAAGTTAAGAGAACAATATTACAATACCGTTTGAAAAAATAAAAAAAAAAATCCTTTCGAAATAATAGTTTACAAACTAAAGTAAAAAGAAATATTTTACGATGCCGTTTGATTAATTGAAAAGAAATATGATGAAAAATGAGTTTTTACTCGGCGAATTGATTTATTGACAACATATAAGTTAGCACTCTGTGACCTTTGATTTACCTCCCGTGGTTTTAAAAAAAAAGTAAGGTGAAGTAAAGAAATACTTTTACCAAACTGATCGTTTAAATATTATTGTTGAATATTATTGATATGATGCCTATATCAAATATATATGCAAACACGCCCAGTAATTTTCGAATATAACAATATTAAGGCTATTGCTGAAGATATTTCGGTGTGATGAACAAAGGCGTGAGGCCTCTTTCCATTTTTATTTTTATAGATATATATCAGCAACATAAAAACTCTTCTATTTCTAATTTATGACTTTTAACCTGCCTTTTAAAATGACTAGCAATTACTCAGCCTTGCTATATCTAAAAAAAAAATAAAATAAAGTTATTGGTCTTACTGACTTGACTTAATGAGAGTCAGTCAATTAATTGACTTATTATTTAATAACAGAAAGCATAATTCTGGAAAACTGACTCATTTGTTTTTTATATTTAACAAGGATACTTATTTGATATAAAATTCAATGGTCAAGCAACCAAATATATTTTCAAGACTCAGTCATAATTAAAACTCATTTCAACGAATACTTTGGAAATAAAATGATAAATTGGAAGAACAAAAAAATAACATAGCAATATAATAATAAAAACAAACAACACACAACGCATGTATTAAGAAAAATAATACCTAATTATTAAATTATCTATGATATTTTAAAATGTCAAATGCATTGTGTATATTAACAGGAATATTAAAAAAATGGCCCTTTGAAAATGTACAAGAGTGGGATCTTTAAAATGTAAATTATCAGCCCGAAACAAAAGAGAGTGTGAGTAAATCTATTTTATACATGCACTATTATGTGTGCTATTTAAAGTTTATTTATTCATTAAAATTAAGTTAATCTAAATGACTGTATCAATCTAGTCTCACTTCAACAACAAAAAAAAAAGACAAAAAATCGTTTGCATTGTTTCTAGTATTTCATTCTTATTTCACAAATATACAGATGTGAGTTGAGGACCACTGCTTTGTATACCCCTACAGTTCCACAGCAACCCCAATAGTATTTTCCTCTCATCTCCACTCGATCAAGGGTTGTGGTCTGAGAAGCGCGATCAAAGCTACCAGATGCTTGGGAGCTAGACGGAGGTGCCACTTAGTACCACTTCGTACCCGTGCCCACTTACCTAGATCAAAGCCTACCGGACTCAGAGAAACCCCCGAGTGAGATGGTAAAACAAACAGCATAAGAATCGCATTGATCGAAAGCCAATCCTTTGTTTCGGTAAAACCACATATCAACGTACCTATTGATATACTGTGTTGACAGACTTGATCTCTTATATTGACAAACATTTGCTTTAGCCCATGGACAACTTCGTATATATAGAAGTATTAATAATATTGACTTATATTCAAGTTTACTATTTCGGGGGCTATATCGGTTGAGGGTTATGTCAGCTGGGGGTTTTGTCCATGGGGGTTTTATCCGCTGGAGATTTTGTCAGCAGGGGGTTTAGTCCGTGATGGATTTGTCCTCTGGTTGTATTGTCTTACACTCCCATTCCCCGCCTGACGTTCGGGGTCGAGCAGTTGATTGAGACAGAAGTTTAGTTTTTGGCTTACAAATTGAAGTTATTGTAATTTGACTGGAAGCAGTCACGAAAAGTTGAATTAAGTTCAAATGGATTTATATTGCACATAATCAAGTGTTTGAGCTTTATCTATCCATATCTATATTTAGATATCCAGAAGACATAAAAAATGTATCTGCAGTGGAACCGCCAAGGCCATAGAAAGGTGTGCCACCAAAATACCACATGCAGAATGTCTTGCAAGCAGGAAATGAGATTCTGCAACCAGACAAGAGGGGAAATGAAAAATGCCTCTCAAAACAGAGTGCGCTGGAGAGTAATTGCAGAATCATTGTGCTCCGCAAGGAGTTCAAGACAATAAGTCAAGTAAGTCAAGATGTTAGATGGTTGCAGATTTTTTTTTGTCTTTTATCGTTTATAGATCCATCAATAGAGTTGATGCAAACTAATAAGCGTTTTTTGGAGTTGGGGGACCATGATCAATATTGTTTGAAAGATTGTGTCTAGACAAGGCTAATTTTAAGATAAATTAATTTGTTGCTATAGTGAATCAAAAGAAAATACAAAAAAATGGTTTTGTCTTGTATTTCTTTCTAATCACAGTCCCCTCAATGAAGAATGCCTTAATTAGTTATTTATTAATCCTATGAGAACTGTTACGGGGGATTATCCTTCCGGCCTGATTAAAGTGCTAGGAGTCTAGTGCACAAAAAAAAAAGAATTAAGATTAGTCATTTTTAGTGGCCAAAACATGAAAAATATCATCAACTTTTCGGGGTGGGGGACACAGTATTCTATTTATAGATTTTTATTTTCTTAAAATCAATATACTTATCGTCTTCATTCGGCAGCCTGTTGACTTTGTCAATCATTAATAATACTAAAAATATATACATGTGTATATATCTTACAAGAGAGATATCATATATAGATTAATCGGGACACTCAATGACCTCAATACGGCAATGACTATCACAGTAATATTACGATAATTTAGAGATAAATAGGTAAAAAAAAACTTATGTACATAATTTTACTTACATGTAACATTAAGCTGTATTCGTGAGACATTATTCACATAACATTTTGAAATATGTTGTGCTCTGCAGGTACAAATTTGTCCAGTCATATTTCTTGTAAACCTCACTGGTAATGTCAAGTTGTTCCCAGACTGAGTTGATTCAGTAATATTACCACAAGATAGTGTCACATTACTTACTGGTGGTATTCCATCAGGTGCACTACATTCTACTGTATATATCATATTTTCTTCAACTATAAATTTGACTTCTTTTCTACTCAATTTAATATTTAATGTAGGGACTGACTGAGGTGGGGCTGTAATATTTAATAGAAAAGAAGGTCATTAAGTGGTTAATTCTGTCATGTATATTCTGATATTAGAAGCATATAAAATATTAATTATTAAATATCCCATTAGTATGAAAAGATATAAATTTACATACTGGTACTTAAAATACAATTATTTCTTTTGAATTCGCCGTTTTATGTTTTATAATGTCATTTCTACAGTGAGTCCACAGGTTGTGTACATCTTTCTATTATTTTTTAAAATTTTACTTGAACATGAATTGAAAAAAAAAATAACGAAAATTATTACCAATAATTTGAAGATCTTTGGAAAAGCTACAATTCTGCTTTAAATCCGGGAATGCTGCATTCTGTACCATACATCGAAGTGTTATATTTCCTGGAACTGTAACTGATGTTTCAAATTTAGTTATGTACCTGGTTTCAAACGAATCACTTTTCAAAGTGTTTGACTCAGAATTGTTAATGTAAATAACGGATTGAATGGTTGGATCAACGTCAGATTTGTTAACTGAACAAAGGACATTTAAATTTACACGTTCATTGTAACACAAATCAAATATCTGTAGATTACTTTCATTCGGCATGACTTCACATCGACTTGGTCCTTCTGAGAAATATAAAACGTCATGTCTATATTAAGTATTACGTAAAAATCAAAGCTATATATATATATATATATATATATATATATATATATATATATATATATATATATATATATATATTAGGGCTGCTGATTAAACTGTGTTAATTTGCGATTAACGCGTCTAAAAAAATTTGCGATTAAAAATTGTAATGCAACACTTAGATGCGTTAAATTGACTAAATGCGGAAAGTTCTTTAAATCGATAAATGACAGAATTTCACCATTTGAAGTTTAAGTTCCGTCCACTTATTAAGTAGATCTACCACCCCCACCCTGTCGCAATTCGCAATACCCTCACCCTCAAGTATGTCGACTGAAGCCCCACTTGTAATATATAATGAAGACGTTTTGGTTATTTAGCCCTTCGATAAGTAAACCTCCCGCTCCCTTCCCGGACGATGTAAAAAGAGAAAATTTTCATTCACTAGTTTACATTATATAATGTAGTGTATTGGTGGAGGTACTATAGTGTATTGTTGAAGGTATAATGAACCCGTTTATATTTAGATCAATATAACGAGATGCTAAAAATTTCTATCATCATTTTTTTTTGCGCATAATTTTGTATCGCATTTTTATAGTATAGCATCCTGCTGGTCACGTCTGCAACAGCTGAACTAAGAATACATCTGTACCCGAAACAGTGGCTGTATTTTTCATAATTATTGTGATACTGAGTTAAATTTTATATATGGTTGTTGATTTACTGCAATTAAAGCGTAATAAATGCGTTAAAAATATGCGATTACATTTTTTTGACACAAACACCTAAATTCGTTAAATTTTACCCCAATGGTGTTATTTCACCTCTCAACCAATACAACCACAGTCGGCGAGTTGAAGGACACATTTACTTTTAATCTTCTTTTGAAGTTTTGCTTTGCGCGTCGATGTCTATAAATGATATTCTTATATTCTTTCATTCATTTACTTTCTTACGATCAACTATTTGTTCAATGATTTAGTGAACATCAAAAAAAGATTTTTTTTATCGGTCTGTCAGTTATATTAATAAAAAATTGTGTAAAATGACACTCTTTGATGCTATCGGTCGGCTTTCATTTTTCATCTTCTGTTGTTCTTTCTTTCCTATTGACGACACACTTTATAACAAGTAGCGACCCACATGTGAGACTAAGAATAAATGAATAAGGATGCTTACTTGCTTGCGTTAAAAATGAGTCGAACACTTCAAGGTCTGGCTTATCAAAGACGTTAAAATACACACACACACACACACACACAAGTTTAATACTCTTTTGTTTAGAGTTTAGGCCAAGTAAATGCGAAAAAATAACAACACGTTGTTTCAGATTTATATGTAATTATTATCGGGATTTCCTTTCACTCCCCTGTCACATTTTGTCAAAGTTGATAAACTTTTTTTCTCCATTCTTATAATGGAATCGCAAACAGAAAAAACGGTTATGAACGGGAATTGTAATGTCAAAACTAGTAGTATTGTTGTTTTCAGATATTGCAAAAAAAAATTTAAATACCATCGCAGCATTTCATCTTTGAAATATCATTTACAATCCAAGCACACGTTCATCAATCATGACATTCCATCGACATCGGCTGTATCAAGCGTTAAAGTCAAATCAACTCATCGCCAAACTACATTGATTGAACATAATGAAAAAGCTAAACCAATGGACCAAACGAAATATAACAGAATAGCCAGGAATAATCGGCCAATAAACATTGTAATTGACTAAGGGCTACATGATATTATTCGGGTTGCCACTGGAAATTAATCATACACTTTACCTTCTAGATCAGTGATCAACAATAGAATTGATGACTTGTACCACCAAGAGCGGCAAAACATTTCTCAAGCTATTTCAGAAGTTGAATTCGTTGCTTTAACTGGCGATTACTGGTCATCGGTGGCAAACGACAGCTATCTCGGTGTGACAGGTCATATTATTGATAAAGATTGAAGTTTCCGCTCATATGTTCTGTGCGTTCAACTTATTGGAGAAATGTACAGAGCACTTCAGTTATGTGAAAAGATCTTGGGGAATTTACGATAAAGTGACCGCCTTTGGTACGGACAATGCACGAAATGTGACAGCTGCATTAGAAATGTTGCCGTTTCACTCTATGCCATGTGCAGCCCATAGTCTTCAGCTGTCAGTTAACAAAGCCATCACAGAGTCCGAAATCGAAATCATCATTGCTAAATGTCGTAAAGTTGTGGGACATTTTAAACATAGTCCGGCAAACAACACAGAATAAAAAAACCAAGCAGGCGCAACTATACAGACGAGAATAAGCGTTAATTCATGACATTCCTACACGTTGGAATTCATCATTGTTGATGGTTGAGCGACTCCTTAGCAGTAAAGAGGCTGTGTTGAAAACACTATTAGAACAAGGCCACAAACACAGTCTTGTTCTTCCAACTGAAACAGAATGGGAGTAATTGCGCTTAATTCAGAAGGTCATCGACCTCTGCCGATATGCTACAACCATAAGTCATCTTGAAATCGAACCAGCAGTGTCTGATGAAGACCCAGTTAGCATTTTACGTTTCAAAAATTCTTTTTTGAGTGATCTTAATCGACGCAAACTGAACCTCAACCTATCGTGGTTGAAAATTGCTACTGCTCTGGACCCTCGTTTAAAAAATCTGAGATATTTGCATAAGGATAAACGAGAAGAAGTTTAGCAACAGCTAGAGGTAATAGTAAAAGAATCTGGGCTTGGTAATGATGATCAAAAACATCAAAACAACCACGAAAGAAAGCGCGAATGCAGGAACTATCATCATATTCTGGAGATGAGCCATTGATGCCATGCTCCACCCCGACAGATGTTGATAAATACAGACTGAAGCAACAAATCGAAAATGACATGGATCCACTGAAGTGGTGGAAGTTACATGAGAACAAATACCCAGTTTTGGCTAAATTAGCGAAAAAATATTTAGCCTCCCCTGCCACAGCTGTCCCTTGTGAACGTCTCTTTTCTGTTTCTGGGTGTGTTGTCAACAAGAAGAGAGCATCTTGGAACCGACGAATGTGAATAAACTTGTCAGTTTAAGCAACTTGCTGAATAAATAAGACTGCTTCAGTTAAGTAAATTGTTATATCCATCAAATGTATTATTTTAAAATGACATGTTGATAGAATAAAAAAAAATGTTATAATTAATAAATAAAGTATTTTTCGATTAAATGTGCGTTAATTTGCAATATTTTTTAAATTATGCGTCAATTTCGATATATAAGGGGTTACACGTTTCCGCGCGGGCTTAATTATATCTCAATCTCCAAGTCGGTTCGGTCGTTCAACCCTCATTTTTACATCACTGAAGGACTATCGTTTTATCCGTAATTTTACTGTTGAATGGTAGGCGCATCAGCCGTTCGAAATATGTTATACCAGTGTCTCGTGGCGTTCGCGCCGTCTTTACAGTGAAACAGGTTTAAATAGCCATTTGCTACAAATTTGGTCGAGGCTAAAAAATGGAGATGAAGCCTTATTTAACAATCTGAACCCTAAAAAATAATAGTTGATGGGCTATCGATAAACAGAGTGTCTTGTCCAATGAAAGTCGTCACATCAGGTCGATTAAGAAGACCATATTCACAATGATTTGTGTAAAACAAATGCAATAAGTTTCGTGTCTGCTGTGTCTCATTTAAATTATTATATCTGAAGTTTTACAGCGCCATTTCTGAAGCATGAAGGCGGTTGGAAATATTTTATTTTGTTACGAACCGCAGAGATTATATATTTCGATGACGTCATGGCGTTTTGACATCACCACGAAGTTGAGATCGATTAACGAGTGCGAGGTCGCTTGAGAAGTTTGTAGAATATTTGTCTCTCTCTCTATCTGGCTGTAATTGGTGAGTAAATTGTGTGTACTACCTCACATTGTACAGTTTTAATTCGAAAATTGATTGTATTATATTACTTACAGTTTAATTTAACTATAACATGTTATAACATGGTTTATTTTTTCTCTTTTATAGCTGCATTCTAAAGACATCATGAGTTCATCACGAATATGCTGTAAAAATAATCCGAATGTATTCTGCTACATCTATGGAAAATACACGATTGAATAGCAAAGAAGAAATATAATCGACATTGTGCAGCAGGCATATTTGGTTTATTTCGGTGTGAAGCTGGAAGACCAAGACAAGTCTTGGGCTTCCCATAAATTCTGCAAAAACTGTGTGAAGAGCCTACGGCAGTGGACACATGGAGAAAAGTCTAAGTTTCGGTGTACCAATGGTATGGCGATAGCCGAAAGACAATATTGGTGATTGCTATTTTTGTATTGTGAATGTTAAAGGCTTCAATCGCCACAAGAAATATAAGTGGGATTATCCTGATCTTGAATCTGCAAGGAGACTAATTCCACATAGCAGTGAAGTT
Organism: Bulinus truncatus; assembly: GCA_021962125.1. Classification (NCBI taxonomy): domain Eukaryota; kingdom Metazoa; phylum Mollusca; class Gastropoda; family Planorbidae; genus Bulinus; species Bulinus truncatus. The sequence continues at coordinate 453,197 of JAGDYQ010000174.1, forward strand.
ACTATACCAGTGTTTACTGGATTATTAGAGCTTTCACCATCAGACTCCTTCGAGGGGCAAGATCTGGAGTATTCGGACGGTGAAAACAGTGGAAGTGATTATGAATGAAATTCTTCAACACCTAAAAATTCAGCCAAAAGGAACTTAATGACCTAATACGAGACATAAATTTGTCCAAGCAAGCATCTGAGCTTTCAGTGTCCATGCTGAATGAAATACTATTTTTAACCAGAAGTTAAAATAACATCTTATCGGAAAAGAGAAGAGTTTCTTCTTCCATATTTCAGCCAAGAGGAAGATCTTGTTTACAGTAATGACATCCTTTGACTTCTGCTCCAAATGCGACTACACGATACCATTCCTAAGACTGGCGTCTTTTTATAAACAGTTCCATCAGAAGCTTGAAATGTGTTTTGTTACCCAATGGTAACCGTTATGCATCTCTTACCATTTCTCACTCAACAACACTTAAAGAAAAGTATGAAAATATTAAAACAGTATTGCAGAAAGTCTGTTATTATGAGCATCAGTGGTCACTTTGTTTCGATCTAAAAATGGTTAACTTCTTGCTTGAGCAGCAGTCAGGATACACAAAATACCCATGCTTCATGTGTCTTTGGGATAGCAGGGCAAGGCAAGATCATTGGACAAGAGTGACATGGCCTGCAAGGGAAACTATGACTGAAGGTAAAGAAAATATCATCAACAAGCTACTAGTTGAAAAAAATAAGATAATTCTCCCACCGCATCATATCAAACTAGGTTTAATGAAACAATTTGTTAAGGCTTTGGACAATTCTGACAATTGCTTCAAGTATATTTGCAGACCATTCCCCGGATTGAGCATGGAGAAAGTGAAAGCTGGGATTTTTGACGGTCCTCATATTCGAAAACTCATCAACATTCGAAATTTTACTAATTTCATGGTTCACTTTGTAGCTTCTTCATGGAACAATTTTGTTTCAGTTGTCAAGATATTTTTAGGTAATAACAGTGCATAGAATCACGAAGAACTGGTGCAATATACGCTCGCTAATATGAGCATCAAGGTACATTACCTGCACAGTCATTTAGACACATTTCCAGGTAACCTTTGGGGACTTCAGTGAGAAACAAGGCGAGAGGTTCCATCAGGATATGAGGGTGATGGAGGAGAGATATCATGGAAGAACAGACATACATATGACGGCTGACTACTGTTGGAGCCTCCAGTGTAATTGCCCCAATGACACACAGTGATTTGCTAATGCATTACTTTAGACAATTAACATACTAATTAATTAATAAATTATAAATGATTAATTTTTTCAAATGAAAATGTTTTCTTCTATAACACTATTACACATATTTTTGAACAAAATTCTGCATGACTATTAACAGTTTCACAACTTTTTGTTAGTATAATATTTTACTTCATGCAATTCTTGACAATTTTCAAACACGGTGCATATATCATTTAATTAATTTTAATTATCTCGTAAAACAGAGTCAATATAGCAAAAGCACTTACATATTCTAAATCAGCATAGTTGACTTTGTATAAAATAATTCAGATATCACTGGCAATGAAGTCACTGTTTACCAGTGATTTTAAATATTTAAAAAAATGCAATTAAAAAAAAAATAAAGTGCAGTACATGTTTGAATCATATTGTTTAAAGACACCTTTTTTATTAGGGTACGCAAGTTAATAAGACATATAATTTTCTAAATAGGCCCTATTGCTTCACTTTTTATAGGGTGTTATAATGTACCAAACAATTTTCAATCTTATCATAATTTCCAAAGATTGTGTGCGGTAAAATCTATTTAAATGTTTAGTACCCCTAACCCTAACGTGACATCTCGGCAGATGAAGTATACAATTCATATGTTCTTATAAACTCGGGCAATAAAGGAATTATGTGATCAGCACAACACCCATACACCTTTACTCCCCCAACGTTATGTCAGGTACCCATTTACTGCTGGGTGGACTTGGGGACTTTCACCATGACCAGAAAAAATCCCAAGATTGTCACTGAGTTTCAAACCATAGACCCTACGGTTGACAGTCGAAGCTCTACACTGTACCACAACCCTTCTCCATGTAAAAGCTTTTTGATGTGCTTAATTTTCATGTTGTGTATTCTGCATATCAATAAATAGGCCGATATATATATATATATATATGATATAATAGTTAGTATCACATTTAGTGTAACGAAAATTAAGACAAAAAAGGTATAATGAGAAATTATCTATTACACTCGTCTGTGTTTGGAAATATTTTTTTTTCTGAGTTCTTAGTTTTTACAAATATTTCTACATAATTCATTAACTGATTTCAAATATGAAACTGTTTTTAGAGCATTTTCCGTTTTGTCTGTCTGTCTGTCATCACACAAGATCTCAACAACCATAAGTCCTAGACCCATGATGTATATATCATTTTGTAGGTCTTGGCCTGCCAAGAAATAACTTTTTCCATTTCGCGATCTGACCTCTCAGGGCCGTAAAAGGGGCCTTATAAAGTACCGTTTTTTACTATATAAGCTATATTAATAATGGACCGCCCTATATCTCAGCAACCATAAGTCCTAGACCCATGATGTAATATCATTGTGTAGGTCTTGGCCTGCCAAGTGTGCATCAAAAGTTCATTTCGCGATTTGACCTCTCAGGGCCGAAATATAAGAGTTTGTTATGTACCGTTTTGCTTATATTTTAAATATAAATAATAAAAGCTAATCAAAGGGGCGTAATCATTATTTATTTTTGTAACAGTTATTCAAATGATTTACTTCCCGTACTTTTTATAAAACTCATAATATATACATGTAATTATCAAACAACAATTGACGGAGTTTTCGGACGATTAAATGACTACAATTTAGAATGTTTCAATTATGAGTCCTATTTCAGTAACCACAAACCAATTGTAGTTAGATTTAAGAGAAAATAATTTTGTTTTCAAACATAAAGAAACGTCCTTTTAATATCTTTTTTCAGATAAATGCATTACACAATTGAATTTATAAACATTTCCAAAATTTACAAATATTTACTGAAAGATAACAAACGTACTGATACATTACATGAAAATGCGCTAACACGTCCTGTGTCCAGAATGGAACAAGCTTAATTGCTTGTTTTTTCAATGAGGTCATTTTTTATTCTATATCAAAGTAAAAAATTACTGTTGTAATGTACATTAAGGAATACATGTAGAAAAAAAATTGAGTTAATGTTAAAGAAATAGTTCTTTCAAAGATTTACGTCGGTGAACTGCACTCGGATGATCACTTTTTAGGCCCCAGCAGCAGTAAGCAACCATATTTACATCCCAGTGTCTCTGGTATAGCTCTTCCATCACAATGACTATCTTGATGGAAACCCTGTGCTTCAATCATATCGCCGCAGTTGGCAGGAAAATAGTGTAAAATAAAAAAAAATGTGTCCTTATGAAATGCATTTTCACATAAATTCGTGCTCCAAGAGCCTCCTCACCCATCATTTCGTAGTTTGGACTTCAGTGGTTACCAAAAAAAATGTGGTCAACATATTAAATGCACGCCAGAGTTTGAGATGATTTTTATTCAAACATGCTACAAATTTTGAATCTTTTACCAACTTCCTAATTTGTGGGGCATCAAAAATGCCTTCCAATTCGGCCTCATTTGTACGTGAACATTTTTCCTTGATGAATGCAAAATCTTGTTTTTTTTATCTAATGCTTTGACAACGTTTGAAATTCAAATAAGTTTGATGTGTAATGATGGAAATACAAATTTCTTAGGCTTGACTAGAACATTCGAAAGAACATAATAGGAGCCTGGTTTAATATGAGGTCTTGCTGGCCAATTGTGTTTTATATAGTGCTGTCGGCCCACCTGTCCCATAAACAGAGGAAACTGGGTAGTTTGTATAGCCACCTTGTAGACCCAGTACTAGCGCTTTAACTTTAACATCCCCACATACCATCCAGTTGTGGTCTTTATATGGGATACTTTACATGATTTTTTTTTCGTTTATGCAAAAATAGCAATCAGTATTGTGATCATTTTTTTCCCTCCAAGTCATGGCACACCAAAAGGAAGAGACGGTTGGTACTTTTTTTCTCCAACGTCGTAGACACTCAACATTTTGTTGACATCATATTTGGAGTGCAAAGGGTTTTTCTGATCACCAAGGTTCACACCAAAATAAGCATGATATGGTACATGTAGTTTTTCTCAACACAATTTCTGATAGGCGACTGCATGTATGACAAAGTGACTGAACCGCATGTAGCAGAATCTATTGAGATCGTTTTACGCTTTCTTCTCCTCATGATGATCACAAAACTATTAGAGAAAACAGTTTTTATGAATCGCTTAATGCTTTTCTTGCTTGTAAATAAACATTTAACAAAATGCTTCTAAAAATGTAGACGGCAAAAGTTTACAATCAAATTATTATAGATTTGCAACAAACAAGAATAAAAACATATTTTTATATTAGTTAGAAACCTGAAGTTTTAAGTTTAATGAATGCTCCGAATACATTAAAACTTATCGCTATATCTTATGAAAATATATAAGACCAAGATAAACAAAAGCATTAGCTTTATTGTTAGCTGTTTTATAAATTGTTAAAATTGAATAAACGGGAATTATATTGGTTGTTTCCTAAATTATTGCCACGTACCGAGGAATGCAATTATTGCAGCATTTTAGAATTTTAAGTAGAAAAAAATATACTTGTCCTAATTGAAAAATAGACATTGACATATTTGAAATCAGCTGAAGAAAATATAACTAGGAAAATAAAAAACAGACCTCAAAAAACAGCAGACCAATGATATTTACATCTATTGTCTGGCGTCATGGTAAAACAGAATACAAAAAAAATGTTATTGATCTCAAGTTCACTCAGCTTATTCAAATTGAAATTGTTTGATGATTTATAACTTTTGGAATCACCTCCAAAACCTCCCTACCACATAGCCTTTTTTTTTACACTTCAGTGAATAAAGCCACAATATAGATTAAAACAGTCCATAATTCTGCAAATTAAAATAATCGAGTCACCGAATTGAATTCTTACTATAGCATAACACTATGGAACAAAAATATTCTTCTGAGGAAAAAACATGTCAGTCTGACTAATGTTGTCACGCTGATTACAGTGGTGTAATTAGAAGTTTTCTAGCACGTCAGTTTTTTTAGTTATATGACTTTTTTACATTTTAAAAAAGGCATGTTGTAGCTAGCTATATACTTGCTTAATAATATTGTACACTTGCCGTGCTGTGTACTTTACCATTAACCCATTAGCGCATAGCGTCCTTTTTTAAGGACATGCTATACAAATGTGTACTAGCCAAACACCCTTGAATATTGTTTTGAAACAAATAAATCTGTGCACCCCTTGTTTATTTTCGCAATTGTCTAAACCGGATATTATCGTATTTGCTGACATTTTGTATTTTTATTTTCTGGTTAAAGTTCGATTTTGTTGGAAAGTTTTATTTTAATCCTTCCACGTAAAAGGTATGTCACGAACAGTTTATGTGTATTTTAATGTAATTTTTGTAACTAGTATATAGTAAGTATTGTTTCCTAATGCATGTTGGCAAGTCATTGTGCAATGAGTTTTCTAATATTGTTTTCCATATAATTAAAATAGTGTCCTTAAAAAAGGACGTTATGCGTTATACACCACCTGAATGTATGTTGGGTGATTTAGCAGTAATGTTTCAAATTTTCTTTTTCTATATCTTACACGGTGGCTGGGGTGTTTAGCATGCTAGAAGATGACTTTAAAAGTGCAGATATTTTTATCTTGCCACCGGAAGATGAAACAAAATCTAATGGAGACAGTGGTCCCGAAGATGATATTGGTGATATTGATAATCTCTCTGGAAATCAATTACGTGCTCAGGCAGAAGATACTCTACACGTTTCCGATTTTGACAAAAAGCATATAGGCGTTAACGACATTGCTGAAGATAATGACGATGAAGCTGAAAATGATGTGTTTCCATTAGCTGAAGTACATAATTTGGACAGGCATTCTCGAATGGCAGCAGTCAACATCCAATCGGGCGGCAGCGATGTTCTACAACTAGTCATGATGATAGCAGTTGCAATGGAGTGGGTCCAACAAAGTCATCACGTCCGAAGAAAACTACACCACCGACAATAAATTGGTTGAAATTGACCTGAAAGAAAAAGAAATTCCAAGGAGTATCACTTCAGCATCAGATATGGATCACACACCGTCTGCACCAGGTATTGATCAAACACCGTCAGCTCAATTTGAAATGTTCCACGACGATGAAGTTGTTGACTATATCACTCAAATGACCAATCTGTATGCCATGCAGAAATCAAAACAACTTCATTCAACGCGGATCTTGGTGGCTCTGTAGTAGTCCAATTGAGGAAGAAACTAACTGTTAGACATGCATATATTGATAATTTTTTTACAACACCACGACTGCTTGATCATTTGAAGGACACGAATTATTCAGTCACAGGAATTATTATAGTAAATAGGATGGAAAAGCGTCCATTGAAAGAAAATAATAAGATGAGAAAAAAATCATGAACATCCTTTGACAGTCGTGTGGACAGGAAGTCAGGAATGTTTTTTGCAACAATAACAATATCGTTACAATGCTATCAAACCGCATTTGGTGTGGAACAAACAGCGCAAGCCAAGCGTTGGTCAAACAGTGAAAAGAAGCATATTCAAATATCAATTCCAAATATGATTGCCCGTTATTATCGAATTTTTGAAGGGACAGTCAGAATGGACCAAAACATCGCACATTTTCACATCGAAATCCCCATCAATTAATGTCGGTGAGCTCGATTCTGTTTAGCCATTAACGCCAGTGTGCAGAATGCTTGGCAACTGTACAGGCTGTCAGAAGTGGCAAAACATCAACATCTGTCACTGATACTAGACTGACTAATACACATTATGGTGACACTGGAAACATACTTACATTTACACTATTATTTTGTTATTTCAGTCATATTATTAAAAGTTGACAATTATATTAAAACAGTATTTCTGACTTATGCATTTTAATTATATTTTTTGTGTTGTTTCTTTGCATTGAGATGATAAAATACAGCGTTTGTCAAGATTTAATTGTCTATGTTTGTGATGTGACAATATTCAAGTTCAGGTGGGATGTAACGCATAGCGTAATTTTTTAAGGACAAAACTTTTGGGGCCCTTAATTTGCGTTATACAATTTTTTTTTTTATTTTTTACGTTAGGTATAGTCAATAAATGCTCAAACTACACGTACTATGCAAATATTAATGAAAAATGAGACCTCATGCATTAATGGGTTAAATGTTATGTTTTTGTATTTTAGACTGATGTGTATTCATTTCAAAACAATATGAATAAATTTAAAAGAGTTTGCTTGAATCATCCAGACTATTTCTTATTTCTGTTGACCTTGAAACAATAGGATTGTCATTTCTTAATTCTAATGTATGACCTTGAATGATACAATTAGTTAAAATCTGGCGTAGTTAGAAAGCTTGATTGACAGATGCCATGATTTGGAAACGGTGGGTCTTTGTTATGGGACAGAGGGTGTACGGCGGTTGGGTAAGCCTTAAGTGACGTCATCTTTGTGGGGGGGGAGAAAGAGAGAGGCTGCTAAGTGTCAAAAATTTAACTGGGTTGGGAAGGGGGGGGAATAAAAAAAACGCGTGATAATAAGTAATAATAAGTGAGCATCTACTCTCTGGCTATACTATTATGTTATGAAAGAAAAAGCACATATGAGATATAAATGACGTGTGTATTTTTTGGGATGGTAAGTGAAAGGTGTATGTACGGTACTGGAGGGTAGGATAAACAAGACTAAGTATGGCGGCGAAGTGTTTCAAAATATGACAGGGAAGGGGGAACATGGGTTGACATACGTCATTAGTTTGGAAATAACAGCACGAGAAAAACACATATTTATATATAGTACTGTTGATGATTAAAAAGAAAACAATTCGCATCGCTTGACGTGATTGATACATGTCAATAAACTGGTCACAATAACTAATTCAATAGACATATATGCTAATGCTTTATAAATCTGTAACAAATATTTATACATCTTTCGTAAATTAATCTGACTTGTTTATTATGCCAATTTTATGATATGATATTATGACATACTAGTTTGAATACAAACAAATGTATTGTATTGTTTCGATTAAAATGTGCGTTGATTTGCGATAAAATTTGTAATCATGCGTTAATTTCGATCAATTTTTTTTTAATCGAACAGCAGCTCTACAAAAACTGATAACAAAACACGTACAACTACAACGAGTAGTGTTTATTTACAAAGTAAACATTTACATGGTGCCCTAAAAAAGCAAGTAGCTCCATCTGCTACTACAACAATACTTATAGTAAACATTATAATCTAGCAAAACCGAATGATCCTTACCTAGGGCTGGTAGTTCTTCACAGAACTCAGAACTAAGCTAGTCGAACCCTTGAGTCCAACCACTCAGTCTATATTACTCAGCCCCGGACCGAACTGGCCGACTGCTTCGCAGTCCAGGCCCAACTCTTCTTTATGACTGTCTGACTCTCACCAACTAAAAAACTAACTTGAGTCACCAGCCACGCACATCCTATCTTGCGATTCACGCGTGCTGATACATCACTGACCAATGGGCAGTGAGCCGTATATGTCACACCCCTCATGCGTGACAGAGTACCCACTCCTCTCCCGCTTGAATATGATGAGGGAACCAATTCCCTCCCCCGGTCTCCTTTGATCTTCCCAATTAGCGCCAGCAGACCTGTTAAGTGGGATTAACTCCCACTGGCGCTAGACGGTGTTGCCCGCCGTGCGAACACCTGGGAAGACTGAACCTTTTTGCTATCCCCTTTGTTATCTCCCCCTGGGTCGATGACGCAACACAAAAGAGGGGGGGAAGAAATAGGAGACAGCTAGATTTCACCAAAATATCACAAAGTGTGACACACTTAATTGATCCCAAGTAGCAAAAATGGTGTTTCCTAGTCCTGATGTCTGTAAAATAGTTTGCACACAAGTTGGACACATACGGAGCAGTAATTGTGCAACCTTTAATAAATTTTGAATGTCACTTTTTTTTTTCAAAACCAAGTCTACTTTTCGCTGAATTAAGTCGAAAAGATAGGCTTTTTGAATTAAATATATTTAAGAAATTATAAATATTTATGAAAGTATAACTATAATAATAATTATCACGTTAAACAATGTTAGATTTTACAATAGTTAGCGATACGCCTAATTTCGCTAATTGGACATAACTATTTCAATTAAAATGTGTCTTAAAATACCACATATCTCTAGCTACGCCATTGACCACACGCTAATGGGTTTTTTTTTCGGTTTATCACAAACATTGATACACTTAAATTTAACGTCTTTGAAACTTGGTGTTCGTAAAAACGTTCAATTAAATCGTCAAAAGCTTTATATTAAGACCCAACATAATGATAAATTAGGTTTCACAATTTATGTTCATAAATATCAAATATTATTTGAAACATCAACTTCCAAACAATCTATTCCTTTTTAATAGCAAAATGTATATATTCCATTAAAAGGGCTTTTTTTAAAACTAAATTTTAAGACCCATTGTAATACTCTCTTAAAGTGTCGGTGTTTAGTAAAAAAAAACTCGTTACATTTTTTCAGCTTAGTAACACTTTTTTCTGCGTCCTTTTTATGACTTTTGGAAACCAAACTATGTTTTGTTTGGTTTTGACGCTTTATCAGTATTTTATCTTCCTAATGAAGCCGTACTTATCTTTCCGTTATATTTTATATGTATAAATGAGCATCCAATGAGCAAAATGGCTTTCCAGTTTCCTTTCTACTATCATTTCTCGACAATATTAAAAAAAAAGATAATAATGTATATAGGCTATTGAAAGTTTGTATATTATCTAACTATTAATAATAAAAATAAAAATTATGAGTACTTACTGGCGTATTTGACTGTGTAATTCATACACATATCTCCATTTTTTAGACTGGTAGATCTTGAACAACTGTACTCCATTGTGTTATTAATAGGATCTTGAATAAGCAATAACATTTCAGATATTTTAAATAAAATGATATTTGTTTTTGTGAAACTAAAATTTTAATGTATTGCATGAAACTATATCGCTTATAAAAAAAAAAAAAACTTGTTCAAAAGTCTGCTAAAGCAGACATAAGAAATATTTGTACTAATTTGATTGTTAATTAATTTTCGTTGTTATCCTTATGATATTGAGCTTATTTTTTTCTATAATATTGGAAATCAGAGCATCCAATGCAACTGCAATGTTTTAATACAGAAATGTTCCTTACTACAACATAACATTATAGTGTACATACAATAGGCTAATTCAGTCGTCTTCATATCAACACAGTCATGTATGAAACACTTACCTATCCGTAATAAGCTGGCACTAGAACTCACACTAATGCCAACTTCACGATCTTTATAGAACCATTTGACACTACCAGGTGGATATCCAACGGAATCCAAATAACACAAACAAGTGGCAGTAACACCTGGTCTAATAACACCGTCTGATATGTTTGCACTATTGAAACATTCACTGGATAAATTTGATTTTGGTAGTGCTAAAAAATAATGGTAAAAATGTTGAATTAATAAAAATAATCATGATTAATATATTTATAATAATACAATATATAATAAAATATATTCTATATTTGTATTGCATGCACTTACATAAATTATATGATGCAATAGTACTCATGTTCGTATTACTGTATCTGGTGATATTTTGTAGATAAAAAGAAACATTTAAACTGTAAGTTCCTGCCAGAAAATTATTCAGTGGTGAGGTCCAGTTACAAACAGAATTATAGTATTCCACAGAGTCAACATACAGTGTATTATTAACGGAATGCATTACGGGAAAATCCGTGGCCTTAAATAAAAAAATAAAAAAACAATAATACATTTTAAAGAACGCTGAATAAATATGAAAATTAAAAATAAAAAACTAAAACATTTTTAAGCATGAAAAATACACGCAGACAGTAAAAAATCAACATCAAATGATATTAGAATTAGTACATTTAAAATATGATCCTTATAATTTAATAACTTTATGCGTTTTTTTTTTCAAAGTAAACAAATAATTTATTTTAAAAATATCAAACCCCACAGTCATTAGTTAATTTTAATGTCAAACAGTGTTTTAGCTTAAATTACCCACCATATCCTGAAAAGTAGCATCACAACCGGCCTTTGGATAAACCTTTGATGCTGTACACGTCACTGATACACTTGTGTTGTTATTGGTTAGAAGTAGAGGATCACATGTAACTCTTTGTGGTTTGGCTAATATGTTAGTAATAAATTACTCGTAAGAGTTATTTTGCAAATGTTACTATAAAAGATATTATAATCGTATATCGTATATAAATACTTCACTTTCAACAGATATTTTTTATCAATTTGTTAATAATATTTTATTATTTATATTATAATATTTTTCAAACACATCTATGTGTCACGATGTCTCTGAAACTAAATTCTGATCCCTGTTACATAGATATTAATATATATATATATATAAATTTTCATAAAAACATTAGGAATGAAGTTCTTATATATATATATATATATATATATATATATATATATATATATATATATATATATATATATATATATATATTGTGTTGTGTGGAATAACATTAATAAGTAATCATTTTAATAAAAACATAACTTTTAGTTATAAATTAGCTAAATACGTCACAGAAAGCAATAAGCGTTCAACAACTTTCGACAATTCGCTTTGTTTTCTGATTTCTTTTATAATTGTGTAGCCGTTTAACCGCGTAAAATGATGGAATGATGTACAAAATATATAATCTGTTAACTGATTATTGTAAAGAAAAAAACAACAGATTTAATAATTAAATTATGTGTAAAGAATAAAGTAATATTGAACTAATTTCCATTTTTAGAATTAAAAAAAAAGGTGTATAAATATAGATAAGATGTGAAAATGTTGTAGCTAACATTAGGCTACAAAGTGGGTCAAGAGAACACATTCAACACTGAAGTGTAGACAATTAAATATTAGATATGGTGAAATCTTTTGTTTAGCCATCAGTGCGCTGCTGTATAGTGGAAAATCCCAATTAAGTAAATTATAAATATGTATGGCGCATTTCAAACAAATGTTAACTGTTTCAGAATATGTACGCATTTCAAAAAAACAATATTAACTAACATTTATGTGTACTGAATAGTGTAGGATGAAGGTGATATTAAAATAATTTTAAGCTGTGTTGAGCAAGTCTTAAAAAAAAATACACAAAACAGGTAATATGGAGACTGACATGCAGAGCCGTCTCCAGGCAATTTGGCGCCCTAGGCAGTCTTCTATTAGGACGCCCGCCTCTTCTTTTGAAAGTTTTTTTTTTCTAAAATTTGGCGTCCCTAGAAATTTGGAGACCTAGGCAGCTGCCTACGTCGCCTATGCCCAGAGCCGGCACTGCTGGCATGACATGAATGAAAAAAAATGTTACATTAAAATAACACCATAGTCTGCTGGTGGGAAGGGGTGGATTGAAGTAGAACCAAAAATAAAAAGCAATGCAAATTAAAACACCCACCCCCAGAAATATGTTTGTTAGAATCTAAATGAAAAAAAAATTCTGATTTTAAAAAAGGCATTAAAGTATGTCTAACCAATCTAGAGAAAATTAGGACTGACAGTTCATCGACAATCAAGGCATCCAAAGCGTTAACGAAAAATCTGTAAACAAAAAAAAAACAAGTTGCTACAAGGTACCAGATAATGACCATAAAGTCTGCAAATGATAGATCCAAGTTTAACTTTGCATAGTATTATTTTCTCCGAATATGTAAGCCTTTTATTTTGTTTTATTTCTTATTTAAAAAATAATTAAGTAATCATATTGATTGGTAAGGCGGCGTATGATACGACGTGGGATGACTAGTTACTTTATAATACGACATTAAAAAAAAAAACAACACCATCTCTCCTAGTTGGTAACAGATAACTTCCGTTTTCAGAAAAAAAAATTCCAAATCTCCAGTGTGACGGTGACCAGAAAAATACCTTTACAGGTCGGCCTATGGTGCTAGACAAATTGGCATATACAGAAGTATTAGAACATTAGACCAATTTACTGAGCAACCTAACACTGACAGATTATATGTCAGCCGGAGCATCGTTTACAATCAATAGTTGCCAAGACGATGTTAAACAATGGAAGTGAAAATACACGATCTCAGAACGAATCCTACTCCAAATAGATGGATGGAAAGTTCTGTACAGCTACACTGTGATATTTAGAGGAGTTATCATCAGTACTCGGACCTATCGAAGTATGCTTCATTAGCTAGGATGATAAAGCACGATTTTCAATGGCAGCAAATAAACAGGCACAATTGCTAATGCATGTTGAATATCGTGTCAGTTTATCTTGAAATTTGCATTGAAAAAGATGGACTAGGAAAACAGGAAGTTGTAAGATTTTCTGGTCCAAGATACATAGCAATACGATTAGGGAAGCATTATTAATGCACTGCTTTTGCTCATGGCTTAGACTTCGAAAGACTATTGGATTCGGATTAATTTGATGAAATAACAAAATATAAAAGAGACAATCGATACAATTTATTGTTTTTAACAGTGGATGGAGATTCAGATGAAAATTTTCGCGTTCAAAAAGTAAATGAAGTTGCAATCCATCACTTCGTTAAAATAATCTTGCTGCCTTATTCCTTGCAACCAATGCACCAGAAAGAAATGCTTTAATCGCGGGGAACGTCGAATAGCTCCCTTGAGCAGAGAACTGTCTAATGCCATATTGCCAAAGTATATTATGGCAGTCACCTTGATTCGCAGCTTAAGGACAGGAGCGCCAGATTGATTAAGTCCCTTGGTGTCATATTATCGAATTTTTTTTTAGTTATTTATTACTGAAATTGTACCATTTCCGAATCGAGGTATATGAGTTTTATAGTTTGCAATGGTTTATTTCTTCAATAAAAATGCACTTGAAAATCGTCTACACTTAAAATATAACTACCAATTTTGGGGTTTTTTTTACTAAAAAAATATATTACAAACACACTAACACACAAGCAAAATCAGGAAACTATAAAAACTTTCAAAAACTGACTAAAAACAGTTTTTTCAACTTTTCAAGAAAAAACACAAGGTAGCCTAGCCTTACGACAAAAGTGCGTGTACCCCTCACTTTTTTTGAAATGAAGTCAAAAAAGTAAGAGGCTGTGCAAAAGACACACTGTGCATTATGTCTTTCTTGACGTTTTTTTTTTTTTTGGATTTTTCTTTAGATTTTTCTTTTTCTTTTCTTTACTCTCAATTTCTTCTACATTTATGAAGGGATCTTGAAATTTGGCATACATGTCCTAAATACATCTTTTTGATGAAATATTAATATCGGCTATACTTTTTTTTACGATTTTTTGTTGTTAAATGTATCATATTTTGACCGAATACCACTTAGGAAAAAAATAATTTAAAAAAAAGACCGTTAAAGATATTAAAAATTATAAAAGGTTTGTTACCCATACATCTATTATGGTATATGCTCAATTTCATTTAGATAGCTGTTGTATTTTAGGAGAAAAAGCGTTTAGAAAAATATACTTAAAAACAATATGGCCGCCGTTTCCAAGGCAAACATTCATTGCAATTATTTTTGAAACTATATTTTAACGTACTATCTCCAATACTATATGTGTGTTAAATATTATACTACTATCTGCAAAAATAGGGATTTTTATTTCATCTGGCCTTCTTCTCCTTAAATCTGGTAACAAATGATTGTTGACCAATTCCCAACAGCAGAATATATCAACCCTAAGAAATCTGAATTGGGTGCAGCAGGATTGATATCAAAGGATCAGGATGGTTTGTCAATCATGTTCGCACCGGCCAATACTTCACTCAAGTTGTGAAATGTCAAGACATAAAATGTTACGACAAAGTACGCAGCTCATATTTCAACGTTTAATCTTCGATATTATTTCCTCCTCCAATCCAAATCAACCAAACAACTGATGGACTTCAGAAAGAGCAGATGCAGATGCTCATTAATTAATTTCATAGTTTATGGCACAAACTCTCAAATTAGATGACATTATGCAACCATATGATCTTTTTTGCTCATCTTCGTAGACCCGCTTACATGATCGAATTTGCAAAGTGTGTATATTATATTTTGCCTCACAAACAATGTTGAAGAAACATGAAGGACAAAACAGAGCTCGAGAAATAGCCAACCCTAAATTGTCCAGAATCAACTCATAAAAAACGCATCCGTCCTTTGAGAATCGCTGCTAGAAGACAATGAGAACTCATGGCTAATATTGGCAGAATATAAAATGCACATTTAGAAGATGTTGAGTGGCTAAATAAGGATGAAATTTATTTGTCTGCACTCATTTTCCCAGTAAACGATGATGGGAAAAGATGTATATCATTCGTAACTATGAATCAACACTTCACTTCACCATGTATGGGTGATGTCTAGTGAATATTTTTTTTTAATTAAAAATAATTCACAGGCCCACTATAAACATATTCTATATAACACAAGAGCTGCTCACATAATTGATTAATCTAGTGCTTTTTTAGTTGCATTGTTTTGTTTCCATTTTCATCATTTAATCACTGGTTGAGTTCCAGTTTCGCTAATCAAATTCTTATTATGTGTCAATAAACTGCATAATTGGAAGATTAACTCCAAGTTGACCTCACCCATTGTAAATGGAAAAGTAGCAGATATATGATTATATATTTTTCAAATCTAATTTTCCAATTTTATTTTTTCAAATTCTATTGATTGAGTTGCTGTTTTAAAGAATAACTGTGACCATTGTTGACAATTAGTTATTCTACTATTAAAGTCATTTGATAATATGATAGTACTTTTTGGACGGCCCCTAACTAATAGACAGCTAATTGTTGTCCTTTTATAGCCATATCTAATTTTATATGTTCAAACGTTCTAATATGAAGTCTTTTTTTCTCTTTCTGTTCTATTATTGCACTTTTATCAACTTAATACATCTTAATGTAGCCAAATTTAGTATGTAACATTTACATAAGTCTTTATTTTTTTTTAAATGTAATATTTACTTAAGTTGTTATAAATTTGATATTTTTTAAGGAATGAGTTAATATTTCATTTAAACATTTTAAAGAGTCTATTATAACCAAGAATACGATAGTTTTTCAAAATTTCAGATTGATTAGGCTATAACCAGTTTGAAACAATTTAATTAAAATTTCCCAATCGTTAGATTTATCAAAAGAGTACCGGCAGACCGAGTGACTTTATAAACATGTCTAAAGTTAAGACATAGTAGATCAAGTTATTTTGTTACACAGTTAACACAACTGCAATCGCAATAATTCTTTTTTAGGGTATGCTTAAAGATTTTCAATAAATATACTCACCATATGAATATATTTCATATTGATAACCAGTCACCGTGCCATCATACAAACACCTTACTTGAGTCAGTCTTCGAAGACTGTATGAAGGTGGTTTTACAGCTTGAAAAATATAGTGTGTATTATTCTTTGTAATTGTTACACCAATATTGTAATCATCAATTTTGAGCTAGTACAGGTGGCTATAGATCGAGGCTGACTACTTGATGCATTGATCAGGTCTAATGTATTGAACGAGATGTTTGCTGGGCACGCAAAGTATATGAATGGATCATTTTCTTCCACAAAGATATGTTCAGCTTCTGAAAAAAATGCATATATTTGAAAATATAAAGTTAAATTAAAAGTTGATAAGTAAAGAAAAAAGATAGCATCTCATAATGCAAAGCAAAAAAATATTGTTTGACAGTTTACTCGACTTTTTTATTATTTAATTTTTTTTTTTTTTTTTTTTTTTTACAATTGGAGAAAATAAAACATCATTAAAATGTCTCATTGAAAGTAGTTGAGCATCTAGAATTACGGAAATGATTACATTGCGAACTAAAGTCACTAAAGCGTTTTGTCAACATCAATACATATCTGAGTAGATAAGCCGACTACATTGTAGTCAATTTGTTTGGATGGTTTTCGTTTCGGAACGACAAAGCAGCTAATGGAGTAACATATTAAATGTTCAATTTTTAGTACGATGGAATTTTAGTTAAGATTACTGGCACTTTTGACAAACAAAGTCTCTTCAAAGAAAGGACTTATATATTACCGCTAAAGCTAGGATGCCTTGATGTTTAAAATGTGCCATACAGCGTCTGCAATATACTAGAAATGACTAGCTCACAACAGGAGCTGCGGATAAGTTAGTTGTGTCTGTCCGAATGCCACAAACTATTAAGATAGTTGTGAACAAACTACCATCTAAACAGGTGAGAATAAATGGAAACGATCTTAAAGCCCAACAGAAAATGGTCAATGGCTTTTTTGCTGAAAGTTAGGATTAAGTGAACATTGGAAAAATTGAGATAAATATGCAATGATTTAAGCTAGCGTGAAGCATTTAAAATAAATTGCATAGAAAAATACAGCAAAATGGTAGCCGTGAATAGCAACATAAATAAATATGTGTAGTTAAAAGTTGTATATTTCAATGTTAAGCAGTTGTCTAGGATCTTATTAGAAAATAAAATTAGGTTCACTAATGTTATCATATTGTCTGACCTGTCTAGCCAAGCGCTTGATGCAAATACACTTTTTCTTAAGGCCTCAAGTGAAACATGCCTTTGGCCCCTAAATTTCATTTGTCTAGTGTCCCCTATGTATCTTTTTTGATGGCATCCAATTTAATTTTGCCTAGGGCCTTAAATGTACTTTTGCCTATGGCCCAAAATGTTAGTTTAACAAAGGGCAGATATATATTATTTTCTAGGTCATCCAAATAGTAGAATTCGCTCTAAATTTAATAAAAAAAGGATTAAAAAGTAGTAAAAAGTAAATATATTGATTGAAATGGCTAAGTGGGTGTTAAATGGTTTGTGTATAATGTGTTTCTGTTTCTTAATGTTTTATTTTTTAACTTATTGATACCTCGCGAGTTTTTGATATGAGGCAATCGGCTATCTTAGAGAACAGACCCCTCAGCCGGCGCGCGCGCCGGCTACGCCGCCGAATTTTCGTCCGCCGTAAATCCGCCGAAAAATATGCGGCGCGCCTCATTAGCCGCCGTATTTCGTTCGCCGTTATATTAACTGTCGCATTACTTAATCTTATTGCACAAGACCTTGCTGACCATATCAGCTCTGTCTTGAAAAGCTTTTCTGTTAATCACAAAATACTAGCTGCCATGATGGTGCTACAATTACGATAAAGACTTCAAAGCTTTTGAAGGTTGACTCTTATCAGCACTTTACATCACACGTATTGCACCTTAATACTACCGACATCATCAATAAAAATGAAGAATTTTACCGCAATTATAGAAGACGATGCAGCATTCACAGAGGATAAAGAAATGATAAAGACCCTGAAAGAAGGCATGTCTTCAGTGTGTGAATTGCTTCTTGTAGATGATCAATTCAGTGCATCAATAATGGATGCCTCTGAGAGCAGCACTAACGCCATCAATGACAGTCATAGACACAATGATAAGTCAATGAAGGCATCATGTCCAACGCGTTGGAATTCAACATTGATGATGATTCAGTCTATACTTGACTTTAAAATATGATGATGATGACAAAATACGAATGATCAAGCTGTCAACTCTCAACCAGCTTGACCATCGATTTCCTGTACATGATCACATTAAGCTGCATCAGCTGCTTAATCCAAATTTCAAATCATTGATTTTACGGTCAGAAGCAACCACAATTCTGGAGAACGCAATACAGTCAGCAATGGCCCGTGGATTCATCATGTCAATAGCTGATGTATTGCATTCGCAGCCAGTTAGTGAACATGTTTCTGAAGAAAGCTGATGAACTACATCGCGTTTGTTTTATTCAAGACAATTATAAACTGATATTTTAAGTGCTTATTAAGGTATTG
Source organism: Bulinus truncatus (assembly GCA_021962125.1). Taxonomy (NCBI): domain Eukaryota; kingdom Metazoa; phylum Mollusca; class Gastropoda; family Planorbidae; genus Bulinus; species Bulinus truncatus. Next base: position 472,232 of record JAGDYQ010000174.1, read on the forward strand.
AGTGACAGATTATGAATTATGTCAGCCAGCCGAAACTTAAAAAAAAAAATTCGGCTGGCAGGTCTATTAGAGAATCAAATAAATCTCACATAGCCTAGGTATGATGATCATTCGTATGGCAGTAGTTTTTAGACTTTTATGGAAGTATCTAAAACTACTTTAGGAAAAGTTAAAGAATCATTTGCTGTACATGAAATGTTTTCCTCTTTTATTTTGTGCAGCCTAACTAACCTTTAGTTTTGTATTATACGTAAAATGCAAATGTATATTTGCAATTATACATTTTGGAAGTAAATATTAAATTTATTTTCGACAGTCTGTTCTTTGCTGGAGTCTGACAAGATGTACATGACCAGCATAATATCAATGGAAGCGGTCGTCTTTCGACAGCTTCTATTGATATTATGCTGTCGTCGACGTTCTTTCATATAATTTGACAAAGCCATGGTCTGATTTATTTTGTACAATGTTAGAGATAAATAATAAGACAAATATATGAAAAAAATACTCACCAAAAGACCTTTACTCGCCCAGACAATTTTTTTGACAAATTCGAAATATGTGAGTTATAACAGTCACATTACCTGTGTTGGTTGAGTTTTTATCGCAATTATTTTTCAGACTATTTTCGCCTCTTAGCCTGGCTGAAAAAATGTTGGATGTGACATAGTGTCACCCTCCATATGCTGTCACCCGAGGCGGTCCACCTTCATCGCCCCCCTTTAGCTACGCCACTGGGTGACCCTTGTACGGTGAGGTCGTTCTTGGGCCCAGTTATTAAAGTAGACGCGGCCATTTAGTTTTGGAGTGCAGTGTTTCTTAGATTATATTGTGCTTGTAAGAATTAAAAGATATTTTTTATCTTCAAAGGATTTTGTTGATTTTGTTGTAAGCGTTTCCTTTATTATATATGTTCGATCCATCAAAAGCTACGGAAGATAAACTTACTTTGTAATACCCATATTCGTGCGACATTTCTATATAAAAAAGTACGTTGAATGAGTATATAGCTATCTCGACTCAGAAAAGACAGACTTGTTTTAAATGTAATACATTAAACATAAAACATATGCAACGGTATATATAAGGGACATATGCACATGTACTTTTATAGAACGACACATTCGCGCATCTGGTGGTTTTAGGCAAATGTTTAATTAAAGGCTTTAGACAAAGGAATGTTTTAATACATCATATTACGTTTGGGGTCCTGAAGTTTCCGTTAAAATTTACCTTTAGAGACAGTGAAAAGGTACATTAGAAGAGATAGGGCGGCCTACGGTAAAATTACAATAATATGTTTAATTAATTATAAGGGATCTGTATTTAAGTTAAATGTGGGGTTCCCTTTTATAAATGCCTACTAGGGGGGCAAGGAGAAAGATTAATTAGGGAGCCCCAAGGAAAGATACAGTGGAAGGCAGTCAGCTAATATATGTGTGTTTGTTTATTTTTGAGCACTCGCCCAATATGAACTGAAAAAAAAATAATGGTATCGGGCTTTTGAACTGTCGGATCTATTTGTTGTGACTTTAGTCCCCATACTCTCTGAAAAATACGAATTGCATGTGACTAAGCGATCTTGTTCTTTTCAGTTTCATGCAGCGTATTCATGGCTATTTATTTCATAACATGTATGTCTAAACGTGTGTTGATGTTATGCTAGTTAGGAGAATGTAATGAAATTAGTTCACTGCACTGAGCACAGTGACATTAATTACTGCACCAATACAATAAATATACCGAATATACAACTCTGCATATAAAGGATGTCACGACTAAATGCATTTCTTGTTTGTTATTTTGAACTACATATCATATGAATTATCCCTCTATTTATGCACTGGTCATTACATTTTGGCTGTCCACCGCAATGTTGTATGACGCCTAACCTTTCCGATTCGCATATCCTCACCTAAGCCGACTTGACTCTAGGCTCTTTGTTCATATGGTTTTCGGCTCGGAAACAATATGGATAGCTAATTGGAATGTGGTAGAAACGCTTTGAGACTATTGTAATGAAACATAAATATATATTAAAAAATTATTAGCAAGGCTAAGTTATTAGTGTATTACATTATTTGCCCATTTTTTTTTACCTCCAAGTATCCCTTTCTTATTTTGTGTAATAGGTCTACTAAATAACCCGTTCAAAATATATTGTTCTTTTTCCGTACATAAACAAAAAATATTCATTTAAATAACATTAATAAACGTGTTATTATACATAACATTTACTATAGTCAATGAATTTCAGGACTTTCTATATCTAAACCTGATACGCAAGTTTAAATTGCAAATACTTTTTTTTTACTAAAATTAGCCTGGAGCTGTTTCCAACAATTATTGTTTTCTTTTGCTAAGGTAAAGCAGGTACAGACTATTCACTGTTTCCGCACACAAAGTGTTGCAACTATGTTTAATACAGATCAACTGCAATTTTAAGCTAAAAACTTTTAAAAGCTAATATATTCTAAAATTAAAAAGAAATGCAAGTTAAGTTAACTCAAACTATTTTATGAGTCTGTATATTTTAAAGTTTATGTGTCTCCATTATTTTTTTTCTTCTATTAACACAAAAGATATAAATGAAAAAAAAAACAACCTTTCAACCCGGTTAGAAATAAAATACATACCTGAATATAAAACAAGCAGCGAAAATTGGATAATTGCGACTAATTTGTTTGTCATTCTTTTATTTTTGCTCTGTAAATAATGTAATGTTTTGAAGTTAAACATTATTAGAAAAAAGAAAAATAGAGATATAATAGTTTACATTTTTCTTTTTCAAAATTTTACACAATGACTTTAAATTTTTAGTGGCAAAAATTGTATTCGCTCTCCAATTTTTCGAGATTTAAACGCATTAAAATGTTAAATACTTTAGAATATGAACATACTTTGAAATTTGAATGGCATGAATGTTGTTTTTATATGTGTATAAATAGTCATGAATATTTATAAGAAGTTTCTATGTAATGAGTATACCCAGTTTTCTTTTTGAAATAAATTCATTACAAAGTTAATAAATTATACTGGATCTTTTTATTTTTAAAATTATACCAGCAATTTATTACAAATACCAATCAAATAAAGGATGTCTTTAAAATGTATTCATATTATAGCTTAATGATAGGTAAAGGGGGCGGCCACCTGATCCCTTTGCATTTTGAGAAGGTGCGCCAAAGTAGGCATACTTTGAGATATAATATTGTTTATAACAGTAGCAACAAATTTGTTTCAGACTCATCATGTGACCCTAGCCTACAAAAAGTCTCGCCCTGATTCCCACTGAAATCTATCATAATCTCTGTTTACACGATTTAAGTACTCGTATAATTTATGTGTTGTTGTCTTGTGAGCTCTATTGGAATTCCATCCCATTTCATCTAATAAAGCTCAACCTATTTTATCTGGATTACTAAAAAGATATAAGACAAATATAACGAATTGTATGTAATTCAATATGCTTTTGACAAATTAAGTTGTAGGTCAGTAATACTTTTCGGAGTAAGTACTGTGGATCCTACCTTAGTCGATGAAAAAAATTTGAACAATTTGTTTGTTGAGATCTGTAATTGGTTATTCTTTTTTTTTAAGATATTTGGGTTTTTAGCTTTTTTTATGCTAGGCCAATTTTACATAAGTACAGCAGTTTCCGCCTTCGGCTAAAAGCAAAACATCAAGATTCATTGGCTCCAGAAAACGGATTATTAAATTAAAATAAATAAATAAATAAATCTAAATCATCAACTAAAAATGTTTGAAATTGAGTGACTTTAATACGACTTTAAAATAACATTTAATTTAACCGCGGCAGATTCTGCTTCAACCCTTACTCATCCATGATGGATGAGTAAATGCTTTAACTCTGTTTGGCAGAAAAAGACAAAACTGTTAATAATGAAATATTTTGATTGGATTAAGCCATAGATAACCTACATCTTTTCGAAATATGTATCTTTAACTCTGGACAAACTTGTTCTTTGAAGGAGGTCATTTATTTTATTTCCCTTATAAAGGATAAAAATGTTACTTGAACGGTTTGGAGTTCAAATTATTTCCCAATGATTAAGTTTGTATTTTGAGGTATGACGGAATGAAAACCATTAATTATAAACCACCTAAGGCCGCATCTTATACCCCAATCCTCATTGACGGCACTGATAATTACATATTGTTATTTTTTTCTCTACTAAAATAATGCTAAAATTTAAGCTAAATCTATTAGCTCATCCGGCATTTAGTTTACATTTTTTATTGGTCACTTCCGAAAAATGGTCATATTATTATGTCTTTCAATACTATCTACATCGATATTTGACCTATTTTATACCTATGTTGAGAGATAGTACTATCAGCTATGATCTTTTCAACACATAGTTGTATCGTGATTGTATGTATATAGTTATACAATCAATTCCACATTGGCCTGTTTATTTGCCAATCATATTAACTAGGGCTTTTATCTAATGTCCATTAATGCACGATTGACGCGATAACAGTTTTAACGATTTATTAAAAAATAAAAATGCAAAAACCTTCGTTATCAGTCTACATGGACAGACGTTTGGATGTTTTCTAAATATGTTGTAACAGAACTGTTACGGGGGTAAGCTATCATGCATTATTCTAAACAAATTGATGATAATACTCACATATTAACTACTACGAAAGAAAAAAGTGGATGCACAACTGTCTTTAGATTCTGAAGACAATATTCACCTGCTGACGTCCCTAATATCTTTTATTCTAAAAAAAAGACAAAACAAAAACATTACATGAACTGGTCTGATTTGGTAATTAGCTAAAAAATGTTCTAACAGATAAATAGGCCTCTGATTGATGCAATGAAAAAAAAAATTCTTCTCTAGCATAAATTTAACTAAATTGATTACTATTATTCCAATTTGATATAACATCTTGGGTTGACTCTTTGATGTAGGTAAATTTTGATAAATGTATTGTGCGGCTGTTGACTTAGTTCAGCCATAATGCGTGGTCTACCTTGGAATCTAACTATGGTACGAAAAATGTTATTGAGGGTCGCATTTAGACTTCTTCATTTTATATATGATAATCCAAAGAGCCGCACAATTTAATATGATTCACCAATGAAGTAATAAACACAATCTTAATCAAAAAACGCTAAACTAAAGCAACAAAAAGCCATAAACGGCTTTCACATCTGTATTTCTCAAAACACCATTGTTCTATATTAATCAAGGAATTTGTGGCTTTTTAAGATAACGTATGAATAATTATAATTTTCATGAACAATAATTGTATACATGAATTTCCAGAATTCATAAAATATGTGAGTTTCATAAGGTAGTTTAAACAGACTTCTTAAGGCTTAAAATGTCCCTAAACTATATTTAGTTTTGTATGTAAAATCTTAAATATTTTTTGTGCACATAAATTAAAAATAATAAAACAAGCAATTAAGCCTGTTCCATTCTGGACACAGGACGTGTTAGCGCATTTTCATGTTATGTATCAGTACGTTTGTTAGCTTTCAGTAAATATTTGTAAATTTTGGAAATGTTTATAAATTCAATTGTGTAATGCATATATCTGTAAAAAAAATATTATAAGGACGTTTCTTTATATTTGAAAAAAAATTATTTTCTCTTAAATCTAACTACAAGTGGTTTGTGGTTACTGAAATAGGACTCATAATTGAAAACATTCGAAATTGTAGTCATTTAATCGTCCGAAAACTCCGTCAATTGTTGCATAGCTCTGATACTTTCAATTAAACTCAGAACACAAGCTTACTATTTCATTTGATGAGTTTCTTAATAAATCTTGGTGAAACTACGTGCTGCAGTATTTCGCACCAAATGAATGGGTCTTGAACGTACAAGGTGTATATATAATATATAAGCCCCTTAGGAGCCCCGAAGCCCAGCCCTCAGAGGTCCTATCGCGAAATGGACTTTTGATGTACACTTGGCAGGTCAAGACCTACAAAATGATATATACATCATGGGTCTAGGACTTATGGTTGTTGAGATATAGGAGCTTCTTTATTAATAAAGCTTATATAGTAAAAACGGTACTAAGCCCCCTTTTACGCCCCTCCGAGGTCAGATCGCGAAATGAACTTTTGCTGCACACATGGCAGGCCAAGACCTACAAAATGATATATACATCATGGGTCTAGGACTTATGGTTGTTGAGATCTAGGGTGATGACAGACAGACGTTACTATCAAAAGTCGTTAAGCAATTAAAGTGCTGAGATTTATTTAATAAGTTAATTTCTTTTAAGATATTCTTTTTTTTATTTAAATACATTTTAGAGTAGTATCATACACTTGAAATTTTTTTTATTATATTGAAATAAGTTTATTATATATGTTAGAATACTATTTTAATTAACTCCATTTTAAACCACATATCGCATCAAAATTATTAAATATAAAAAACCAAAGTCCTTAAATCAACTAGTGTAAGAAGAAAATATGTACACGACATATGTTGAAGAAAATAAAGGAGACTAGCAATTTCGCTAGCCTCTTAATCACATAGAATAGCCGTGGTTACAGAAACATAATTCTTACGTCATTGGACCTCGATTGTGTGTATATGAGTAATAAGGGACATTTGAATAGTATGGGCCTATGTATATATATATATATATATATATATATATATATAGAAAATTATATTGATAGTTAGATTGATCGATATATAGATAGGCAGATGGATGATATATATATATATATATATGTATATATATATATATATATATATATATTGATAGAATGATAGATAGATAAAAGATAGATAGATGGAGGACATAGATATATTGCTAGGTGGAGGATATAATGGAAGATATATAGATAGGTCGATAAATTAATAGATAGATATATTGATACATAGATATATTGATAAATGGAGGATATATAGAGAGATAGATAGATAGATGGAGGTAGGGGGTTGTCGGTTTTTAAAAATTACAGAGAAACCTGGGAAACGTTGACTTTCCAATGAACTCCCACGTCAGTCTGACCCGTGTACTTGATCATTGTTAGAAAGTAATTGTTGAGCGATATAAGAGAGAAGGCGTGACCAGTGGTTCAGGGTTAACTTGAGGGGGAGGGGAGGGTATATACACATAGAGAGATTTATTGTATCCGTTGTTTCCTCGACCTGGAAAGAGGGCTAAACTCAGGTCGTTTACTAATGCCACAGAAAAACCGATTTTTTTAGCGCAAGAATTTAGTGTTTACTTGCGTAAAGTATACAACTTGAAACTGGCATATCATTGAGACGGGAGAGGGGATTGTGGGATTGGTATCTTCTTAGTTCGTTACTAAACAATAGACAGAGGCTATTTTTTTTCAAGTTGACTAAATGTATGTTCGTCATCCAACACCTTCACCACCGCCAACCCCTCTAACATAAACAAGGCAGGACCGTCGTACAGCCGCTGTAATGACTGGTGTAACTGATACATCTCAGCGATGGGAGTGTGGTAGGTGAGGAGATAATTGTATGAAGGGAGGGTCGAGGAGTGAATTTAGAGTTCAGTGGAGAATTTTTTTTGAAATGGGCATTCAATGTGGCCGTGGCCCGTGGGTCCATAGAGGTACAGAGGTGTTTGTGTCCTGTGTCACATATATAGACAACATTAGAAACTTAGACAGAGGATGTGAGAGAGAAAGAGAGAGAGAGAGAGAGATGAAGGGAGGGAGGGAGAGAGAAAAAGACAAATATAATACCAAGAGTAAAAAAAGAACCGTAATATCTATATACTATATATAAATAAGTACTATACTGAGGTCTACATCACAACGGCTGATTCTGAACTTGTCTGTGAGCGGCAAACCAAACCTCGTGACTTTGACAGCAACGTATATTTATAGCTTAATATGAATGAAACACGGGAAATAATTAATCTCATTAGTGACTGCCAAACAAAGTTTAGCAGTTCAAAGGCCATGATATAAATATAATAAGTCAATATGCAATTTAAAGGAATATTAATATATGTACCCATCAGGCAGTAGTAATATTTTTACTGTCATACTGATAATTTTTTTCTTGTTTTTATTTTTTTTTACTTAAAAAAATTGGTTGACATAATTACATTAAACTTTATTCATTTTCATGCCCGTCTATTAACTACGGCATACATTGAAAATGGTCATTGCTGGAATTCTCTAAAAATCGTTTATTTCACTTATTTTATTGTAAAACCGAAAACCGGTTTTCGCCGGTTTTTTGAGAAATTGACCTTCGACAACTGGTTTTTTTAAAAGTCGGTTTTTGTATAACCCCTAGATGGAAAATATATAGAGAGAAAAAAAAAAAGGAAAGTTCCCTTAACCCGAACGGGCCATCGGTGCAGATGAAGTGTTGAATTCATCTGTTTCCTTAACCGCGGCGTATGAAGGGGTTGTGTGGTTAGCACAACGCCCAGCCGCCTTTACTCCCCCAACTTATAGTCAGGTACCCATTTAAAGCTGGGTGGACTTGGGGGACTTTCACCGGGACCAGAAAAAATCCCAAGGTTCTCCTTCCGCAATTCACATAAACGTTTATCTAAGAATCGATTCTTTGCAGGACTTTTGGCTATTAAACGTTTATCAATCTCACAGTTCGTTATTAAATCAACAGGGTCACATGTAGCGATGACACTGTCCTTACGAAGGTTTTGATCAGTATTTGTAATGTTCATCACTCTTACTGGTACCAACTTGGTTTCATTGATTGCCACCAATGTTTTCCCAATGGCTAGTCCTCGACCAATTCCATGACCAGCCTCTACTATGGCTGTCTTCATTCCATCTCCATCATAGTCCAGTTTACCCCAGATGATAAATTCCGACTGAGCAGGTACACTTATGTCTTCAATGAGTCGTATCCGCTTTATAACATTCTCATTATCATATTTCCCAAGAAGGGGAAATTCCTTTTTCCCACACTGTAACGTGCCTACGCCAAGGTTCAGTGAAAGGCCATATAAGTGCATGCAGTCCAGCCCCAAAATGCATTTGTCGACAATGCCAGCCACCAAAAATTCATGAATGAACGATTCATCCCCTAGTTGGAACTCAATTTTAGTTCGTCCCAGGATCGGCATTAATTCCCCACTTGCAGTCTTCAATGAATGCCCACTCACATTATTCATTTGCATGTCTTTGATTGCATTAGGTCGCAAGATTGAACGTGATGCCCCAGTATCCAATAGAAATCTACACTCAAGCTGTCCAATTTTTCCTTTAACATACAGGCTCGATTTAGTCCCCAGAGTTGCAACTGGAATGACGACTTTATGGGCTTTGTTGGAGTGTTTTGCCAGCTTTTGCCCTACGAAGCTGGCAGACGTTAGTTTCCCTGGTTACCCCAGCGATTAAATTGTGGGGAGGCTCTTGACTGTCTGGTCTGGTATCGCCGAACTCCTGGACAGTTTCTACGAAGATGACCAGAAACACCACAGCTCCAGCAGCGAGGGTCATTCATACTCTTAGTCCTCTCGGTCATCTCTTGTTCCTTGGCTGCCATAGCCTCTTCAACCACCCTACGAATCTGGTCAAGCTGTGTATCTTCATTGACCTCTAACTGCCTTGAGTGATGTTCGGTCCTGGAGGAATTCTTAGCAGCTTCATACGACAGGGCATAAGCCAGTGCTTCGCTTGCCCTTTGTTTCCCACTCATCCTAATTGCTTTTTTCAGTTCTGGGTCGCGAATGGCATCTATGAAAAAGTCAATTATAATGACATTAAGGAATTCCTGTTCAGCCGTTGGGTAGGACAGGCGTGCTAGTCGCTCGATGTCTGCCTCTATTTCTTGCAGGGATTCCCCATACTTCTGTTGTCTTGTCTTCAACTGCACTCTGTAGACCTCCTGCAAGTGTTCATCGCCAAACCACAATTCTAAGGCCCTAACTACGGCATCGTAACGTCCTGGATCAGAAATGGTGTGCAGTAGTTCGGCGGCTTTTCCTCTCAAGGCCAACACAAGCGCTGTTGCTTTATCTTCGTCCCGGGTCCAGCCGTTAACATTAACAGCCGCCTCAAATTGTCTTTTATAGACGGACCATGAAATAGTGCCGTCAAAAATTGGTGGTCTTATCTTGCTCAATGTGGTCTGGGTCACCACCTGTGACCCCCGCGCCTTGTTCAATTCCTCCCTAATGCCGCTAATCTCCTTGTTGTATTTTTCATTGTTGATTAAAATCTCAGCCCGGAGTTGATTCACCCTCATGTCGACATCTTCATTTATTTCGATCTTTGTTTTCTCGAGGTCACCTTTTAAACTTTTCTTAACGTCCTCTATTTCATTTCTTAATGTGGAATGAAATTCTTTCACTTCACTTCTCAGCTGTCTGATTTCTGTGGTAAAAGTGTAGCTCTCCGGATCTTTTCCTTCAGCAATTAGAGCCTCTTTAAGTCTATTAACTAATTCTATTTTTAGGCCGGATGTAGGAAGATCCCTCTCCTCTAGTTCTCTTTTCAATTCTCTAACTAACATTTCATATATAGTTCTACTTGCCATTGTAGACTGTCCCGCTTCTGACACCAGTGTTACAATTTGATATTTTACAGAATGACACACACACACAGGACACGTGGGTTCAATAGTTGAATAACAAGATTTATTCAACAGTATACAAGAGTAGGTTATAATAGTCCGGGCTAAAACAAAACAACAAAGTCCATTATGCGTACAACTAATCCAGTTGAAAAAAACGAGTCTACGTGTTATCTATCGCTGACCATGTGTTGATCACGAACTCTCCGCTACAACGAGAACAACGTGTACTCCTCAGGTCACTAACTCCTTGTTCTTACACACCTGCCCAGGCGACGACTGGTGCAGCGCCGTGTGTTAGAATATGAGGGCTACATGTGTTAGAATTGAGAGGGTTACAACAATATAATATCAGCAGGAAAATATGACGGCGGTGCAATGCTTAGTGCAGTAATATTATCTCTGGTTATCCCTCTTTTTTTCTATACATAATTATTCCCGTTTCGTTTGTAAACATTGAATGTGTTCTGACATACTAATTTTAAAGGTTAAAACATTAAATTGCAACTGAGAATATAGATTAAATATCTACAATTTAACTGCGTATTATTAATAATATACTATAGATCAAACAATTAACCGCATGGACAATTATTTCCGAATAAAACCTTTAAAAAAATCAACAGTAATTTGTAAAATAATGTCAGTTTATAATGAAAACTTTTCAACGGCCATTATTATGTTGTGATATGTTTTTATTGGTTGATTGTTAGTGATAATATGGTACACTGACAAGTTTTGATCAATCTATTAGGTGATACATTCACCTCTTTAGTCTTTAGCATATATTTTTAAATCAACATAATTTTTTGGCATCTAGAAGACTAGAACTGTGACTCACTCAATTTCTGGACTAAGCAGATAATTCTACAGGTCTATTGCAAACAAATGTCTGAGTTGGTTAGACTTGCTCAACATTTCTGCTCACAATGACCTCTATGTTACATGAACTGAAAACGTCAATAATACGTTACTTGCTGTCACTCTATCTGATACTCTACCTATATATGCACAAATAACCACGCTCAAAATAACCATCACAGCATGATTTCAACCAACACACAACTATGGCAGTGTGATTGTTATTGTAAATATAGCAGCACGCTTTAAATATGTAGGCCAAAAGATAAGTGTACCTACTTCAGGTAAATATCACAACAAATATGAATTGGAATCTACGAGGTTTTTACTTCCGTGTTTTATGTAACGTATTTCAAACTATTAAGGTAATACTTTAAAATAAGTATCTAAATATTCTATTTTTCCTTTTTTAACATTGTCATTTAAGCTGTAAATAAATCTACACTACAAATTATAATATTTATAATTATTCAGAAGACTATTTTAGCACTTTATAACAAATAAATTCGTTTTCTAATTGATCAATCTATCATCATGTCCATTTGTCTAAATGTTTAATACACATTACAATTACATTTTAAACGTAATGTTAAAACTTCTCCAACTTGGATCATTTTATATTGTAAAGATAAGAAATTGTACTTCGAACCGTACACATATTTAACCCTGAACTCTAAAATTAAATAATACATGATCCCGTCTGTCTTATTTACCATTCTGAATTATTTAGTTGGCAAATATTACTAAATTCATTTAAATTAGTTTTATAATAAACAAAAAATGAACTAAACTTTTTATTTCATACATTCAACATAAATACATTAATTTTAAACATTGAAATATCCATATTACAGCCGCCATTATATGGCTAGTCCTTCCCTCTCTATCGTAGCATGTATGGTTTCAGGTGGTGAAAGTTCCCGTCAGATATACAATGCTGGGTATAGCGTCTCAGTATGTATCCCCCCTCCCATGACTACGAAGTACTGTCAGGTAATTTGAGGGTAAAAAGTGGTAACAAAGTAACAACAGCCCCAATAAGAACAAAACAAATATAAAAAACACATGAAATACAATAAGAGTTTTACTTACTGCTAAATGTTCTCAAGGTAAATTACAAGAGGGCAGGCGAGGGTTCAAGAAAACACAGCAATTAATGATCTATTTTTAATGACAATGGCCACGATTCTACACTGCCGGATTCTTCATCACAATTCTGCTGGACTTACGTCACACATTAACGGCTTAAATAGTAAATTTATATAGTGGGATGGTATATGTGCATTCCATATTCATCGCACAATAGAACAGGAAGTTCTATAAATTATACGGATGAAATGCAGAAAAAACCAACATGTTTTTATATTACAAAAAACCAATGGCGTAGCTAGAGTAAACTTCACCCGGGGCGGTCCGTTCTAAAGTCACCCCAGTGACCCCACACGACCTCTGCTGAATGGTTATGTGTAGCTAAATTTTCATACATACTCTACCTCTAGGCTCTACTTTACTCTATTGGCCGGCACGTTACTGCTTACATATATAATCCAATACAAAATCCGAATCCGATACCTAAAAACAAATAGTTCATATCCAAAGATTTTTAAAATTCAAGTGTTCACTTTCCGAACATCTTAATGCAAAACACGACAATGCACAGCTTAAAAGAATGTCCTTCCACACTATAGTCCTAGAAGAAATGTCTTCTTGTTTTCATTGTGGCAAACAGGTCTATGACATCGTCAAAATCTGTCTTGTAAGCTCGCGTTCAATGGACAGAACAGCCATATCCGACAATCTCACAGTCGCGACTGGATTATGGTTGACCGGAGGTAATGTTTTATTTTCGAGAAATTTCTTTCATACAATGCCACAGAAACACATATTGTCAGAAAGAATCTTAGAGTCAGCGTATGATATGACAATGATTCAAAAATGTTCCACTTGATGATAAACCGTAATAGTTGCAGTACAATCCAGTGCTTGGCTTCCTTCAAGTTTATTTCGGCTGCTTGAACGTGTTGCCTTAAACGTGAAATTTCTAGACAAAGGTCTGCTTCAGCTCATTATACATGGTTGTGAGCTAGGTAACAGACAACTGTATTTCTTCAACGTTTGCACAAATAATGTGGTCTGGCTGAACGGCAGACAAAATCAGCAAAATGGCATTCACTGCATTTCCTTTCGTATCTAACTCAATATGAAAACGGTCCAGACACTCTAACATTGCTATCTTGATCTCCTGCTGCAATGACAATCCAGCATGTCTTGCCTCCTCTCCTGGTAATCTTCTGTTTCTTATGATTCTCTTCCTTGTAGGGATATCAAGTTCTACACATTTCGCAATTTTCTGCTGGACGGCATTGTCAACAACCGTCGTACGATGCTCTTCCACAAAGATATTGAGTGCCCTTTGGTTGCAACCATGTCCACAGTAATACCTGGTGTTTTCATGTACTTCTGTGCTAAGTCGACTTCTTGTAAAACATCACCTCAGAAAAACAAGAACTAAATGAAAGAAAAGTCGTATATAAGCTGGCAACAAATTATGCTTAGCGCCTCTTGTCTCGATGCTTTCTTCGACATCACACATAGCTTCAATGGCTTCCACAAACTGGTTAAACTTCTGTATCACTTGGCTCACTGCATCAGCATGTGCACTCCAGCAAGTTGTGGACAGTATCTTCACTGTAAGACCTATTTATCCAGCGAGTTGTGGACAGTCTCTTCACTGTCAGACCTGTGTATTTCTCTAGTACATCCCAACGATCGGACGACAGAGCAAAAAATGTGTACATCCCCTCAAGACTTCCAAAAAACGTTAAACAAAACGGATTGCTAGCAACCGAATGTTTGCCACAGAGGTTCAAAGAATGATTCGAGCAAGGTAAAAAATTTGCCATGCTTGCTGCATTATAGCACCCTTGACAACGACATAATTGAATATCCAGTCCTTCGTTTTCTAATTTTTCGAGGATATCACCAGTCAATGCAGTAGCTGTTTTACCTTTCAGATGAAAAATCCAAGGAATGACTTCAACTGTACCACCGATGATGTGTACATATGTAATTACGGTTGACCTGTGATTTGTATGCAAAACGTCCGATCATATTTCCTGTTTTGGTTGGGTTTTTATAACAATTCTATTTTCAGACTATTTTCGCACCTTAGCCTGGCTGAAAAATTTACTTGGAATTGACATAGTGTCACCCTCCATAAGCTGTCACCCGGGGAGGTCCGCCCCCTCGCCCCCCTCTTAGCTACGCCACTGCACAAAACATAGGTGTGTTTTTTACTGGGTTTTTATGGGGCATACACTGTTCACAGTCACAACGTCGTGAATCCTTATACACCCCAATCAATAATATGAACATATAAACAATATTTATGGAAAAACAATAGTGTGAGTTTAAGCTATGCAAGTCTCAATATAACGATCGAATAATTATAATAAATCCTTGAAATATAATAAAGTCACCAACGCTCCTACTCCAACACTCATGAAATGTGTTCTCCCTGCAATAACATTATGTCTTTTTTCACGTGATCAACTTCTTCTGTCCACTTACACCAATCATCGTCCTGCTCTCCTGGTCTTACCCATCACCCAACACTCTGTACGAAGTATGCATAATCCAACCTTTATCGTCCCTGTACATTCAATAACATTCAAACACTCCAGTCAACCATAAACAATACACAACAGGTGTCAATCATTTAGCTAGTCAAAACGGTTTTCAATAACCATTTTAACTGTTACTGTTAATAAGTCAATCATCAAACCAACAAAAAAAAACACAACAAAATATAACAATACAAAAAAAACAATTACAAATCACCATATTAGTATTTCAGTATTATATTAGTATTTCAGTTTTGTTTATAAATTTAGAAAATACCAGGCACAAAACTTATACCCTTTACAAAATATTGTAAATGCACAAAATACATAAATGTATTACAAATAGTAAGTTCCTATACAAAATGCAATAAATCCAAATAGATCATATGAGACATTTTACTAAAATTAAAGAAATACTATCAATGACATAACTCAAATTCACCTGATTAAAAAATGATAAAAGACATAATTATGCAAATGACAATTAAATCATAAAATTTACATTGCGTCATTATCTTTAACTGTTGCACAAATAATAGCATACAATATGCGATATTATATAGTATAAAAGGTGGGCACCATTTCAAATGGCATTACACATTATTTAGCAAAATATTTTCTTCTGTTAACAATAAAGTCCCTCTCTTTATGTCCTGACAATGTTTATTTTTACAAAATCAAACGTTCACGACATAACGTATTTGATTCTTTTTTTAGAAAAAATGCATCAATTTGTTACAAAAAACTGAACTAAATTTCCTGAACGGTTATTACATTTAAGACAATGTACATATATCAAGCTTAAAAAAAATAATTATATCTGCAAGTATAGATGATTAAATTATTATAGCTTTTTTTAAAAAAAAAATGGTTTTACTGTTCAAAATTACTATCTAATAAAATAGAGTAAAAAAATATCAATTACACCGATACATCAATAATATTGTAAATTAAAACTATTTATTCTGGAACAAAAAATGGTAAACGTCTTGGTATTTGTTTAATCGATTGATAACAATTTCTTTAAATGTTCGATACTCATCATGCAAAGACCAGATAAATGATCATCACCAGTTGTTGAGCTTAGCTACGTTTTTGCTCGATTTAGAATGCTAAATGATCTCTCGATTGTGCATGGTGTTTCTATAAGAGTCAATGCTGTCAAAAAATCTTCTTTTAATTATGGGAAAATATGGTTTCATCTCATCTCACATATTTTCTTTCCTTTTTACTAGTTTCACATTTCCATATATCATACTATTATTCCCTCTCCTCGATTAAATTGTCAAATGCGTAATATTCAGTTATAGCCCTGGCTTGTTCCTTAAATGCGAGTCTCTCTAGTATTGTCATCAAAAAAAGAAACAAATCTAAAGGGAAAATCCTGGTTTATTTTCTACGCAAAAACGACTTCCCAGCGATGATATAATAGAATCAAGATAGCGTATAAAAACAGTTATTCTAAAAATATATTCAGACAAATCTACTAAGGATTTTCCCTGTTAATTTGTCTTCCAAATGGTCGTAAAGGTGGAATGTCGACATCAATGTCATCAGCAAAACATTTTGTAACTCTAAAAAAATAATTATATCTCTCATCATGTACTTATACCTGTCGATAAACAGCCAATGCAATCAATAATGCTTCAATTTATTTTGTACTGGTAGTAAATCTAAATGCATGACTACAATTTTTGAATCAAAGATTCTAGCTTTGAAGAATATATGTGTATAATAACTAAACAAACAAAAAATGCAAAGTAACTAATAACTTGCTTGATTTTTCCAGATTGTTCTAAATATTCCAGTTTCTATCACATTTTCTGCAAAAATTAGCAAGCTTTTATTTTTATGTGTTCATCTAGTGTCACATAGCAAAGAAACATTTGGAATTAGTTTTCTTCGCTGATTACTTTCTTAGAAAAAACACTATAATTTATCCTATTTTGTTTCGTACAGCATTCAAATTATTTAAATCTTTCACGACAAGATATAGTTTATGTGAACTGCAATGTACAACAGCTGCTTTTGGGTATTTGTTTCGAATTATTGCTTGGACTTCTCCTTCTTCATCTGCCATTGTAGAACTTCTGTGGTATCCTTGACGAACAAGCTTTGTAATATCTAATCAAAATTTTAATGAATTTATAATGATGGTGTTAGCTAAACCTTCAGCTGTTCTATCGAAAAATTGAATATATTTCTGGAATTCTTCTGTGACCATCATTTTCCCATTTAGTTTTTCCACTTAACACCAGGTGACACCTGCTCAATTCAAGTGTAGAAAATGCAACTGAATTATTTGCTTCAGGAATAATGTCTTCACGATAAGAGACGCAAGAGAGACCCACAAATAGTTATTTGCTTAGTTGTCGAGATATACTTAACACTATAAGAACCGATTGACAAGCGATTACCGAGAACTTCATCTCCAGATACAATACGAAACTCTAACCAGTCATAATAATTATATTTTTCCCCCAAGTGCTAAATCATGCATGCCGCAAAACAGAATTGTAGAAATTTTGGTATCCAGTTTGTTTTCGACTTTCTTGACTTTGTCTTCTAAATAATGAGTTCAACTGTTCATCTACAGAAAATGCTTTGTCTTCCAATCATGCTAAAAAAATTGCTTGCATCTTCATGAGTGTCTTTGTGCCGTGTGCTTTGCATGTGGCTACGTGCATGGTGTGATGACAAATGCCCCCTGAACTCCTCGAACTACTTTTTTGCGGAAACAACACGCAATATTTGCAAAAGGCAATTTTAAAATTTGCGAGTATACAACCCACGATGAATAGACTGATAACCATGCATTTCTAAAAACTCTGTTTTCATCACTGTCTACTCTAAAATCATACTTTTATCACGGGTCCAAAAATCACGAATCGGCTGCAATTTCAAAAATGTCAAAACATACCTTCGAATATTAAATTTAGGAAATGAAGAAGAGACAGCGACAATCAAATCAGAAACAGTTGATTCAGTTGTGTCTGGCTGTTCAACTTGTACTGTTGTCCTCAATGATAATTCAGATGCCGCAGACGCCCCAAAATCTTATATCAATGATGTTGCGGATCCCGCGATTGCTCTAATTTTCGTTTTCTTGAGCCTGTAAACACATTTCTGATATCCATCTTTTTATATTAATTGTTTTTTGAATGTCTGCATTAAATTAGGATAGATGAAAAGAAAAATCTTTCAGTGGCAGAAGATTATAAACAAACAAGAATTGCCAGATCAAAAAATAAAAATGAATGCCAAAAACATTTTTGAAAGACTAATCAAGTTAAAAAAGGTCAAATTAAAAAATAAAAAAAAAATAAATTCATCGGAAACTTCTTGTACTTGTCAAAATTTTCAAATGCATTTATTTATGTCAATATAAATTATTAATGTAATACTTAACTTGGATTTAATTGAAAAATGAACCTGTATGGCATTGTCAGCTAAATAAAAAAAAAAAAAATAAAACTTGTATTTGTATCCCCCTTGGAAAAAATTTTCTAGCGACGCCCATGTACATAACATATTCCAACAACTGCACACATAACCGAACAAATCTGTTCAAATATCACATCTTTGTAATGCTGTCCGTTCATTTATTTTGTTGTCTGTCGCTACTAAATATTAGTCTGTAGCTTTAAGAACATTCTGCTCTATAGTTAACCCAAATAACGCCATGCATGTTTTCTACACCTGATCTACGCCAAATGATCGTTTCTATACTCTCTAAACTAACTGTTCCTTACATTTTGCCACACAAGGCTCAAAACTCGTCCATGCATGTCGTCAACCGTTTAGGAGACTGGGGAGGGGAAGGGGGTATGAAACAAATTAGACAACTGTTGACATAGAAAAGGGTGAGTGTGAAGGTATTCTGATGTCAACAATGATTTTGGATATTGAGATCCTATCTATAAAATAAATTGATGGTGTCTTATATGTACAAATGACGTTTTTTATACACATTTTAGTTAACTGTTTCGAAATATATATAAATTAACTCCCACAGAACTATTTTTAGCCATTACAATTTTGAAACAAGAATAACATAATTGTTGGAGTTGTTTAATATGTGGATCATTCTTTGTAAAATGTCAGTTATGTATGTCGGCATAGCACTAGTTCACAATAAAAAATTGGAAGGATAGGTTTTAAAATGTGAAATGTCAAAACTGTGGATATGGTCTACTGAAACAATTCATTATGATAACCCTGGACAAAATATTAATGTTATTATTGCCTTTGTACTACTATTTTAATTTACTATATACTATAATTTATTGGAAAGATACACTAGACCAGTGGTCCCCAACCCCCAGTCCGTGGATCGGTACCGGTCCGTGGACCAAACGGTAACGGGACGCCAAACACGAAACATTAAATCATTTTCATATTATTTTATGTGGTGTATTTCTCAAAAGATTGTGCGACCTTTCATGGACGAGAAGTCAACTGAGAGCTGATAAGCTGCAAGTGGCAGTATCGTTATAACTTTCGTAGAGAGAATGTGTGTGACGCTCTTCTCTGTTCACCGGTACTTTCTCATGTATAACAGTGCTTGGTGTACGCGTAAAATAGAAATTGGCCAAGGTTGTAGCTGAAAAGCAGCCGTCAACATAAGAGAAATTTAAAACTTAAAAGATAATATTTTGAGTTCTACTTGAACTGTGCATTTATCGGGACATGTGATCCCACACACCAACACCGCCATGCATAGTTTGACAATAAGGCAATATAACTCGTTTCTGTGCGATGTCTTTATCATGAGGATGTAATTGTGTATTTGTTGTAATACTCTTTACCAAACAACACCAAAGGAACTGAATTGTTCAAGTCACTTGATGGTTATATATCAGGACAACTAAAATGGTACTTTTGTGTCAGCATATGCACAGACGGGGCCTTCTGCCATTAGTGGAAGACTGTCTAGTATAACTGCTGTGATTAAGGAGATTAGCAACGCTATTTTCACAGAGAAATGACAACGTAATTTAACAGCGTATTGATTGATGTAGTTGAAGCTATTAACCACATAAACCACACAACTTTAACTCACGCCTGTTTGAGCAGCTTGTTGAGAAGACGGCTACTTAGAAAAGATGCCTTCCCTTAATCACAGAAAAAGATGGTTATTCATCCCTCAAAATAGAAGTCTTCGCTGGCAGCACATTCCAGTGACATATGGTCGCAAAAAGTGGCTTACCTGTGTGACATATTTAGCCTGCTCAATGAACTCAGGCCATCTCTTTAGGGACAAATGACAACTTCCAAGTTGGCAGACATTGTATGTGCATTTAACTGGAGTTGTGTGGACGGCACGTGAACAGTCATTTTGACATGTTTCAAACATTAGCGGGAATTTTATGCAAGACTGAACCTGAGCATTTATTGTCACAATTATTAAACGATCACCTGACTTTGCTTTAAAAGAGTTTTAGTGCTATCACAAAAGACCAGGGTTGTTAATATTGCAATATTGTATTGGTATTGGTAGTATTGCCAATACTTTTTTAAGTATTGGTACGATATTGCAATACTTCTTGAAATTTGATATTGGTATTGGTA
The DNA here is from genome assembly GCA_021962125.1 of Bulinus truncatus. NCBI lineage: Eukaryota > Metazoa > Mollusca > Gastropoda > Planorbidae > Bulinus > Bulinus truncatus. The sequence goes on from JAGDYQ010000174.1 coordinate 492,834, forward strand.
TTGCCAATACTTATTTTTGATATTGGTATTGATTTTTAACCAATACTAAAAGCAATATTCAATAAGTTCTCTGCAAGATTGGTTGTGAATAAAGCTGAATATAATAAACTACGGGGAATCCGCTTCTAGCAACAAGAGAACCAATGATTATCACGCGAACTGTGCGTGATACAGTTCATTCAAGGCTCTCTTGTGTCATTAGACTTAAATAGGTCAATGTGTGATTGCAGAAGAAAGATTGCAGAAGAAAGCGAGCGAAGATGATGAGCTTTCCAACTATACCAGACTCGATTCCGTACTACCGGTACATTTTTTAGAATCGCCGGTTTGAAATGGTGTTTTTTTCCCATCTCGAGAAAAAACACGTACATAATATAAAGGTATATTTATGACTTTACCAAACGATTCCTGAGATATTTTCCCACAAGAAACTATCATAATTGAAAAATCGACATTTTGACCCGTGGAGTACCTTAAGGCCTACAGTCTCAGGGTAAGTTTTATATTTTTCTTGTTGCTTTAACCTGTTTTCCGGCAGTGTTCATAAAATGGAACATGCCTCGAATCAGGCCCGTAGCCAGGAATATTGGATTGGGGGGGGGGGGCGAAGACATTTTCGGGGGGGCGAAGACATTTTTTTTCGGGGGGGGGGTGCCGAAGAAATGATCGGGATGGATCTAGACAACTTTGACATTGACCCCCGGGGGGGGGGCAAAATTGTTTTCATTGTTGAAAATTGGTCTTAGAACAAAAAATAATTCGATAATTTAATGATGTATTACCTAAACTTGCGATAACGGGGGAGGGGCACGGCCCCCCCGGCCCCTCCCCCTAAATCCGCCCCTGGTGGGGTAGAAGAAATGTTCGGGGGGGGGCGAAAATGGAGGCGCGAAGCGCCGAAAGCTTGCGAACGGAGAGGAGGGGTTTGGGGAGGGGATCTCAGTGAGTCCCCTCCCCAAGAAAGTTTTTGCAGTTCCATATCTGGAATGGTGCATTTTAGTACCGATTGTTTAGCTATTAATTAGAAATATATAATTTTAACTACGTTTTAATAATGCATGGCATGTTGCAGTTTTGTTAAAAATAATTTAAATAGTAAAGAGTTTTAACGATAAAAATTTATTAAGGCTGAGCAATTCCTGTTATAAATATATTGACCAATAGTTCTGCTACACAATTGTTACATAATAGATACCTGATTTATATTATTATACTGATTGTTTAACGTACAACCCGGGAAGAACGACAAAGATGCATGAATAAAGCTTAGCTATTTGTGTGATATTTCTTAAAAATTTTGAAAACAAAGAACAGATCCATCAACAAAAACAGTCGCAAACATTCAATTTAAAATAAAATTAATTCTGCTAAAAAGTAAATTTGCAAATTAAATAACATCACTCAGAAATCACGAAGTTTGTACTTTATTATTTTATTATACATATGTATAAAAATGAAGTCAGAAGCCAATGTTATTTTATTAACTTATTTAAGTTGCTAGTTGTCCTCAGAAGATATCAATATATAAAACTATTACAAGGTTGCGAACAGGCCCATCGACAGAAATTTCGGGCCCCTGGGCTGATATTAATATTTTAAAAAGTTGATTGGCCAGCTCAGTCCCTAAAACTCGCCGGGCCACTGGGCATTGGCCCCCCTGCCCCCCCACTCGACGGCACTTGTTGCGAACTTATATTATTATACATTTCAAATGTGCAAACTTCGTGGTTTAGCCAGCCCCGTAGCCAAGGGGGGCACTGGGGGGGCCGTGCCCCCCCGCCCCGCTAGGTGTGGAGTGCCCCCCCACTTAAAAAAAGAAGAAAAAGAGAAAAAAATAAAGAAAAAGTAAAGGTGCCCCATTGCTGGGTATTGATGCCTCCCTGCTTACTTTGACCTGGCTACGGGCCTGGGTTTAGCACTGAATTTACCTAAAAATGCTTCAGCATTCAGATTGTCTGTTAAATCTTTTTCAAATGCAAGCAGGAAAAGATTGCTTAGACGCTTTTGTAACATTGATCTGCGGTATGGGGTGAGCATTCGTGTGAGGGTTGAGAAATTGCTCTCACACACGTCTGTTGAAGCCCCAAATGCCAATGCTGCCCAAAATACCCAGAAGTGAACTTCAATAAGATTCAATCTTTTATGCCCAAAAATTAGATAAGCTATATATGTAAGTAAAGTAGCCTGAATGATTTCCAAAATATAAACTTTTAAGTTTGTATTATTATTGATTTATTAAACAAAATGATTGATGTTTTATAGCCGTTATTATTAAAATTGTGTCAAAAAAACTCAAATCATGCACGGGGGGGGCTCAGGTCATGCCCGGGGTGGGGGGCTCAGCCCCCCTAGCCCCTCTCTGGCTACGGGCCTGCCTCGAATGCAAAAAATTTTCACATTTTTCAACTTTTTTCACTTTAACATGTCTTATAATAATGCTTTCAATAAAAATAAAACATTAGAATAAAAAAAAGATAATTTTGCCGGGAAAAGGTTAATTAACAAATTAATATAAATGTATACTTTAGACAAGATATAATGCTGGCCTTTGCTGGGTCATGTGACTCATGTCACCATTCCACTACCCATGCATGTGTCATGTGTCTGCCAACTATAATTATACTATGTAACGTTTTGTTTGTTTCAGAGACATTAAACCATAGCAGATCACGACACTTCCGCAACTTTACAGACTATATCATTGCCTCAACAAGTGTCCAGTGGTAGCAGTAGTTTATCTGTGCCAAAAGAATACTTCCAGTACATTGGTCCAGCTGAAAAGGCAGACAATTCGCTGTATCGTTGTGAGAAATGTTCATTTGGTGGCCAACAAAAGTCAATATCATGTGTGAACACATCTCGTCAGAATCTTAAGAAACACATTGCAGCTGTGCACCCGTCATGTCTTACCAAATTCAGCAAACTTTGTGATGAACTGTGGCAGGAGAAGTGTGGTACGAAACGTCACAGTGAACAATTACATGAAAATAACTCAGGATCTCAAATGAAACAGACAAAGCTAGAATCCTGTTCAGTGCTGACTCAACAAAAGCTTGATAGTTTTGTTGTAGATTACATAGTGGACAGTGTTCTATCTGTGCATCATGTCAACACTGACTCTTTCCGTCGTCTCATCCACCAAATCACACAAGGCCGACTGTATCCAGCATGTCGACAAACCGTAACAATGCAGTTGGAAGAACGTTTCAAGTTAAAGAAACGAGAACTTAAAGAAACACTATGTACGGTGAATCGTGTTTGCACTACAGCAGACTTCTGGACGTCTCGAAGGCGCAGCTTTTTGGGAATAACCGTGCATTGGTTAGATAATCATACCCTGTCACGAAAGGCTGCCTGTCTTGCTGTTCGTCAACTAAAGGGCAAACATACTTACGATTTAATAGCAAAGACCCTGGAGGAGATCTTTGAAGAGTATGAGTTGCAAAGAAAGATATGTTTCACTGTCACTGACAGTGGGTCAAACTTCATAAAAGCATTCCGTCTCTTTTCAGTTGATGAGTCTGAAGATAGCAGCGTGGAAATGGATCATAATGGTGAGGACAGTTCTGACGATTCAGATATTCAGTATCAGGAGATTGATGAGACCTTGAATCCAACAAGCAGTGTAGATGATGATCAGATCCTGTATCACCTTCCGGCACGTTGGAAGTGTGCCTGTCATTTGCTCAGCCTTGTAGCAACAAGTGACTGTGCCGAAATTGCGGATCCACTTTATAAGAGAACATCAGTTCAGACATTTTCAAAGTTGACAGCACTCTGGAATAAACAAAACCGATCAGTTGTAGCTTCTGAAAAGATCAAGGATTCACTTGGTATGCTTTTGGTAACACCTGGTGAAACCCGGTGGAATTCAATGTATGATGCTGTCACCAGAGTTTACAACATTCTCTGTGTAAGTGACATGGAAGTTAAGTTTGACAAACTTTGTGATGAGCTTGATATCAAAAGACTACAGCCTGTACAGAAAACATTTGTTAAAGAGTATGTTGCTGTTATGAAGCCTGTTTGCTGTGGACTTGATATTTTGCAAGGTGAAACTAAAAAAGACATTGGACTTGGTTTCCTTCTACCAACACTTGTCGTGATAAAGGCTAAGTTAAAAGTGTTTCTTGATTATGGAAAGAATGATCAGCTCGTAGTTTGTTCTCCATTAGTTTCATGTATTTTGAATGCCATTGATAGAAGATTTTTAAACATGTTTGACAGCATTGATGCTCAGCTGGCATCCGTTGTACATCCCAAATTCAAGTTGGACTGGATGGATGATGATTTGCAGCATTCGCATCTTATTGAAGTACTGAAGAGACGCGTTTCACAATCACTATTGGTTGCTACGACTGATCAGAAAGCAACGTCGGCTGCTGATGGTACAGATAATCAGTCAGACTTCTTCGCTGTATTGTCAGCCAAACGACATCGTGTGAATGATTTACCTGATGTGAATCAAGAAATTAATAATTACTTGGCAGACACTTCAGACAGTATTGCATCATTGGATGCATATCCACATATCCGTAAAATATACATAGACCTGAATACAGGACTTCCTTCAAGCGCTGCTGTTGAAAGGCTGTTTTCATTAGGAGGACGAGTATTTTCCCCTCTTCGTTCACGACTGAGCACTGCGCATTTTGAAATGGTTACTTTTCTTCGCCTGGCTAAGTGGTAACTGCCAGTTAGGTGGCGTTACCATGTGAACTCTACTGGAATTCATCGTTAGTTTTCCAGATGTAATGCAATCCACTGACTCGGTCTGACTGCTTTAACTATAGTGTGAAGTTGAACTGTTTATGTATCATTTGCTTTTCTATGACAGTCATTTGCTTCATTCAACCATCCATCCATTCATTCATTCATTCATTCATTCACAATATGTGTACATCATACATATTAAAAATCTTGTTGCTTTTGTATGCCGACTTATTTCATAGTAGTTTATTATGTTGTCAAAGACTTTTGGATGCTTTGGGGGAAACTGATGAAGCACGTGTTAACTATTGAACAAAGTTTGGTTAAAATACATCATCTAAATCAGCCAAAAATGTTGTTATCGTTTATCGATGTAAGTGATATAGAGCAATGAATTACGTATTTGCATTTCATTCGTTGAGTGACCCAAATATTGGTATTGGTATTGGCAATAATAAATTAATATTGGTATTGTTATTGCAATACTTGTTTTAAAATTGTATTGGTATTGGTATTGCAATACTGATTTTAAAATTGTATTGGTATTGGTATTGCCAATACTTTTTTTTAGTATTGTTAACAACCCTGCAAAAGACCCACCGACTGGTAAGGAATGAATTAGCGACTCATTTGACAACAAACCAGACGAATATAGCAAAACCAAATCATTGGAAAAAACTAGACATAAGATACATATTTAGGGTGTGATTCTATCTTATTTTCCCAGATGGAACCGTTTCGTTGCAGAGAAACAACTCAGAGTTCTCAATGATTTAGCACTTTAGTGAAATAAATGTTAAATAACTTTATACTCAGTTTTTGATATGCGTAATTACATTTAACTTAAATTGCGAAATCGAAACAATGTAACATATAAACAAAAAAAAAACTTCGCTCTCCCTCCAGCAGGCCAAGGTGAAATTTTTAAAGGTTGAATGGTCCGTGGCACACAAAAGGTTGGGGACCACTTCAGTAGACTATCCAACCTAATGTTATGCAATGACATTCTATATTTCTTTATACTGCCAAAAGACAGTAGATCTGTTCATAACAAATCGCCTTATATATATTAATAAATTAAGCCCTTTTTATTACAATGATTATACCCAAGCATTTGTATAGATGTCAATATTATTAAAACTAATTGGATATATATTGATTACTATGCCGCATAGTTAGTAGCGTTTGAGGGGCGCAGAAAAAATGTTATGGAAAGTAATTTTGCCATCTAGACAAGACATTGGCGATTTGGAGCTCGCTAAGCGGTTTTATGAAACCGTAGTATACCCACCTCCGTTTATTTATTTTATGTTAGTTCAATAAAAGTATTAAAACTCTATAAATCTGCTCTTGGACCGGCCCTTTAATAAAATGTATCGTCTATTGGGACCCTTCAGTTGTTATACATATACATCTGTAATATTTTGCCAAATCTTTCACACTGCTCAACACAATAAAACCAAAACTTTGCGTTGAATTCATCTGTACATGAAAACGCCAAGATGATTAATTAAAAGAATAATTGGTAAGAAATGCTCTGTAGGAATTTAACGGCAAAGAAAAATGTTGAGGCTAAAGCGCTGTGCACATTATCACCTGACAATCAGTATTTGTGTTGATTTTGAAATATTTTACAGTAATACCATTACGATAAAATAAGTGTTATCAGTTTTACATGAAACATTGAGAAGTTATACATATTACAGAGAAATGCATCAACTGTAGCTGCAGTGTGTGAGAGAATGGTGTATGAAGACACTACATACATTATGGGGAAAAGATGATTGAAGTGATCTTACATAATAATCAAACATGGAATGTGTAGTTACAAGAAAAAATCGATATGTAGTATGTTTGCTTTAATTTGTTGTTGAACAATTAAAAAAAAATAATAAAAATAACCCTGATATTTAAATTGCGACAATCAGCTAGAATGCACGGTGAAACGTGTGGTTTTTTTTTTTTAATTGCGGTACAAGATAAATGTTTGAATACTACTTGATGGCACTAGCGTCATAAAACCAAATGTACAATATATATGGAAGGTTTGTGGAGACAATTTTTTAGTTAATATCACAACAGATGTAAAATTGTGAAGAATGATAAAGTAGTTGAGAATGACTAGGCTACAACATTGTGGCACAAAGCGATATAAACATTAAAATAATCAATCTCAATAGGCCAGATATCGTCAAAAAATAAATAGATCTTTGCTAGAAAATTAATATGGAAAGAATAAAGTCCATCAACCACATAGAATAATAAAAAAAATATAAAGACCTAGAGATAAAAATCGAGTACATGAGAGAATAAATAAATTGTATCATGCCCGTTGTTGTATGATTTTTATAATTTAAGTCATGTTATACAAATCCAAGTTAAGGGGTCCTGAAAATAGCTACACATATTTATATGAGACTAATCTTTCGCTAGCAATTTTGTTGTACCAATAATAACATTTTCCACAAACTTCTATAATTATAGCACATATCGTTTTTTTTAAATACTAATAAAATTATTTAATCTATTTAATTAGGCCAAAGACAATGAGGGAGATATATCTGATCTTCAGCTTTGGAATTTTCGTTACGGCTGGTTTGTACACATTCTAATAAACTTTTGAAACGGGGAAATACTTTTTCTTTGTATGCTGAAGCTTTTGAGAGATTAATAAAATTAAGTTAAAATTGTTTTGTACCTAAACATATTGAATATTTTTGTGTAAACGTTGGTTTAAATATTGATTGATCTGCTTATAACCCTACCTGAAACTAAATTTAAATAATATTTTAAAAACTAAATATTATTATTTGTGTGTAAGAAACGTTTATAACTGCATCTAGATGAAATTTTAAATGTCATTTAACAGACTGAAAGGAGATAGTAGCATACTTATATAAATATTGAAAAAAAACACACACATACTGGACAATCAATTACATAAAAGGGTTAAGTAAGCAATAATAAGTATGGAATGTTTATTAAAAAGAACACACACACATACATATATATATATATACCCTGCTTCACCACTTGAACGGCCTTAATTTCGAAAATTCCACACACTATGCGATTATGTAGTTCACTGCTATTTTAAGTTGTGCCTTACTAGCATCTCAATCATGATTGCCTACCCCTCTCTCATTTTGCTTTAACATACGCCAAAGATATATATATATATAATTATAGGAAGTGCTTGGCTAGTAGTCATTGGAGCCGGTAAGATACAATTTAACTTTTTTTTAAATTAAAGTTTTTAAATTATAAGCAGCGGGAGTAGTTATTTTGATATTTCAATCATTTTGTGAAGCTAATAACAGTATGTATAAATGTTAGTCAAAATATAAGCCCTAAAAAATATATAATTTGGAATAATTATAATGTTCTTACTGAGGCACAACAATAATCATGATTTTTATTTTATTGAGCTTTATGTATTAGTATTATGCCTTAAAATGTGCTGTTTAAATTGAAAATTTTAATACATTAGTGAAAATGCTCAATATAACTAATAATGCATACACAAATGCACACAAATAAATTGTTTTTAAAAAATATTTTATTTATTAATATATTAAACTGTACATTTTCAGTTTATTTGCCTGTCTATATAGTATGTTATACCTTATACTTTGCAAATACATTTTCTATTTCTATCAATGTCTAATTACACTAGATTGTCCTTCTAATGTAAATGTGTAACGCAACTGCTGAGAAGTAAGTCAACCCCTGCTGAACCCATAATAAAGCCCACATTTTTTTAAATCTATTAAAATGCACAGTCTATAATGAAGGACAAAAGTATTAAACAAGTAAGTTTTTACATTGAAACTTGTTGCAGAAAAAGATATGATACTTGTAGAATAATTATCGGCAAAGTTCTTGTGAGCAACCAAGAAGTACAACATAAGAAGCTTGGAACCCTTCAGAAATCAAGGAAAGTGGAATAGCCGGTTGCAGAAAACGATCGGGAGTTAGAGACGAGATATAAAATTCAAGGTTTATGACAAAATATAGTACAATCTGGGTGAGGTATAGGCTTTGTCTGACATGGCGATTTCTCCTTTGATTGCTTTTGAAAGCACCATTGCCTTATTGAGTCGGTAATATTGAAACCATTATCTTTTCATGCTGACGTGAGTTCTTCTAGTGTCATACAGAGGGATTTAAAAAAAAATGATCCGGAAATATATGCTACAGAACCTTATATTGATTGCACTGTTAAAAATTGCATTCATCTGTTCTGGATGCACTTCATGCCTGGTCAATCTCACATTTTCAGTTTGCTCGATACTTGTGAGCTGAGACTGAGACGAACTGCAATCATTTTAATAGTTCCAATGCTTTTTATAGCGGCATCTGAATGTATAGATCAATAAAAAGGCATATTAAGAGTATATTTTCTCTTTTTACTATTATTTGAAAAGTGGTATATCAGAAAAATAGCTTTTCATAATAAGAATCTATTGAATCATAGAATGAAATAAGTTACGATGCATTCTTACTATTGACTAAATTTCGTCACAGTCTGCGTTTAATGTAAACATATTAAAAGTTGTGAAAAAAATGTCGTCTATTTTTTAAATTTTTTACAGTATATATATATAATTGATGATTATTGCTGAAAAATGAATCTAGATGTGTTTCACGATTGTCAAATCTAGAATAGTAGATGATATTAGTATTAATGATGGTATTTGAAATGCTGGAATAGTCACCATGCCAAGCAGTTTAATTAATCTTAATCAAAAATATTGTTTTACGAAAAGTTTCAGGACTTAACAAAATTGCTTATTATTTGGATAAAACCTAAAAGTGTAAATCGTGTTTTGATGTTAAGTTGAAAGCTCTAACAAAGACACTTTCAATTTACCAATATTGGTTAGGCTATCGCACTTGTTTGTGTGATGTTATTTTGGTTAAAGAACAGCCAATACATTTTAAAACCATTCATAATTGTCATAGATGTGTGTGTTTGCGTGGACAGGTCAAGCGAGATGTCAAGAGGTCATGAGTCTGGTAATTTCTGGACTCCGGATATTGTATTTATGGAAAGAAGGATCGACTAGTAATTGCGATTTTAGCTTTATATAGAAAGTTCGAGTTATGACGTGTAATACCTATATAAGAGGCAGTTTGTGAGATACAATGATAAGACAGAGTTCAGTAAAAGAGTTTCGCTTATATGGAGAAGTCAGTCATTTGAGTAGTTATTGTGAGAAGACACAATGAGATTCATGCTGAGAAAGAGTTGTGTGAAATATGTCTTTATCAAGAAGTGGTATTGCTTATTATATTTTATTGTTGCGATTAAACTTGTCATGAACCATGAAGATTTCTTGGTGTTATTTGTCATCGCTTGTGAGAGCAGCATAGATCAAATGACAACACATAATAAAACACGTCAAATACGTTATAATAATATTGTTTGTGCATACATATCAGATAAAAACATTAGAATAGCTTAATACAGATGACCGAGTGGCTTAGATACTCGACTGTCTTTTGGGGGTTATATTTTTGATCCTCTGTGATTGCCATTTAATTTTCTCATGTGTTATTTGGTGCAAAGTCGTCCCAGAAGTCCTTAAATGTTAACCAGGCTTGCGGAGCCGCAACATTTTTTTCCTGCTCCGGCTCCCACAAATTTGACGGCTCCGACTACCGCTCCTGCACGGCTACGGCTCCCTATTAAGATAGTATCACACGAGAGATTTTTTTTTGTAATTGCGCCACGCAAACATGCCACTGATAAAAAGTTATGCACATTTTGCCGCGTTCAGCCCCATAGTCAGGAACTTGAAAAATATACGCATTGTCGGTTTTACTAAAAACAAACCATTTCAGCGCTTCCAGAAACGTATCTGTCCTATCCCCTGTAAGTGCTTGCAGGGTCAGGCATGCATGATGCAATCATCAGTAATGCAATCACCCCAGTAAAAAGGGAAATCCAAAAATAGATTTGATGCAATCATCAGTGATGCAATCACCCCAGTAAAAAGGGAAATCCAAAAATAGATTTGATGCAATCAACCCTGTGATGCAATCCAATGATGCAATATGAGGGGGTGATATATCCTATAAATAGGGAAGTTACCACCACGGTTGGAGGAGACGGAGACACACACACACAAGAGAGAGAATAGAGACCCATGAAGGGGATACTAGATATAACACGTGGACTTAGTGTACAGTGCAGTCGAGAGTTTTAATAGTTATAGACTCGTGTACTGGTTATATAGTGATAGCAGTTACGTCGTGCTTTATTGCACATACTCTCCTCGAATATTAATTTTTAGCATTTTATCTTTGTGTAGTGTATACAGTATTATACAACGATGGAACAGTTGTGATTGATATTGCCACATGGTCTCATGGAAAGTATAATCCTATGTATTATTTGGTGGCAGCGAAAAGCGAAAGTAAATCCAGTTGTACGTCTCTGCAGTGTTAAAGGACTTCGTTATTTGTGCATTCCTCCATTTTACATACGCTACAAAGGAAGAATTTTCTGAAACTTAACGGTAAGAATAACATTTTATTCTTGAAATATTTCTCGACATATTTTGGATTAGTTATATTACCACGTGACATTCCAACGTTTTCATTTGTTCATACGTCTGAACATAACAATGGCTAGTACCCCAGAAGAAGAAAAATGGAGACAATACAAAATTAGAGGAGAAGAATTAGGTCTCAAAGGTGATAAATTGTTGGAATATATAGACAAAAAAGAAAATGAGGATAGAGAAAGAGAGGAGAGAATAAAAGAAAGAGAATTAAAAAGAAACTATGAAGAAAGAGAATTAGAGAAAAAAAGAAACCATGAAGAAAAAGAATTAGAAAGACAAAGAAACCATGAAGAAAAAGAATTAGAAAGAAAATTAAATCATGAACTAGAACTAGCAAGAATAGCTGCAACTAAAGATAATACAACAACTGTAATAGAAGAGTCAAAATGAAATTACTCGACTCAATTAAAAATGCAACCTTTCAATGGTAAAACTGAAGATATTGACACATGTTTACAATTCTTTGATCAACAATGTCAGCTACAAAAAATTCCAATCAGTGACTGGAAGTCGGAACTTTTCAAGCTTGTAAAAGATGATGCAAGAAAAGCAATCATGACAATACATAACTATGCTGAGTTGACTTATGAAGATATAAAGATGAAACTTCTGAAATATTTTAATAAAACAGAAGAACATTATCGTCACCGATTTCATGAACTAAAAATGTCAAATAAAGAACAACCTCAACAGTTCATTGATTTAGTTATGAGTGATTTAAAATCATGGCTTATGATGGCAGAATTTGACATAAATAAACCAACTGAGATTTTGGAAATGATGGTAGTCGACAAAGTTCTTAACATGTGCACTAGAGAAGTGTTTTCCTTCATTAAACAAAGAAATGTAAAAACTGTCAAAGACCTAATAAAAGTTCTAAGTGACTATAAAGATTGCTATCCCAATGATGAAATAAGTATATCAGACATTTGTGCATCTATCGATAAATTCAAACCACGGAATGAAACATACAAATTAAAGAATGATAGCTACAAACCAAGATACGTGAGTCAACCTAAAGATAATACTGTTTATTTTGAAAGAAGAATTTGTGACTATTGTAAGAGAAAAGGTCACATTTTGAAGTTCTGCTACTTAAGAAAGAAAGAACTAGAACAACATAGACCAGAAAAACTTGACTTACGTCAAAATAGAAACAGATGAGAACATTATTCTACTGAAAAGTATGCTAATAGAGGGTATCAAAACCAGAAAGTTCAAGATGACGGTGAAAAACTTTACTTACGTCAAAACAGAAACAGACCAGAATTTAATTCTACGCAAAAATATGCTGATAGAGAATATCCAAAACAGAAAGTTCAAGATAATGGTGAAACAGAACAATACTGTGCAAATATTATAAATACAAAAGGTCAAATAATATTTCATCCTGCTATCGTTAAAGGTCAACAAAGAAAATGTCTTAGAGATTCAGGTTGTACTACTGTAGTTGTGAAAAGAAGTCTGGTTAACAAATATCAGTACATGTCAAAGAAAACACACATCAAGCTTGGAGATGGTACTATAAAGTCGTGTGACGTAGCAACCATTAAAATAGACTCACCATGGTTAGCTGGTATATGTGAAGCTATTATACTAGATAATCCTGCATGTGATTTGATTATTGGTAATGTGCCAGGAGTATCCAAATATCACACAGAAACAATTGTAAAGAACTGGATACAAAGAAAAAGAAATGAAGCTAGGCAACAAACAAGACATAAAATACGATTCAAGAATAAAGGGTACAAACAATCATATACCAGATCTGTTGTCTAGAGTGATAATTGGGACATCTACAGACAATTAATGAATGTGGATTTCTACTTAAATGGAGAAGTTTTATACAGTCGTCATCGACATTGAGAGGTCAACGATTTTGTCACACACAAATGTACGTTGATTGAGTTATTGTTGTTTGGGCTGATGTCACAAGATTGTTTTAATCAACGCAAGTTATCGTTGAGCACACTTTGCTCAATTTTTCGTCGCAGTTAATGGAACAATTCATCGTTATTGTGAGCAGTCTTTGCTCAATTTTTCGTCGCAGCTAATGGAACAATTCATCGTTACTGTGAGCAGTCGTTGCTCATATTGTCATCCGGACAATGTTAAACGTGAACACTGTGAAAACAATTTTGCCATGGACATTTATTAGTATAGAGACTATTTAGTGTAGAGACTATTTTGTGTAGAGACTATTATGTGAAAAGACAATTATTGATTTTTTTTTGTGCTTAAACTTTGACCTGACATCATTGAAGCAAGACAGTGTAGTAAGAAACATGCTACACATATCTATCGTCGTCCTGATGTTGATGAGATGATGGACTACACATCTACTCAAGGAGAACCATATATATTTTTTTTTCTTTTCAAAGTTTGTTACACATTCGTTTATTATTGACATATGTATAGAGATGTAATTGCATTTATATTTTTTGAAGATTGACATGTATTACATTTTGTTTTATTGAAAAGATTGAGAAATAATAGAATAATTAATAATGATATATCATAAGCATGTAATGCTATAAACAATGGCAAGAAAGTAATATTAGATGATTTTATTTTAAATTGTTGCTATTGCCAAAATTTCATTAGGTAATGAAATTTTTTAGGGGATATTGGGGGTGTCCTATCCCCTGTAAGTGCTTGCAGGGTCAGGCATGCATGATGCAATCATCAGTAATGCAATCACCCCAGTAAAAAGGGAAATCCAAAAATAGATTTGATGCAATCAACCCAGTGATGCAATCCAATGATGCAATATGAGGGGGTGATATATCCTATAAATAGGGAAGTTACCACCACGGTTGGAGGAGACGGAGACACACACACACACAAGAGAGAGAGAATAGAGACCCATGAAGGGGATACTAGACATAACACGTGGACTTAGTGGACAGTGCAGTCGAGAGTTATAATAGTTATAGACTCGTGTACTGGTTATATAGTGATAGCAGTTACTTGTGATTTATTGCCACATCTCTCATCTAATATTGATCTTGGTATTTATCGTGTGTGTTAAATTATAGAATTATACATGTGATTTATCGATTCATCTTCTCAAGTGTTTATATTGTATTATCATATTCTCATCTGTAAATATCACGCATTAAAAAGTTCAGTTAATTCTTTTACAATACAAGGAGTTGTGTCGTCTGATTTAATTAGAGCACAAGTGGGATACGACAGTATCATTATTTTCGACCGAGGATTCACTAGTCGCCATTTTCATAAGCAATAAAAAGTTATTTCAATGATTAAATTAGCGAATAGTAAAATGATACATTATTAAAAATATTTTAAAGACTTCAGTATTTATATTTATCTCTATACCTATAAGTCGCATTTGATGTCTGTCTGTCTGTCTGTCTGTTCCCTTATAACTCAAGATTCAGATAACCAAATAATGTGAATTTGTTACACATACACATAATTACATGGGGAATGTTATAGGACAGGTTTCGTTTCATCTCGATGGGTAGTTTAATTGTAATAAATTATTTTAGTACTTTAAAATATTATCGATAATAGAAACGCCATGTCATTTTCCGATGATACATTTTTAATTTCCAAGTGATACATTTTTAAAAGAGGGGTAACTTCCGGAAACTCCAATTGTAAACATGGTGAAATCAATAGTCGTATCTATTTACCTATCGTTTTATGTATTCAGAAGATTAAAATTAAAGGTGCACTTAATAAACCGAAATACGTTAATTAAAATGTTTCTGTGACATTATTAACATTATTAATACAATCCTTTAAAGTAATCTCGACGGCGCCATAGATAAAAATTCGTCTGTGACGTCATTTCCCTATCATACATTTTTAAAAGAGGGGTAACTCCCGGAAACTCCAATTGTAAACATGATGAAATCAATAGTCATATCTATTTACCTATCGTTTTATGTATTCGGAAGATTAAAATTAAAGGTGCACTTTAATAAACCGAAATTAAAATGTTTCTGTGACATTATTAACATTATTAATACAATCTCAATGCGTAGTTTTATTGTAATTAATTATTTTAGTATTTTACTATATTAAAGTATTCACGGTATGGGATCGCCTTCACTATAAATAAAAATCGCGCACCAAGTGAATGTGTAATAGAACGGACGGTGAAGAAAGGGCAAGGGACGGGAAAAAAAAAATATTGTTGTTGTTTTTTTTTTCATGCTGCAAGTACCTGACTTTGCCCGGGATTAAAATAAGGTTTTCTGTTTATTTAAGAAGCGTAATTTGACGTTTAATTGTACAGAGAGGGAGGGGGAGAGAGATAAAGAGAGAGGGGGCAGGGAGGGAGAGGGAAAGAGGGGGAGAGAAGGAGGGCGGGAGGGAGAGGTGGTAGGGAGGGAGATTAAGGGGGAGGGAGAGGGAGGGTTGGAGAGAGAAGAGGGAAGGAAAAGAGAAAGGAAGGGAGGGAGATAGAGGGGAGGGAGGGGGAGAGAGGATGGGAGAAATGGGAGGGAGTGAGAGATAAAAGAGAGAGAGGGGGCAGGGAGGGAGAGTGGGGTGGGGAGGAAGGTTGAGAGAGGGGGGACGGGGGTGAGAGAAGGAGGGAGGGAGATGGGAGAGTTAGGGGAGGGAGGGAGAAAGGGAGGAGACTTTGCCCGGGATTAAAATAAGGTTTTCTGTTTATTTAAGAAGCGTAATTTGACGTTTAATTGTACAGAGAGGGAGGGGGGAGAGAGATAAAGAGAGAGGGGGCAGGGAGGGAGAGGGAAGGAGGGGGCAGAGAGGGGGAGAGAGAAGGAGGGAGGGAGGGAGGGAGAGGTGGTAGGGAGGGAGATTAAGGGGGGAGGGAGGGAGAGGGAGGGTTGGAGAGAGAAGAGGGAAGGAGAAAGAGAAAGGAAGGGAGGGAGTAGGGAGGGAGATAGAGGGGAGGGAGAGAGAGGATGGGGGAAGGGGGAGTGAGAGATAAAGAGAGAGAGGGGGCAGGGAGGGAGAGAGGGGGGGAGGAGGAAGGTGGAGAGAGGGGGAGGGGGTGAGAGAAGGAGGGAGGGAGATAGGGAGAGAGAGGGAGATGGGAGAGTTAGGGAGGGAGGGAGAAAGGGAGGGAGGGAAAGAGAAAGGGAGAGAGGGGGTAAGGAGGGAGAGAGAAGGGGAGGGAGGGAGAGAGGGGGTAGGGAGAAAACAAAAGGTAAACAGAAAACCTTATTATAAACCCGGGCAAAGCCGGGTACTTGCAACTAGTTATTTATAAATTCGAAGTGACTATTCGGACCCCGTCCCAATAAAATCTGATTGTTATTCGGACCCATGGCAAATATGCACTTAGCTTAGCTATACATAAAATTTATTATTGTTTTTTGTTTATTTTTTTTTTCTATAATTGTTTGAATTGTACTAGTTATCAAAGGCCCGGTACCCGGACCGGCGAGTAGGCACACAGTTGGAGTTGAAAATGGTGATATATATTTTAGCGCGTTAACAATCAGTCTATATCAGAGGTGTGCGGATCTTGAAATTTAGCGTCCGCGTCCGTCCGCGGATTTCTATCAATGATCCGCGTCCGCGTTCGCAGAATCTTACAACATTGGTCCGCAGTCAGTCCGCGCGTCCGCATTGCTGAAATTTAGCTGTTTAAATGACTTGAAATTTTTTATGGTAACGGTAAAGAAGATCCGCGAGTCCGCAACTTAACCATACGAAGCATCCGCTGTCAGTCCGCTGATTCGGAAAAGTCTGCGGATCTGCGTCCGCAAGCGGACGCGTCCGCTGTCCGCTCATCTCTGGTCTATATACTTGCAGTGGCCCCAAGGACATGAACAGATTATTGTAGCCAAAATACATTTGAGAATAGGGACACCTAATAATACATCAAATAAAATTCATATGTTAAATAGTTCCTCCCAAAAAATATAATCCTCACTATGGGTAAACATAAACAACAGCTCTTAAAATCATATTCCTTCATAATATTTTAATAGACTCCTTTCCAAACAGTTATTCATTTAATGTTTTATGATGTTCAACATGGCGTATTTAAAAAAAAAAAGAGAGACGTGAGTGAGTGCTTGTGTTAAGCAAAACGCTACACTTTTAACAGGTGGTTTATTTACTGTTTTACATTGTAGCATAGTACAATTAACTAAGAAAAATTGCCGACCCGGCAGTGCAGAATCTAGGGATTTACGGGCCCGGTGGCTTGGCCTCTTTGGGGGCTGCCCCTGCATTTTGGAATGAGATAATTTTTTGACGCTTCTCAAGCTTGGTCCCGAGAAGAAAGAATCGTTGTGTAGCTTTAGCTGACCTTCAATTAAAAACATAGCATTCCATCAATGCAGTTGAGGCCGCAGACGCAGAAAACATTAGGCCTCTTAAAAAAGAAAGACATATCAAAGCTTTCAACATTATAGTTTTGTGAAGCCAACGCCGAACCAAGGGATTTTAGGCATCTTCGGGAGCCACTACATTTTGACATGAGATAATGTACTTAATATTTAGTTTAAAAAATATTTTGGGGGCCCTCCTCAAACTGGGCCCCCTCCATACACCCTCTGTGTGAAGCCCCCATCATAAATGGGTTAGTTTGCATTGTAAACGTTGTGTACGGCGCTACTAAATCTCAACCCTTATTCAATTCATTCATGTGACGTAATAGTCAACAAATGAAATAAAAGTGACTTATTTTTTTTAGGTTAGTAATAAAGGGAGATAATTGTAAATTAGAAATAGACATATTTTAGAAATAATAACAATTTAAACAGTATAAATATTACATTATATTTAGGTATCCATAATTTTGGTTTAAAATTGAAATTGTGGAACATAACACAGAATATTAATTGAACGATTTCTGTAAATATTTCTTTTATGATTGCTTCTCATTTAATAACAAATTGAACACCATAGATTTATAACGATACTGTGAGATATACATAGACCTATAAAACCACATTTCGGTTTATAATTTGTTTCGGAGAGTATCACAGAATATTTTGGCATGATTTTGTGTTACCTCTCCTAAGATCGCTTTATTGATCTTTGTTAAAGATTGAGGCGGTCGAAAACAGTATACATTGTGATTGCCATTTGGTATTCACGATCTTACCTGCCGTATGTTAGTGTGCGGTGTTTTGTCACCTCGGCACTAAACATATGGCTGGTCCAATGTCATTTCTGGCAGCCATGTTGAGACTATTCTTACTCGGCTTGCCAGTTGGTAGACGGATCATGCATGTTAAGAAGAAAACAGTAAATGTTTCTGCCATCTTTGAATTGTTTATGCCGCCATCTTGGATGAATTGTTTATGCCGCCATGTTGGATGACAGACGGAAGTCGCGATGACAGACGGAAGTAGCGATGACAGACGGAAGTCGCGATGACAGACGGAAACCGGAACATATGATGTAAAATTTGTATTATAGATGATTTAATCGTTTCTCAGTGTCTAGGATTCCACTACGCGGACTCTGTATTATTATTTTTTCGGGTTCCGTCTAATAAAGTTTAAATATAGCTAAGCTTAGTGCATATTTGCCACGGGTCCGAATAACAATCGGATTTTATTGGGACCCGGGTCCACATAGCCACAGCCTTATAAATTTATCAACTCTATTTCAGATTTAAAATAAAATTGTTAAATACAGAAAGCGACCATTTTATTTTTAGTCTATTACACATTCGCGGTCAAATAATAATAATAATACGATATGACACGTTCTATTTGTCGTCGTAGTAAACATTTATTTTTAAATAATTGATAGAATTATTCTATGAAATAAAACTGTTTTAACTTTAAATATAACAAAATAACATGCCATTAACAAATTTCGGAGGGTAAACAAGATTTAAAACGAACACAAAACGATTCCCCATTAAAGATTTCTTGTGGTGATGTGCGTGCACGCTATCATATAAATGCTGTTATTGTTGTGACGTTCGTAAATCATGACAACATTTCAAATTGTAGGAGGCAAACAATCAAGCAAATTTGCAATTTAAAGCTAAAAAAAAATCTGCTGTAAATAAAAAACATTTGGGAGCCGTGGAGCCGCCAGATTTTTTCGGCTCCGGCTCCAGCAAAAAGTAGCGGCTGCCGGCTACTCGGTTCCGGCTCCAGCTCTGCAAGCATGGTGTTAACCACACAATACTTTTACATGCCGATATTATAGAATCAGATACACTCTACACTTCATCTAAGGATGTTAAATGTCGTTCATGTGAATCACCGTTAATGAACTAGATTTTATACTTATGCCCCTTTTGTTTGGCATCTGAATATCGTGTACTATGTACTCAAAGATTTCCTAAAATGTTCTCTGAATCATTAAAGTATAATAGTAATGTTATCCAATTTACCGAATTAACAATAGATCAAATCTAGTAATTCATAAAAACTACTTTATAATAGATACGTACTTACAAAATAGAAATACTACCCCCAGCCATTGTTGAATTATGTCTCTAAATAACTATTGTCAATTTAGAGTTTTCCCATTTTTTTTTATTTATAAAGGATGTAACACATCTCATATTGGAATTATTAATGTGAGAATATACATTATATATGGAGACTAAAACTGTTAAAAATCATGAATGATAATGGCCATTGTGTGAGTTTATTGTTCCTAGATTAAGACCAGCAAGCATTTTCTAATTTTAGTACGACAGAGTGAATGATGATGGAAAGGAAATGTTTAACATTATTTTCGCTAACAATATTACGTTAAATAGGATAACCGAAGATGGTCTAGATACTTCAGTAATATATTTGCAATAGACCGTTTGTATAATATACAAATCTAAGTTGAAGTATATCTCTATGAAAAATTACCTCTGGTTAAATAAAGGAGCTGAATCTAAAGGTCTATATTCTAAAGTGGTACTGAAATTATAAATTAATAACTTAAGCTCAATCCTAATTTATGCAGCTTATTAAAAAAAGAAAATATTTGGCAGAGATATGGGCAACCGCCACTTGTATAGTCTAAATATACTATTATGTTTTTAGAAAAAAAGGTTAATATTCTTTATAAAGAAGAATAAAGTAGATCAAACAACTGTTTATATAGTGTTAACACAATAAAATATGAATTATCTTATTTTAATACCACTTTAAAACAGATAGTACTTTCTGCTATACACATCTAGGAAAAAAATAGAACATTTCTAGCTTGAATAATTTTGTATAGCTATCGAATGTGTTTTTTTACAAAGTCAAATGAGTAAACAATTGTACACTTCTTAATAATACTTTTTTTTAAAACAATCTACCAAACATTGGACAACTATAAATATTCACACGTGACATTTACTTTGTTTTGTAGTTTTTAACATTTAAATGAAGGGGATATATCATAAAAATAAGTTGTTACTTCTAACATAAGCTTTGTTACAAAAACTCCTGGCTAGCACTTGGTTGGTAAGTTAACCATGTATATCAAAAAACGTAACTATTACCAATGGAACAGTCATATTATGTTATCTTCAAAAAATATTGGGCCACTTCTGAATTACATTTTGTTGGAAAACTGTGTAAACAGTGATTTGAAGGTAATCAACAAAACATTGAGTGGAATTTAAATAATTTCCATTAGGCTACTTTAGAATATATTGTGAAAAGTATGTGGATCTTTGTTCTTGCGTTCTTGAACATTAAAAATCAATTATTTAATGTGTATGATTAGAATTAGACTTCACTAAGGCAATGCAAATAATGCAAAAAATAAAATATTTCAATATTATATATAATAAATATAAAGTTTAGTTTTTCAAGTTAGATTTATTTATTATTTTTTTTTCAGGAATAACTAACAAATATTTAATGGAAGGAGATAACATCATTTACACATGTCCAGTAAACAGATCAACAATCAGTACTGTGTTTTCTTTACGTACCAAGGATAATCCCAATCAACCCATTCAAATTGGTAGTTGTAGACTTGATGGATGTTCTATAGATAATGATAACTTTGGAACATTAGAACAAAAGAATAATGAGTACTTGATAAACTTAACAAAACTAGAACCCATTGACATGAGAAATATACAATGGCTGATTTGTTCATATGATGGTGATGATTTAGTTCAGTATAATGTTTTCATTTTAGGTCAGTATAAGAGATAAAAGTTAACAGCGAAATTATACTTATTTGCCTCTAATTTTTTACCTGCATATTCAATATTTATATTGATGAGATTTTCATTTTTGAAATTAAAATGGAAATATTATCAACTTTTTTTTCTTCAAAAATTACAATACAATTGTATTTTACATTCGCGGTTTTTTACAGGATATATAAATTTATCATAAATAAAGATTTTTTTTTTCTCAAAGTTAATCTTTTGTTCATTTTATTCTGGCAAAATAACATGTATTTGTGACCCACTCCGACAAAATGAGTCTTAAGTCGCAAAGCATTGTTTTAAGGAACGGTGTTTAGAATGTATTTTTCCATGAAAAAATCGATTTTAGGGTTTTCAACGAATTTTATTTTTTTACACTCTTAGCTGAAGATAAAAACACAAATAAGGTATCATTTTAAGGTAATTGCATGCTAAATAAAAAAATCATAATCTCAAGGTGAGTAAAAATCGAGTTAACCCTCATTTTGTTCGAGTCGGTCACATTTATGAAATCATACATTGATATGGGAATGCCCTTATTTTTAACTGCCTCTGATATGTGTGGTTTTATATTATTAATTCAATCATATTTTGATTATCATAATGTACAGTGAAGCCAACAAATATGAGTTGTGATTCTCCAAGATTCACTGAGTACAACACAATTTTTCTGACATGTAAAACTGAAAAAGTTTTTCCACAAGCCTTTTGTTTTTTATATTATAATAATGTGGTAAGAATATTCTTTATTTCTAAACAAGATGCGAGTTTGTGTGTGTTAAGTAGATTGGGATATAATCGTGTAATGTAGGCCAGTTTTTGTTTTCTTTCAATTCAATTTTTGCAATTAAAAATGAATATAATTATTTTAATCAGCCCACAACTTATTATGTAACTTAGCGGTTGGGAATAATTAGTGACGCTGAAGCAGAAGTATGTCCTCTAGTTTCACTGTAGGAGCATGACTGAGCAACTATGTATAATTTGGATTGAAAATCTTTGTGCGGCTTAAATTATGACCAAACTATGGCCATTTTTTCTCGTTGATATTTTTAACCAAGAGTGTACATTTTTCACGGGCCATTAGAATGTGTCGTGTACTTTACTATACTTTCTGTCGTGGTCATATTTTCGGATACAAATATACAAAGTTGCGTACAAACGAGAGCATTCTAATCCAGCCATTAAAAGTTAAGAAAAGTTTGTTTTCTAGATCTTAAAGCTTTATGTTTAGTGTTCATCTAGTGTACTGATATTAATGATGTTCTACAGTTAGCCTTTTTTGCACGCTATATTAATTGAAGTATCCTTATTTTTCCTTTCGCCGACAATATTTTTATTTTTAAGTAAGTAGGACTAATAGTTTTATTTATACCAATAATTCGATCATTGTTTATAAATCATTCTCATTTTACCGATTATTTAAAGTTGCTGACAAAGTATGATTACATTTTTCTTAAAGCCGGACCGACACTTTTAATAGCAATCTATCTTTCGGTTTATTTTACAATGACATGTATTAGTTTTAACTATCTAATTTGGTATTGTAAAAGTTACAAAGTTGAACTAAATATGTTAAAATAAAATAAAAGCAGTCCGCCACGCCTAGTGGTCATTCGTTTGTAGTAGCCCTCTCTTACTTTATTGTTTACCCACACTAAAAAATTCGTAATGTAAGATAATTATTTATACATTGCTGTTCAAATCGTCACTTCGACACCCATCGAATGAATAACAATGGCTGGTCAATGTTCAAAATGGCCTGTTTTGCTGGCCAATGTCTGAAATATTGCAGAAACTCCTTACTTACTTTAAATATATCTTAGAATGAATTTTATATTGTTTTCGCTGGAAGATTTTAAAATGCTAGCTGTTTAAAAAAAAATAATTTGGATATATTATAACTTTTCTAATATTTTAGACTTAATCGTCGTATTGTTTAAAAGACAGTAGCTATTTAAAATTGTGAATTTTTTAACAAATATTTATCAAATTTTTACGATCTCAAACATACAGACGAACTTAATTATAATATTTATTTTGATTATTTGAAAAAAAAAAATTCATCTTTTGTCAACTATTAATTATTGATAGTGTAATATTTTGTTTTAAATTCTAAGCAATAAAACAATAATAAAACGTATTACATTGTTTAAATTCGTCATTTCCCACGGTCAACAAGTAAATTATGATTGGTGTTAACTAATCACGTGATCATGATATGTGATAAAATGTTTATTTTAATCTTTCAGATACAGAATGGAACAATGATCTACAGTCATAAAGTGATATCAACATCCCCAGAATACTATGAATCATCCTGTAACTGGACATCACTACTGTCTAACTTTGATGCTGGATATTACAATTTTAATGTTTTTATTTTGCCAAATGTAACCAGTGACAAAATGTATGGAGTAAATGTAACAACATCAATTATACATTTAAGTAAGTAGAAATATTATGTAAATTAATTAGGACAACATATTTTTTTTCTCGTACTTATTTCTGCCCTTTTTTACCCAACGTTACAGCACTTCCAACTGTAGCTTTATCTGATGAATGTTATAATAGTACAGATGTGATCGAAGGCTACATCAGACCTAATGTTTCTATCAGATGCCTCTGTATTTTAACATACCAAGGTAATCCACCAGGAAGTGTAAAGTGGTTTGATAGTAATTGGCAGGAAGTAGGAGAACCAATTAACAGCACATCAACAAGTTTAAATATTTGTAAGTAGTGGCAAATTATTTTTATACATTACGTTTTCAGATTAATTTTAAGGCAATTCTTTTTTTTTCAAATTTTCAAATATATATCACAGATGGCTACATATTAAGTATAAGTAAGTAGTTTCAATCTTAATGTGGCCTATATATATATATATATAAAGAGAGAGAGAGAGAGAGAAAAATGTATTTTGCTTTTATCACATATAGGGCTTACTGTCATCTATGAAGTTCAAATAATATGTGGGGCCCCATTTGGGAAGACAATTTAATTCCCACCACGTTTCAAACAAATTTTCACCCAAAAATATGAAATAGCTCTTTGCTTACAGGCACTCTGAACTTGCTTAATCCCTTATTTCCACTAGATAGTTGATAATCTTTATAAAAAAAAAACACAGGCTTATTTCTTCAGTCTGCTGTAGATCGAAAGTAATAATACTGTTTCCTGTTTGAATATTTACTCATTTTTAAAGTATCTTTTGAATATATGTTTTATAAACATTCTCATAGCATAAAATAAATAGACCCATATAAATACATTGATCTATCCATGATAACTTTGATGTTGAAATTTTGAAATATTGTCTCTATACAAAAGTTTTGAAGGGTTTATATTACAATCCATTTTATTGTTCAATTCTGTTTTTATACTTGTACAATATATTATCGTTGACTGTATAAATAGCCATAATATAGTAGTCCCATTCTATGACAAAGAAAAAAAAATGATTCAGCGGCGATATGTTAGCTGTTGCAGCATTAGGCATGTGCATTTTATATACGTCATGTGAGGCTGTGGTAGAAGATAGAGCGCTGACGCTTTTGTAGTTATTTTATACAACATTGTTTGATTGTGTTCTTTTAAGGATTTTGTGAGGTTCCTGAATGAATCTTCGTGTTATACTCGTTTATTTTATGTCAAAAAAGGCTAAACTCTTTCTCACTTATTTTAGCTACGAGCGCCACTGTATTTATGTTTTTAAATATTTTCTATACACGGTGGCCCAATAGTAGATTTATATTTATCACGTAGACTATTTATTTTATTGTTCGTCATTAACCCTGAGGCTCTGAGGAATGTTTGTATATTGGTATTTGTAAGCAAGTATTAAAAGGAATTTTAATGACTGTTAACCTACTTTTATTAATATTTTTATAGTAGAGTAGAAATAATTAGCCTAAATAATCGTGCTAAATTGCAACTTACGAGATTTAACAGACCAAAAAGAATAGTTCTTTATTTTTTTTTTATTTCAATAATTACCATGTAAAAAACCAAAAAGAAAAAAAGTTTTTTGACAGAAGACCTTAATTCAACATTAAGTGTTGATGTAACTTAAACCAGAACCAATTATTTCCTACTCTGTACCAGGTGTTCAGGAATTAACCATTCGAGTAAATTCTTAATCAGGAATTAATTAGTATACATAGTATCTAACTGCTAAGACTCCAATAATAAACTTCACGACTGTCAGGGACAAACTTACTCTCAAGCCCTGACATGTATGGCTTGGGTGGGTGATATGTGGCATCAATTCAACAAATTAACTAATGTGATGTACAGTTTGGCCACTTGCGACTCCCTAAGTCACCTAGGCTCGTAACTCCAAATACTTCACATTAATCTCTTTCCCGTTTAAATATTCTCCCCCCCATGGCCAATTTCGCCATATCTTCGCATAGTCGCAGAGTTTTTTTAATTGCTTTGACTGATAAAACATTTTCATACTTTTTTTTTTTAAACGAATCCCATTTTTGTGGATTTTTTTTTGTCATTTTAGATGGTCTAGATATAAAAAAAATATTGGAAATAAATTTTTAAATACTTTTGTCGTAAAATGAATTGATGAGACTTTCTGTATCCTTAATATTTTATTAGTTGTATATAAGTATTTCCAAACAGCGATCATTGTTAGATCAAAAATGAATAACAGATTTAGTAAAACGGTTATAAGTGTCGGTTTTCACTTCATTATCACATATATAGTCATACAACTTTAAAACATTTGCAGATCTTCATCAAGTTGCCAGAATAAGATATATTTTTAAACCCAACCATTTATGACCGTAATATACATAAGCTGTTTTATTTATCTTTGAAAGAAATGTCCATTTAAAAGAGAGAAACATATATCTTTTATGCAGTTATTGCTATCCTCATTACGTCAGACAATGTATTTAAATGTTGAATTAGTTGGGTGCTGGAGAATAAATGACGTCTTGAATCAGGAAAAATATATAAACATAAGTGCACAATTTAAAAGTTGCGTATAGTGGAAGTTTATTTATTGACAAATTCTTCAACTTTCGAAAATCGGTGGCTTTTAATTGTATGTTTTTTTATTATACATATGACAATTCTTGATAAAATTTAGGTCTATATATTCTGACCGATTTTCAGGTGCACACAAATAATTCTGGTAGATGTTGCATGCGTACAGAAAAAACACACTTTAACTACTAACAACCTTTTTTTTTACATCCCATTGTACTAATGACAATTATTTCAGCCGTGTCGCTCTATGTTGACGAACTTTTAGTCTATTCTCCTTATTTCCCATTTTAATTTTTAAACAATGCACTTATGCAAAGAAAGATAAAAAAAAGTTTCTAAAGGTTTAATAAAATATTTTCTTCTAGTTTAGTTACAACTAATGAATATAATGTTGCTCTGGATAATTCTCCATTTAAGATGTACCGCCTGCTTCTTTCTAAAGAGACCATTTCAACCAAAATAAATTCGGTCTGGGTTTTGGTTGATGAAGGCCAAGTTATTTCCGATCTTTAAGATCACATACACCAATATTCGACTGCTTTTGTATTGTCTTTCTTTCATCCCAACCATAGCCAACAGTACAAAAGCCATGGAGGCCAAACATGGAGAGAACCAGTGCCGGCCTTAGACATTTTTGTGATATAGGCAAGGACAAAAATGCCGCCCTTTTTAGTTTCATTTTTCTAAGAAAACTCTATAAATGCTATTTATTATAATACATTTTTTTTTAAATTTGGCAACTTTATAAAAGTTAAAGAGTTTTAAGTATACGTAGTATATTTTAGGAAGTTTCTTTTTTTTTTTTTTTGGCTAAGTTAAAACAGTTATGAAAAATAAAATGAAATGTCATGTTTATTAAGCGTTAAAAAGATTGAAGAGAATTCAAGAAAAATCTGCTTTTCTAGCTTTTGCAGAGGCAAACTCTTCAATTATTTCGGTCAGATCCAAATCTTCTGCAATCGTTTTCTCTATAGATATTGTAGCTAAACCAACCAAACGATCCTGAGACATGGTAGAACAAAGATATATTTTTATGAGTTTGAGCTTCGAAAAGCTTCTCTCTGCACTCGCCACTGTTATCAGGAGTGTAAGCAAAATTCGCAATGCCACGTACACATTCGGAAAAAAGACCAATCAAGCCCATTCCACATATATAGTCTAATATAACTCTAGGCAACCAAGCCCATTCCACATAGATAGTCTAATATAACTCTAGGCAACCACGCCCATTCCACATAGATAGTCTAATATAACTCTAGGCAACCACGCCCATTCCACATAGATAGTCTAATATAACTCTAGGCAACCACGCCCATTCCACATAGATAGTCTAATATAAATATAGGGCTTGATTTTTCTGTAATTCTCCTTGATAAATCAAATAATTCATCGCACAGTTATGTTTCATTAATGTCTGCTGAATCTTCGTTTTCAGATGTTAAAGCTAATTGAAGGTCCATGCAATCTTTGAAAACCTCTCTTTTATCACATTACTCCAGTTTTTTAATGCCATACAAAAATCCAAATAAATCGCTATGAGATGTTAACTGCATAAATCGATCATTACCTGATTGAATTGCGGTATCCAATATCTGGTTGAAAAAATTTACTCTGAAATTAATTTCTGGCTCGAGAATTGGATCGTCTGAAACTTCATAAACGAATTGTCTCTTTCTTAATTGAGATCTTATTTGTATTTCCGTATTGAAATTGCACTCAATACGAAATTCTTCAGCTAATGATTTAGCTGTTGTAACTGCTTTGGCAAAACCTTCATCTGTTCTATAATTCTGGAGCATAGTTTTAATTGTGTTCAATTGTTGAATAATTTTTTTTTTTTAAATCAAGATCTTTATCTTGAAATGTTTTGCTAGATATATTGATCTCAAATAAAACATCATACCAAATAACTAATGAACAAATAAACTTGAAATCGAGCATTTTTTGTGCTATTCCCTTAGCTTCTGCACGGGACTGGGTTCCACGTGGTCCAGAAAGGGAAATGTCATCAGCAATTGAAACGAGTGCATTGTAAATTTCAACTGTTTGGTATCGAATTACCTTCACGGCATTAACTCGACTTTCCCAACGTGTTGCGTATAACTTGTTGACAGTTAAACCTGCTGCCTCTTTGTTTTTGGACTTATTCTAACAATTCATTCCAGCGATGTGTTGATGCAGAAAAAAGGTGTATATATTTTGAATTACCTCAAAAAACCTTACTGCTTCCAAACAACAGTTTACGGCATCATTCACCACCAAATTCAACGAATGCGCATTTCATGGGGCATAAAAGGCTCTTCAATTTAGCTCTTTAACTATTGCTTGGACACCATTGTGTATTCCCCGCATGTTCGCTCCGTTATCGTAGCTTTGTCCCCTCTTATCATTTAGAAAAATGCCTGAATCTGACAGCTCTTTAAGTAAAATTTCCTACATACTTGCACCTGTAGATTTTTCAAGTTCTGCGAATCCAATGAAGTGTTCATTGATAGAAACTTCTGAAGGTTTGTCATTTGTCGATTCATTTGCTGTAACAAATCTAACAATTATTGTCATCTGTTCTTTGTGACTGGCGTCTGGTGTCCAATCGAGAACTATAGCGTAATATTTTGCATTTTTAGATCATTTATCACTTTCTGTTTTACCTTCTTACTCAACAGTTGAATGATATCATTCTTTCATTACCGGATAAAAGTCAGCAATAACTTCAACAAATTTCAAAAGTTTCCATTATGAGATGTATATAACCGATCAAACTGCCCTCTCAGGGGTAAATTTTGAACTCCATGTACTCTGACCAAAGATATTATTCTTTCTAATACATCCTTCCAGTGTTTCGCTTCACGATTTATAAGGCGCTGATTCACGTCATCAATAGTTTTATTATTTGTTATCCTCATTTTTAGTTCTTTCCACTCATGATAACTGGTTAATGATCTGGAGATTTTTCATGATGCCGCAATATACTTGACAAATTTTTCCAGTCACAACTGCCATGTGTAGCTAAGGCAGATTTACTCCTGTTATATATTCTGCAGCAAAAACAATATACCTTTTCTACTGACGTAGAATACATCAACCATTTCCTTTTTAAAGTTTCTCCGATAGCCAGTTTGCGCGTATAGTGGTAATCAGAAAATTGTCTCCCACTTTCATCTTTTGGATAACCAGACTCAAATTTGATCTGCTTTGGATCATGCTGAATAAGAAAACAACGATCTGGTCATTTAGCAGGATCCTCCATTATATCTGAATCAAATTCATTTATTTTATTTTTAATTTTTATATTTTTGATTTGATTTTATTTTGCTGGAATTTGCCGCTCCTTGAAATAATGCCGCTCTAGGCGGCTGCCTATATCGCCTATACCTAAAGCCGGCACTGCAGAGAACTTCTACCACGATCTGAAAAATATTCAATCAATTCTCACGAAAACGCACGATCATTCGTCCTATTTTTATTGGGGGGTGGGAGAGTTTTTGCTTTAACTGGCGCGGACTCCGTGTGTAACCCGTACAACCTGTTCCCGTGCAGCTCACAAGTATACATTACATAATGTAAATTATGGACGTAGGTAAAAGAACAACTAGTGTTTTTATGTAGTATTGTACTAATTGTAATATAGAACACATTTAGAGGCAAATTTATGTACAGGCATTTGAATCTTTTGCTTCGAGTCTCAGCAATGCCGATGTGTAAGCAATGGTTGTCACATTTTGTTTTTAACAATGCAGTGGACGTTAATATACGGGTGTTTGTGTGTGACCCGTGAATTCATCGATATTAGTTCAACAACACATTATGGCATTGTTTAAGAACTACTTCCCCTTTCTCAGTGATACTACAGCAGAGATCGCAGTGAGAGCTTTTTTTGCTTTTCTGGGTGGTAAATGGGGAACTTAAGTTGGGGAAGTAAAGACGGCTGGGCTTTGTGCTAACCACACAGTCCCTTCATATGCCGAGGTTGTAGAAATAGATGAATTCTACACTTCATCTGCCCCATTCGGCCCGTTAGGGCTAAGGGAACATTACTTTTTTTCTACTTTTAAAAGGTAGAAACTGTGATGTTTTGTGTGTATCTGCAGACTACTGATGACACTTGATTAACACTTTTAATGTGTGCGGAACAAAATATAAAACAGGTGAATGTTGAAATAGTAGAAAAAAAAGCCAAAAATAAATTTAAAAGAAAGCAAAGAGTAAAAGTGTGTATTATGAGATAATTCTTAAATTAATTATTTTAAGGCAATGAATCAAACATATTTGTTAAACTAATAATTTAATCCAAACCTTTTCACTTAATTAAACTTTACGTGTAACTAAAATGGTTAGTTAGGCCTTATGTTGGTTACTTTTTAGTTAACATTAGCCTATTAAATACGAATCTCGTAAGTACTATAAAGCACTGCCCTTATTTACAACACTATCTCTACGACAGAGAAAATTTAAAAGTCATTTCTAACGTAGACAGAAATATTCGTTTTAAATTGCTCCAAGCAATATTTTAATAACATAATTATAATGAAAGTACAAATCTCAATCTTTTAATCATGTGATATATTACAGACACCCAGACACCATTATGGTTATCTATATAGATACGTTTTGTATTAATTTACTTTGATCATATTTGAGTTTTATTTGTTTTCTTTGAGTTTTGAATACAAAATAAAATGAGTTTAAATGAGTTTAAATACATATTTCTAAAGTCGGTGGTCATTTTTAATAACTTTACATATTTTGTCACTAGTAATCAGATGCCCAAACACAGCTAAGGTACAAGTAAGACATAACGATTTCATAAATTGAGACTTAAGTGCCTCTTTTGTTGGACTCTTAGTAAGCATTATGTTGAATTACGCGATGAAAAGACCCGTATTATCTTTTTGTTTCATTTCAAACTTCTGTACCATAATATGCACTCCGGATATTTATTGCTCTTCTTGTCACTGTCCTGACATAGTTTACACTTGTTCGATGTCTGATGACAAAAATTTTGTTTTTCATGTTATTCGCTATGTCGTATTTTAGCATTTTTAATGTACCTCAAATTTTAATATTTTAATCACGTGATCATTTAGAAAAATCATGATATATTTCATTCATTATTGTTTAATGATGCTAAATCCACCACATCTGCCATACTTTTTTTTCATGAGGAATACTTAAATAAAAAAATAGTAAAGTATAGAACTCGTATTTTAACATTTACAGCTACGGTGATGTCAACAAATGGAGGGGCGGAAAGAAAACAAAAATCTAAAAAAAATAAAATTCGCTGGGGTCAATTTGCTGATTGATTGTCAAAGAGAAATGCCGAGTTTGGTGACACTTTTTTCAATAATGTGCTTTATGATTTCGCAAATACTTATATATATATATATATATATATATATATATATATATATATATATATTCTTAAATAATGCATGAACTTTTAAATGTATTAATCAGTCACAGATTATTGACATGCATATATCATTCAACCATTAAATATATTTCTTAAACTATATTTTTAATCATTTGCAGCTCCATTTTTAGACTTAAAAGTGTACATTTGTTCCGGTGTAACAAGTTTAAAAAGAAATAATATTTCTTATACTGTAAACTATGCTAGTAAGTATTTTTTGTTGTATTTTTATCAGTTATTTTATAATAATATTTATTCTATCGTTCTTTCTACTTTTGTTTTAATAATAACACTACGGTGTCAGTATATTGAGCTAAACATAATCTACCCTAGTTTACAATCTAGTGATTCATCATCATCCTACCCATAACCGACGTGGTCATTAGTGGAACGCATGGACAACTCAACAGACAAATGTATCCATAGTTGCTCATCCATCGCGGCTGTCTTTATGTAATACATTGGCAGCTCTGTTTATTATTTTGTATTGTCAAACCAGCATTTCTGCTAGCACACTGTGCGACGGCCTCCATCTACAGTTCCTTTGAGAATAGTTTTTTGGCAGGTTATCATGCATCGACAACTGTCCGCATTAAGCCATCTTACGTCGCTTGATTGTTACCATAATTGTTTCCTGAGTGCCCGTGATTGAGGATATTCTTTCCCATACATATTCTTTGATTTAGGGTTCTAGTTATGAGATTCGAAGGATTTTCCGCGTGCATTTATTTTTTACTGTCTGTAGCTTTTTTTTTGGCAGCAAGAAATGTCAAAGTCTCACAACCATACAGGGCGATCTTTCTAACTAGGGCTCTGTAAAGTCTGAGCTTCGTTGGCAGGCTACTGTTTCTGCAGGTCCAAATTATTTTTAATACAACCATAACAACCACTGCTGCCACAATCCTGGCCCGAATTTTAGCTTTGCAGCTGCTGTCTTTAGATAAATGACTTTCAGGTATTTGAAGTTTGTTCGTTCATCATGATGTTTGCTTTACTAGGGTCTGTGGTGTTTACCATTATGATGTTTGCACTACTGATATCTGTAATACGGTTTTTAAAAGCTTTATTTATTTCCAGAATCGTTTTGGCTCTACTGGTGTGAAGGATGACCAAACCCAAACAATGACACATAAGAAGACAACCACCTCCGTTTTTTTTAGAAAAAGTCAATTATTTTGTTTCTTTTATCATAGGTCCTACTGAATATACACCATGACCTGAAGTTTCCATTAACCATTTGCTTATAACCTGATTTCTATCTAGATAGTTAGTACCCTAAGATCTCTTTTCCTAATACGATACATCGTAAAAAAAATTATAACTTAAAACCAATGAAGAAACTACCCTTAGTTCTACGAGTGACAATATATACTGTAAATCTCCTGAAAACAAAATAGGCAATGTCCATACAACATAATGATCACTGTTTATTAGGCATAAATAATTATGGTCCATACATCATAAATTATCACTGTCCATATGTTATTAGATAATCGACTTGATCAAAATAATTTCCGACATTGTATAAATTACAATTAATTTTACTTGTCTATGCTTTTCTGTCAGTCTATATCTGAATCTGTGCAAAACCCAAATTTATATAGGAGATTTAATAATACCCAAATCAATATAAGAAATATGACCAAGATTACACTTACAAATAGTTACTTATGCTTATGTTTGTCTTTCTGTCCGTGCATTTTATCGTGCTCATACTGCAAGATAACTTGACTCGGGAAGATTGAGATTTACGACTGAGTGAAGTTAATAACGTCTTTATTAACTCCTGATTATTTCTCAAAATATTTTTTAACTTTGAATACATTATATGATTATAAATTAGTAAAGTAAAATTAGTTTCAGCTTTACAAATCAGTGTCAAACAGTCTATTGAAAGACATTCTTTAAAAATGTTCTTGTTACAAGATGATTTGTAACGCTAGCCATTTAGTCCATTTGTGCTTTTCAGCTTAATAGCTGCATTTTATAAAATATGTAAATTAACATATAAAAGTTTTAGCGGTTATAAACGTAAGAATTTTTTTTAACATTGGAATAATTCAAACTTTTCAGATTTATTCCTTTTTTGTTCACATTTTTATTGAAATACACATGTATACAAATTGCTTCATTTTATAGTTTTCCTTTTCAATTTCCAGGAGGACCCAGTGTGTGTAAAGTATTGTCTAATAGAACAACCTTTGACCTTTGTGATACTAAAACCATTACGGTTAATACCATGTGTGCAGTCGAAGCTTCAAATGTTATCCCTGGAGTCAAATTTGTTTTTTCGATTAATGGAACTAAGGTTTCAAATTTAACAGACAATCAGTTAAGAGTTTCATATATTGCACAAGTCTCATTTTCAATTTCTGCTGCTGGCATAACAATAGTTGGATGTCATGCTCTGAATTCAAAATTTAATTATTCTTATGCTTTGTGTGAACAATCAGTAACAGTAAGAGGTAGGTATTTTTGTCATAAAAATGCATAACGAAAAGAAACATTGTATTTACTTTTTATTTATTTATTGTATAATATATTGTCACATTAAATAGCATCATAATATATATAGTGTTGTTGACGATACTTTATGGTCAATTTAAATAATGGAAACTACTATAAGAAATACTATGTATGTGTGATTTATATTCGAGACAGAAATGAATAAACACAGAAACACATTTCATTGCTAACCGTTCTGAATTACGTCATGCTAGACGCTAATTACTCTCAAAATGCTGTTGCATTAGTACTATTTATTCTAAAGTGTTAGGCAAAAAACCACGGATAAAACAATATGATAAATGGAGGCACATCCGTAAAAAAAGATGATAATGATTGATTCAGGAAACAATCGAGCACCTAATCTCCGCTGTTAACTATGTTTTTCAAATTATAATTCTAACTATTTAATTATTTTTTTCTATAATTCGTAATAAAAATATTTTTTAAACAAATTAATGCCAAGCTCGCTGCAGGATCTACTACTTGTAACGAGATGAAAGCGGTGTACAGGTTTTATGAGTGTGGACATTTCTGAAGAAATTTTAAAGATTTAAATGCAAAATATATCTTTGCTTAAAGTCTGCAGCGGATTAACACTAAATGGAATAACAAAAAGTGGAGTGTGACTGTATCTATAATACAAAAAATCATGTTTGTCTGTCACTCCCTTTGTCTGTCTAATGTTCCATGTCTTTCACACTTTTGTGTCTGTCACACGAAATGACGGCAACATTTACTGTAAATTGCACGTGTTCTGTACTGAATTAGTTTAGTGTAAATGTGCAGACATTTCTTTAATTTATTACTAATAATACTTTAGTGCGCTGCACATGGAAACCCTATTACTACATCACATGAATGAATTTTCTAATGGTGGAGTAGCACCGTACACAATGTAGACTATGTAAAGTAACCCATTAATGTTAGCGGCTTAACAAAACTGCAGTGTCTAAAGTTTTGATTTTTCTTTCTTCTTTAAGAGGCCTGATATTTTCTTCGTCTGCTGCCTCAACTAAATTGATGGCATTTTTTTTAATTGAAGGTCAGATTAAAGCTACACAACGATTCTATCTATTTCAATTTTGTACTTTGATACATTATACTTTACCACACATTATATCAATAAAGTATTGTTTACATTTTCAATAATCTTTTTTGTATTCAAAAGTGCACGGAGTCGCAGAGTCGTACTTAGGGTGGGGGATTGGAGTCCTAATTTGAAAGTCCCCAAGAGACCCAGCTTGAGGGGAGAACCGACATTTTTTACATTAAATATTAAGTACATTATTTCATAGCTGCACGAGAAGGCCAGGAGTTGGACTTGGTTGTCAGAGGCTATTGGAGACGCACGCCATTGGGAGCATTTTATTTGTTAGTGGGAGCTTATCCCCGCTACCAACCCCCGGCAGTAAAAACCTTGAAACCAGGGCTATATCCCCCAAAACATGAGGGATGCCAACATTATCACACTATACAAGAACAAAGGGGACCGGAGCGACTGTAATAACTACCGGGGCATCTCCCTCCTCAGCATCGTCGGCAAAGCTTTCGCCCGCGTCGCTCTAAACCGCCTTTAGGCCCTCGCCTCCCGAGTCTACCCAGAGTCACAGTGTGGCTTCAGGGCTGGCCGATCAACAGTGGACATGATCTTCTCACTACGTCAACTTCAAGAGAAGTGTCAGGAACAGCAGGTACCACTCTACATCGCCTTCGTCGACCTCACAAAGGCGTTTGATCTAGTAAGTCGAAGCGGACTCTTCAGCTTGCTGCAAAAGATTGGCTGCCCCCCACACTTGCTTGCAGTGGTCATGTCCTTCCACGACAACATGCATAGCACGGTTTACTACAACGGCGCAATCTCCGAGGCCTTCCCAGTCAGCAGCGGAGTAAAACAGGGCTGCGTCCTTGCACCTACACATTTTCTTCTCCATGCTCCTCCAATACGCCTTCAAGGATTGCAGCGAGGGTGTTTACATCCATACAAGGTCCGATGGCATACTTTATAACATAGCCCGCCTCCGTGCAAAGACCAAAGTCACAAAGGTCCTAATCCGCGAGCTGCTCTTTGCTGATGACGCAGCCTTGACATCACACACTGAAGACGGACTGCAGCAGCTTGTCACCCGCCTCTCCCATGCATGTAAGGAGTTTGGACTGACTATCAGCCTGAAAAAGACGAATGTCATGGCACAGGGTACAGAAACAACCCCAAGCATTGACATCGATGGGCACACCCTAGAGGTCGTCGAGAACTTCACTTACCTCGGGTCCACCATCTCCAGCTCGCTATCCATAGACCCGGAGATCGATTGCAGAATCGCTAGGGCAGCCACAGTCATGGCGAGACTAAAGTAACGTGTGTGAGAAAACCCCAGCCTCACCGAAAATACCAGATTGCGCATCTACCAGGCCTGCATACTTAGTACCCTCCTCTATGGATGCGAGACGTGGACCACTTACGCGAGGCACGAAAGGAAGCTAAACAATTTCCACATGAGGTGCTTGCGACGTATACGGCAGATAAAGTGGCAAGACAAGATCCCCAACACTGGGTAGCTGGAGAGGGCCAACATGAGCAGCTTGTTTGCAGTTCTCAGCGAGAGACGCCTCAGATGGCTCGGTCATGTCAAAAGAATGGACGCAGGCCGCATCCCGAAGGACCTACTCTATGGCGAGCTAGTTACCGGCCAAAGTAAAACAGGGCGACCTAATATGCGCTACAAAGACACCTGCAAAAAGAATATGAAAGAGTGCTCCATTAACCCCAACTCCTGGGAGAGCCAAGCAGCCGACCGCCGGTCCTGGAGGCTCGCGGTCCGGCAGGGTTCATTGCGCCCAGAGGCTGAGCGACAGGATAATGCTGCCCTGAAAAGAACAAGACGGAAGCGGAAAAAAGAGCAGCTACAACATCAACTACAACAACCAACTATTTTCAAGTGTGACAAGTGCGGCAGGGATTGCCACTCCCGAGTCGGACTGCACAGCCATTCCCGGCGGTGTTTAGTAGACTCAACTTAGCTACACCATCGTCTCTCGAGACGGACGGATGCCGACGACATTATTTCATGTCATGGTGCAGAATGTCGAAATGCACGGGCCCCCAAAGAGGCGATACCCCGTTCCTCCAAATCCAAAGGTTCGGCACTGTCAGATGGGCTCTTTATCTTAATTAATGCTCAGTACGGTATAGTGTTCTATGCTACAATGTGTATAACAGTATATAAACCACATGCTACACAAGTAGCGTATCGCTTAACTGGCAGGCACAGACTCACGTCTCGCTGTTTTTTTTTTAAATACGTCATCTTGGATGAACATCATAAAACATAAAATGAAGAACTGTTTGGAAATGAGTCCTTTAAAATAGTATGAAAGAATTAAGATATATTAATGATATAGTGTGGTATGCGCAAATTATGTAAAGTTGAATGTTAGGTTCAGAGTTTAATCGTCTGGGGTTGTTATTGTTAACATTGTGTACCCGTAATTGGGATTATTTTCTTTGGGATGAGCTATAAAACAAATGAACTTTAATTGATGTATTATTAATTAATTTTCCCTATAGTTAAATGTATTTTGGCTACAATAATCTGTTCATGTTCATCATCAGAAATTAATCCATCGAGGGAACAATAACCTCCAGTACACAATGTTAACAAACTATAATAACTGAGCATGATTATCAAATGCGCAGCCTATTTACGTGAAATACGTATCCGATTTACGTGAAATCAAGTACAAGCTTTGCTGCTTTATAAGTTAGATATATAACATAATGCATGTGTCTTATTTCGATATTTTTTTTTTTTTAAACACAGTCAGTTTAAAACGAATTTCGTGGTTTTAAATATGAGAAGTAGGTCATGAGTCTAAATTATTAAAAAGAAATAAAATATTTTAACTCATATTATTGTAGTAGTTTTATTTTTTACAACTGATAGCAATTTAAAATCGTTAAACAAAAACAATCTTAATAGAAAAAAAAATCTTACTCATCGTAACGAATTTCGTTATTGAAATTCTTCTTAAAAATCAAAATAAAAAAAGTTTGCAAAAAAAAAAGAAAAACACAAAACTAAAGTTGGCATATTATTCTATTTGAAATTAAATACTGATTAAATCTTTTTTTTTTTATAATGTAACACTATATTACTAAGATTTACCAGACAAGTAATCTAGCAATTACACAGCCCAACAAAAAAAAATTTTTGTGAATTGCCAAGAATGTTTGAATGAATTTATATCAATTCATGGGTGCTGATTTCAAAACTGCCACTGCTTTTGCTGAATTGGCTCTAGTTTCTAAGATATTGGACACCCTTGAAAATATGATTGTACCCTTTGTGTAAAACAAATGCAATAGGTTTGGTGTCTGTTGTTTAATTTAACTATACCAAGTTATAACTTGGTTTTTTTTTCTATTTTATCTCTGTTTTCTAAAGACATCATGAGTTCATCACGAAGATGCTGCAAAAATAATCATAATGTATTATGTTACATCTCTGGACAATACATGATTGAAAAGCAAGGAAGAAATATAACCGACTTTGTGCAGCAGGCATATTTGGGTTATTTTGGTGTGAAGCTGGGAGACCAAGACATGTCTTGGGTTCCCCACAAGGTCTGCAAAAACTGTGTGGAAAGCCTACGGCAGTGAGAAGAAAAGTCTAAGTTTCGGTGTACCAATGGTATGGCGAGAGCCGAAAGACCATTTTGGTGATTGTTATTTTTGTATTGTGAATGTTAAAGGCTTCAATCGCCACAAGAAATTTAAGTGGGATTATCCTGATCTTAAAACTGCAAGGAGACCAATTCCATGTAGCAGTGAAGTTCCTATACCAGTGTTTACTGGATTATTAGAGCTTTCACCATCAGACTCCGACAAGGAGCAAGATCTGGAGTTTTTGGAAGGTGAAAACAGTGGAAGCGATTATGAAGGACGTTCTTCAACACCTCAACCATTCAGCCAAGAAGAATTCAATGACCTAATACGAGACCTAAATCTGTCCAAGCAAGCATCTGAGCTTTAAGCGTCCAGGCTTCATGAAAGAAATTTTCTCAAACCAGAAGTTAAAATAACATTTTATCGGAAAAGAGAAGAGTTTCTTCTTCCATATTTCAGCCAAGAGGAAGATCTTGTTTACTGTAATGACATCCCTGGACTTCTGCTCCAAATGGGACTACATGACTACCATTCCGAAGACTGGCGTCTTTTTATAGACAGTTCCATCAGAAGCTTGAAATGCGTTCTGTTACACAATGGTAACCGTTATGCATCTCTTCCCATTGCTCACCCAACAACACTTAAAGAAGAGTATGAGAATATCAAAACAGTATTGCATAAAGTCCGTTATTATGAGCATCAGTGGTCAATTTGTGTTGACCTAAAAGTGGTAAAATTCTTGCTTGGGTAGCACTCAGGATACACAAAATACCCATGCTTCATGTGTCTTTGGGATAGAAGGGCAAGGCTAGATCATTGGACAAGAGTGACATGGCCTGCAAGGGAAGCCATGACAGTAGGTAAAGAAAATATCATCAACAAGCCACTGGTTGACAAAAATTAGATTATAGATAATTCTCCCACAGCTTCATATCAAATTAGGTTTAATGAAACAATTTGTTAAGGCTTTTGATAAATCTGGCAATTGCTTCAAGTTTATTTGCAGATTGTTCCCCGGATTGAGCATGGAGAAGCTGAAAGCTGGGATTTTTGACGGTCCTCAGATTCGGAAACGTCATCAACGTTCGAGATCACCTTGAAGCTTCTTCATGGAGCAGTTTTCTTTCAGTTGTCAGGAACTTCTTAGGTAATAACTGAGCAGAGAATTACGAAGAACTGGTGCAAGATATGCTCGCTAACTTCAGAAACAGTGGAACAAAAATAAGCATCAAGGTACATTACCTGCACAGTCATTTAGACAAATTTCCAGGTAACCTTGTGGACTTCAGTGAGGAACAAGGCGAGAGATTCCATCAGGATATGGTGGTGATGGAGGAGAGATATTAAGGAAGATGGGACATACATATGAATGCTGACTACTGTTGGAGCCTCCAGCGCAATTGCACCAACGACACATGCAAAAGGAAGTCGAGCAAACAGCGATTTGTCAATGCATTACCATAGACAATTAACATCTTAATTAATTAATTATTTAGACATAATTAGTTTTTCAAATGAAAATGTTTTCTTCTATAACACTATTACACATATTTTTGAACAAATTTCTGCATGACTACTAACAGTTTCACTACTATTTGTTAGTATACTATTATACTTCATGCAATTCTTGACAAATTCCAAACACGGTGCATACATTATTTAATTAATTTTAATTATCTCGTAAAATAGAGCCAATCTAGCAAAAGCACTTACGTATTCTAAATCAGCATAGTTGACTTTGTATAAAATGATTCAAATATCACTGGCAATGAATTCACTGTTTACCAGTGTTATCAATATAATTATAAAAAGGTCGCATTGTATATTCACTTTAATAGAAGTATAGTTTAGAAACAAGCCTCCGATCCTCCATTGACCGCTGGGATGTTCAATATTATGCAAAATACTAACAAAGAAAAAAGTTGTTTACTAGTACTATCACTCACATATAACCTACAATACGGTATTTTTGCATTAAAATTAATGGTTAATTATTTTTTTCATAAAAAACACTTTGTAACACAATTTGTGTACTTGTTTTCTGTTATATTTTAACTGATTATGTCTAAAAAAATATATCGAAAAACAATGACATTCATCAAAAAATTTCGTATTTATTGTCACAAACAAGGAAATATATATATATATATATATATATATATATATATATATATATATATATATGTTAATGTGGACTATAGCATAATTATTAGAAAAAAGATAGTCAAAAATTACTTTAAAAGGTTCAGTTTTTATTAGGTTTTCTAGATTAGTTTTTGTTGTGCAAATCGCTATCTCGAAGAGGTACCCATATGAAGTAGTCCCCCATCATGTTTTCGTTATACTATCCTTGGTAACGACGTTAGTCCTTGACTCCTTAACATCTTGACAGTTCCAATGGAACTTTATACTGCAGTGGGAAATGGCTAGGACACATTAGTGTCAATCTGTAATTAGAGGCAACTGTTTCAATGATCTTGCTCACCGCGATCCTGACATATTGTCTCATGCACGCTGGTTGACAAAGGCGAACATAATACTCTGTTTGTATATTGTAACGATGTCTCAGTCATTTGAGCTACAAGAACTTTCAACTTATATTGTAAGGGTTTACGGCCATATTTGTTTTGACATTAAAACAAAAACGTAATTTAGTTCAGCAGTTCATATTTACACATTGACATTACGAATATCACTAATAAGATATTTATTTCATTCAAAATTGTTATAATGTTTTAAAGTTTGTATCCTTTTAAATTTTAATGCCTTTGGGGCACCGGTAAACGTTACACTACATACAATATATTTTAGGTCATAACTACTTAGACCATTTGGCAAACATTTTAGCTATTAGAATAAAAAATAAAAATTCACTCCACCCTATTGAACAGTTCGTAACCATTAATGTAAAAACATGCGCAAAAATAATTTCTACAGTTTGAAACGCACACTCGATGCTGTCTCTAACAATTACTTTAAATAATTCTGCATGACTGACTGTGTTGTTTTTTTTTGGTTTTTTTTCGCATGGCTGAATGTTTTGTTTTCATATTTTGATGCACGAAACTTGTGGCGAATATATGAGTGGAACTGTTGTAGTTCAGTATATAATTTTTTGCTCAAATCTTCAGGATAGGCATTTATTAGTCCATCACAACACTGTTATGTTTGTGAGATATCCATCATTATACTCATATCCTCATCTATCCACTCCTGGTGTTGTATCTTTTGCAGCTTCTTAAAATCTTTTCAAATCTTTAGTACTTCTAACCCGTTATGCAAATATAAATTCATCCAATGTCACGTTGATAAATCAGCACTAATCACGATTGTTTGTGGCTACGCAGTAGTACATGACGTAGCACAAATATGTTTTAAAAAAAGCAAAAAAAAAAAATAGATATAAAAAGCTAAAAAAAAGAGGGTGGGAGGTATGTTTACCCCCAGGTTGTCGGACCAAGATTAAATGATGTGCGATCCGATATTACGCTAATATTATGTCGATTACGCGCTGCTACCTGGACAAAATACAATTTTTCTTGATGAATAGCGGTGCCTTCATAACGCTTGATGTGTCTTTGCCTAATAGTTAATCCAGGCCTGCCTCCATGCTAAGTTTTGGTAGGATAACCTAATATTTGTGTAAATATTTACCACCTCAGGTAAATATACTGTAGGTCGAACTATTGTGAAAATTATGTTTGCATTTAAAACATTTAGGAATCCTGACTGTGTCTCAATTCGAAATTTTTTTTTTATTTTTTTACAATTGAAACTTAATACTAAAATAGAAATAATTTCATTCTAATTATTTTGTTTGTGAAGATACTGATGTCCTTCAATCATCCGATACAAGTCAGGGAAACATTGTTGGACCAGTAGTTGGCAGCATTTGTGGCGTGTTGGTTATTTCTGTTATTATTGCTATAATTTTTATTACCAGAAATTATGGTCAGCTGATTATTATTTTATTTATTTTTTTTAGATTTTTTTTGTGTCAAGCATTATGTAATGTAATTAAAAAGTATGTGGAGATAGGTTATTGTTACAGTCGATGGTTATTGTGTGCTGATTTGCCAGGTAGTTAGCAAGCAATTATATGCAAACAACAATATATTGTAACGATTGCATTATATTAGAGTTTGATCTATAAATTTAAAGTATACATAACGACTAGGACATGAGTCGCTCATTTTATCACAATAATCATATTAATACAACATATGAAATGTATATTTATTACACAAAATATATATTATAGAAGAGTAAAGACTT
Organism: Bulinus truncatus; assembly: GCA_021962125.1. NCBI lineage: Eukaryota > Metazoa > Mollusca > Gastropoda > Planorbidae > Bulinus > Bulinus truncatus. Next base: position 536,069 of record JAGDYQ010000174.1, read on the forward strand.
ATAATCACAATGTAATTATTCCACTCTACTGAATGCGACTATCAATATATTTTGAGAGTAATAATATACATCATTTGTTGAAAAACCTGCTGTTGTCGGCATATACTCATGTTTAATAACTACTTTTTCTAATTATCCATATTTTATAAAATACATCTTTAATTGTGGCCAAATTATAATTACAACAGTAAGAACGTTATTAACTACGGTATGGAACAGATTAAATAAAATATTGGGACTTAAGTGATTAATATACTCCAAATAACTATCTAAAAATATAAAAATTACCATGGGTTCTCAACTTTTGCGATTCGTTGAGACTATGACAGGATGGGGTGGTAGGATTGGAAAGGGGGGGGGGGGAAATAACAGGAGATCTTGGAAAGAAATAATATTTAAGGTTCTAATGAATTTTTTAAACATTATGTTTTAAAAATGCTCTGTATGTAGACCATGATAATATCGTTGATTCTTGTGTACCACCAATCCAGTCTTTCTATAACATTTTTTCCACCAATTTTGTTAAAACAAACTATCCTGGGAATTATAGCAATTAAAGAATATTGATAAATCTTTAAAATACAGTTAAACAGTTTTAGTTCGTACAGACATACCGTTATTAAAAAAAAAAAAAACTACTCATGTGTAGCAAATAAATCTACTGTTAAAGTATTTCAAGCTTAAATGTTTAAATAATTTGGAAATAAATTACCGATATCAACAGCTATGTAAAACACGTTTTAATTGTCTAGGACAGTGGTGGGCAAACTTATCAGCCAAAGAGCCAAATATGAACATTACAACTATAAAAAATATTTGGGGGCCAAATCTGCTTGTTTAGTAAACTTTTATTACACTAAATTGCATTACAATAAATAAATAGTACATTAAATAAAACTAAGTGCCAGAGCCACACTTAAGGAGCCAAAGAGCCACATGCGGCTCCCGAGCCGCACTTTGCCGACCAGTGGTCTAGGATAATGAATGTTTTTATCCTTCTTTAGGAATCATTCATATAATAAAATATATTTTTTTCTAAATTATTGTAAAATAATGCATGTTGATTTTTTTATAGAAATAACTGTTAAAAAGAAATCATCAAAAAGAAAAAGGTACGTACTTGAAAATTGTTTTGACATTTGCAAGCTTTTGGGAAAAAAAATGTCATATACACTTTGATTTGCTAGTGCCATGGAATAAGTTTGTTTTGATAGTTATTTAAGACTTATCCCTATATTTCAATATTTTCCGTTTCAATGTCAAAAGTTCGCTCTCTATTTTTAAAAAATAATGTTATAAAATGATTTTTTTGGGTTTATTTTTAATTGTTTTTAGTCCAGTTAATAACTACTCAGAGTTGGCAGGTAAGTTGTATTTTTATTTTTTAGCCTAAATTAAAAATAATTAAATTGTGCTTGTGTTTTACTTGAAAATTAAAACTTTAGTTACAAATTAAATACAAAACGTTTAAATATTAAAATTTGCTTGCTGAATCAAGCAAACCCTTTAAATATAAATAGATCTTTTTTTCAACTTATATTCTATAATGAATAGCTATATGTAATTACGTAGGTCTTTTTATTGTTTGTTTCAAGAAAGAAATTGAGAAATTATTTAGTTCTTTTGTTTTTATTTTTAATATATTTGTTGAAGAAAAGACAACGATATTTTAATGCTAATGTTTTAGGATTTTTGTTTTAGATTTAAACGTTTACATCTTGTAAAGTTAAGATTGTTACTATATTGTTATGGTTTAGCGTAGTGCTATTCTTTCTTTGGCTCAGTTGAGGTAACGTTCAGTTTAGTTGAATAAACAGATAACACACATGAATGACGCAGAGTTTCACGATTGAAATTAAATTTTTTATGCGATGAAAAGCATACATGAAATAAAATCGTATGCAGCAGTAGTCACAAATGCCTGAATAAAATATCAAAGTATTCAGCCATCCAGAAAGATTGAAGCAGAAATACTTGATCAAAATAGACTCTTAATTCGTACAAAATATAACTTTATCTTTCTCTTTGCGTATACTACCGTCCCGAATGATTAAAGTTAATATACTTTAATAACACATACTTCTATTACTTCTAGTGTACTAAATTTTGCAGCTAACTTTTCAGTACAAGTATACTGCCGTCCCGAAAGATTGAAGCAGAAATACTTGAACGTATGTTGGTTGGTCCAGTCTCTAGTCGGATCTGCATTCGGTCGTCCTGAAGACTAACTTTCAATAAACTGCCCCCCGTTATTAAGCTGTCCCATGATTCTAAGGCCCCAACTCTTCTGATTTGCCCTTATATCGCCTTCTTACTCATTTACATAGTTAGGACTCTTTTTCCAGCCTAGTGATTGGTGCAGCCAAATACCCATTCTAAGGCTAGAATCACTCATACCTGCAACTAAGTTTACTGTTACCTACGGTTAAGGTCACTGACTTGTATCAACTTGAATCAAAGAAAGTTCGTTGTCCTGCTTTTGCTTCAGAGACAGTGGTACTCCCCCTTTAAATCTTAAACAAAGGCTAATGTCTTTTGGATCTAACTTCCCTACCTGGGTCACTGAAAATTTTATAGAATCTGACTTGTACTGTTAACTTTACTCCACCCAACAAAGATCTAACCCTGAACTTTTAATTAACACAATCTGTAAATGTGCCCTGGCCATATGAACTTTAAAACTTGACTCACTAGTTGAAATTTACCAACTTATCTGATGATAACTTCTAAAGTTGTAGGGATATACCTAAATATATCGTTATACATGTTAGATTTAAAACTAGATAAACTATTTAAAACTTTAGGATTTAAAAGCAATAGACCACATTGAGAGGCAGATAAGAAGCCATTGATACTTAACCGGTAAACATTATCCTTACAATCTTTCGACCTACAGTTGACTGACTTGAGTCAAAAATATTTACTTAGATTATTTATTTATCTTTTGCTTTAATTTAATCTTAGGTTTACTTAATATTTTATTTAAACAATTCGATTTTATTTAAGGTTTACTTTGTTTTTGCACTTTAGTAACAAACCTACAAGACATACACCAATATGAAGCTCCAATATTCAGTTCTTCTTCAAATAAAAACAGTGGTATAAATTCAAATTATGTAAACTCAAAAGGTAAAATGAATTAATATGTATGTTACATTACAATTTAAATTGTAACGGTTTTTTGACGGTTTAAAAAAATATTCTTTTTCTTTCCTACAATAGTTCCTAATATGGGAGTGTCGATCACTATCTAAAGTTGTCCAATGACCTTTATAATGAGCCATCCTTTCTACCTTCTTCCAGCTGATCCTCATCCAGATGTTTTATGGTCGGCCTCTCTTTCTTTTTCCTAGACTTGATTATTTCATCTCAATGATTGACTTGTTAAATTACTCCCTGGTTTTCGCAATGTGTGGCCTATCCAAAATCATCTCCTCTTCCTATCTCCTCTCCGATTAAAACTTTGCCATTCTTTTCTAGAATTCTGGCTTTCTCGATGGTGTCAAGCCTTCATATTTGATAAGCATTCCTAAGGCAGATGTTGGTAAAGGTGTGGATTTCCTGTACGTTGATCTTCTTCATCCTCCATGTCTCAGCTCCATACAAAAGAACTGATATCCAATTAGTATCGAATTTTAGTGTTCAAGGCAGCTCACTGGAATTCCACACTTACTTGAGCTGGATAAATGCGGCTCTTGCTTACATATTTTTTAGCCTTAATATCCATATTATTTCCGCCATGCTCAACTACGCTGCTAACCAGGTAGACAAAAAGATTATACTTCCAGCTGACTTTCTCTTATGAAGACTGCATTCTTGCTGATAATGTGAATATTCAGGATCTTGGTCTTTTTAAATTTGTCATTGTGCAACGCAACCCTCAATGTTGTGGCAGCCACTAGATTTGTTTTCTTTAGCATCTTTTTGATGTCTTAGTGAAGAACAAGATCATCCGAAAAGTTCAGGTCGTCGTTCTGTTTTAGCAATGTCCATTTATTTCTTTCCCTGGTGGATTTCGTCTAAATCCAGTCTATAACTGGCAAGAACAGGAATAAGGAAGGAAAGCATCCTTATTTGACTACTGTTTATACCTGTAAACTGGATTCAGCTGCATCCTTCGAAAACTCAAAGACACATACCATCAATCGTGATGGGGATTCAGAAGTGTTAAATGAGCATTGTTTTCTCTACTTACTTATAATAAACACACAATATATAATATAGGCAGTTGCTACGGTTCGGTCCGACCGAACCCGTATTTTTTTTACTTCGGGTACCAGCCATAGATAATATTGCTCCACACCCTAACCCTATCCCTAACCCTAACCCTATCCCTAACCCTATCCCTAACCCTATCCCTAACCCTAACCCTTATCCTAAAAAAAAAATTCTGAAAAAAAAAAATTATATATGTCATGTTCCTTATACCCTAATATAATGGTTTGGCTGGTGCCGGAGTCACTGCGTATAATATAATTGTTTATATTTATTATTTTACATAAAAGCTGTTGTCTTTTGGTATTTAAATTCATTATGTCTTTTGATTTTGCAGGATTACCTTGTACCACACCAGACAATACAAATAAACATATTAGCTCGGATACATCACGGAATGTGTCTCTTGAAATGAAATGTATGGATATTGTATAAAAATATCACTTATAAAAAAAAAATAATTATTTTAATTTTATAATTTATTTTGAAGTCTAAACGTTTAATTAATATGTTTTTTTTTGGTCAACAAGAAATCATAGAAAAGGACAGTCCATATGAACAGATAGATGATAATTAATGGGGAAACCAAAATCAACTTTAATGTCTTTTGCTTTAGTTTCAATTAGATGTTTTGCTAATGTTTCAGTTCTAATGTGTGTGTGTGTGTGTGGCCAAATTTTACTAATGAATTCATTAACCAACAAAATGGCAAATGTTAGCAATAGGTGAGAATGGCCAATGTTCTAGTGACATTTTTTTTACTGATGATACCTCTTCATTTCCAACATGATGGACTTCATACTGATAAAATACTAACTATATATTGTACTAGATATATACTTTATTAATGTCGGTCAGTTGGTGTTATACTTATTTGTTTTTATTTTTTTTTATTTTTGAAAAATGGTTTTAATAGTAAATGTATGTTTAATCTTACCATATTATAAGAACTCTTTACAATATATATGTTAGGTTTATCAAGTCTGTCGATTAAACAGGATTAAGGAGTCTTTTTTAGTAGTGTTAACAATACATTGAACATAAATCAAATCAAAAGTATATTGATTTAATTAATTTCTATATCTAAACTGAAAGAAATATACTTGCTACCTAATTCATCAATGATACTTTAAAACTTTAATTGTTTTAAAGTATTTTTACAGTTTATATTGAAATATTTGCTCATAATTATATTTTTTTATGATATGATTTGGTAAAAGCAAAAAAAAAAAAAAAAAGAAATTGAAAATTAAGAGCAGTTAAGTAGTTAGGAATTTACGACACACTTTATAATGATATAAATGCTGATTGTAATAGATTAAAATATCTTCTTATACATTGTTTTTAAAGAAATTATGCATGTTTATTGCTCAGATGTTGCAGCTGTAATTAAATAGATGATTAAATCAGAAAGGTTGCTGTTAAAATAAAGTTAGATTGATGGTAATATCCTATATTTCAATAAGTCTGTTTTAAAAGAACTAGTCACTTCATCTGTTTATGTAATCTACACTGATTTTAATTTAGTTGTAACTTACGACTTAGCTCACTACAAACCAAACATATACTGTCTAAATGACATAAATATTAGCATAAAGAGATGTATTACACTAACTTTGTTAAGTTTCCGACTTACATTTATAAACAGGTACTCTTTTATTTACTTTAATTAATATATATATATATATATATTTTACGTTTCGATGGTGCAAGTTTTATTGTTACATATATGTAAACATAAATATAATAAAACTATCAATACTATTTTCGTTTTTATTAAAATTTATGATTTTCTTCAAATGTTATTTTGCTTTTTAAATTATATCAATACAATGCCATAATGTGTGTGTATTTATAAAGTATATGTCACAATTAAATAACATCTCAGGTTGCACACTTTCTTAAAAACATAATATAATGCAAATAAAAATGCAATTGTTCATTAGACCTGGTGGCTAGATGTCTGTTATGTAATTCAGAATTATTTTTTGGATCATTAATAACAACAGGACTCAGTAATTACTTAATAAAATCAGAAAAATTGTCTGCTGGACATAGTTACAGCTTAGGAAAGGAAACAAGGATTGTCAATCACCACTAAACAAGATGAAGAGCTCTGATCAGAATTTAAACATATCAGAAAATTTACCAAATCTTTCTTTTGACAGTATGATAAGTGCGAAAAGGCTGAAGACGTTATCGTAAGACAAGACAAAAAAAAAACTCCACACCAAATGTGAAAAAGTAGAACTACACGAAAATTGTCTTATGGTGATGATGGTTAATGTTAACATTAAAACATAGAAAAAAAATACTTCACTCCTCTGATTTAAAATCAAATTAAAAATCGTTTAATAACCTTACGATCGAGCGGCTGATATTGCGTCTTCTCGGTAATAGTCAATATTGTTTAATTTATTGCCACAACACACAGTCTCAATTTGAAGAGTGTCAGAATGGATGTCAAGAGCAATTGGTATTACCATGATTCCAAACAATGGTAAAAATAACAAATTTAGAATCAAGTTACACATCGTGATCCTCAATGCTTGTAGATTGAAGGTGAATGTGCCACCATATAATTAACGTAGATGAAATATGTTATCTATTTGATTGTTATTCCTTTCGATAGAAACACTTTCTCCAAACACATACACAAAAGTTCAAGGTGCCTCTACTGTACACGTTGTTGTGGAGATTCTTGAAGTTATAAAAATTAGAAATCTAAGACAACATGATTGATAACATATCAATGTATTCGACCTTACTTAACTTTTGAACGTTGCCGTGTTATGATCAACTCATATATCAAGTTGAACTCTCTCCATAAAAATAATAGAAACAAACTTCATGGTCCATGACGACCAGGTCATGATACCGGTGACTTTGTTGGCCAATGAAAGAAATTATTGGTTACTGACTGAAATAATGTACATAATAAATATAATTAAAACCACTTTGTATTATTAAAACTCAATTTAAAAAATAGTACGGGTTATAGTTTAAAACACTGAGTTAGCTACCTGTATATTTATTTTACATTCGTCAGACATAACAGTTTCAGCAAAACCACACAAGTCTTGTATTGCTAACAGAAATGATTATTTAAAAACATCCAGATGACAATCCTGTTTTAATTACAGGAGTAACTATAACAGCTAAAAACTACACACACTATAAAAGACAATTTCAATCGCTTACGCTCTGTTATCAGTGGTTGCAGTCACATTGTCCATAGTTATGGAAAGCGATGAACCAAAAAGACACTGGTCGTGAGAGCCATCATTACCCCGTATATACCAACTGTCGTGTGTATCGGAGTGCATAATTGACCAACTGCTTACCAGCGCCATATTGATGAACATACAATGTTAATTCCATTTATCGCACACACGGTCGTGACATATCCATAAGGGCTCATGGTAGGACAATGTGTAAACATTATATCCATGTGCTAAGTAAATTTCTTTGTAAAATAAAACAAAAGGGAAGATGCAGAGTAGTACGTCAGTATTATTTTTTCCGAACAGTAGACAGCCCGTAAAGAGTATAATATTTGCCATAAGTGTCATTAAGTGAAGTATTTCAATATTCTCGGATAAAATTAACTTAATAATCAACGTGAAAATCATCAATGTCAATAATTACTAGTTTACCATATTGATTTAATTAAATAGCCTTATTAATACATGTGTTGAAATAGTATTACATCCATTAATTGATGTATTCATATGTAATATGTGATTTCTAAGTATGCCGTCATTGTTTCCGAATTAAAGTTTGACTTTTTCTGAGTAGGAAAACATGGTGATCTTTCGCTATCACTTGCTACAGACAATGATTATGTTCCTCTTGAGTGTACATTGGTCCTGAATTAAAGTAATTCCTCGTTCATCTGCAACATAGACGATTTTTGATTGACCAATAATGGGGTTTAATTTCTAAGGTAGCCACTCTAGAACACGTGGGCTAGTTAGTTGAATAATACAATATTTATTCACAGTATAAAATTTACAGGTTATAATAGTCAGGCGGAACAAGAATCTACTGTGCGTTCTATTGTGTCTGTTTGAGAAATTAAACGTTTAATGGCTGTCACTAACGAACTGGATGCAATAACTGACATGGCGTTCTCCAGTGACCATGTCTTAATTGTTCTTGCACTTATCTGCTTTTTTGTTCTGTCTAGGTGTGTGATTGTACCTTTCTGGTACTTTGTCTTATCTGCGTTTGTCACTTTAAATACAGCATGGTTCATTTATTGACAGACAACCCTAGTTTATTGCGAAAGAAGTTTCCAGCCAAAACTGAAGGTGAATGTCAATTCGTAGTTGTGATCGTGTATGTGGCAAATGACTATATTTTATCATTCATATCAAGGCAGGGCTGGGCAACCGACATTAGAGCCAAAAAAATAAAACGTATGCGATCTTAGAGGTTTCGTTCCAAAGAATGATTGCATATTTTAGTTTCCCGACCACAGCCAGTACTAACCGGTAATTTTTTAGAACCCCCTCCCCCCACACACACACCCACAATAACTTTATTGCTCTATCACCAAATAAATAAATCAGCATCCTGACATCATATAAAACAGTCAATAAAAACAAAGGATGCTGAAAGCTTTTTAGCTTACATTTCATGATGTGACAATAATATCAGATTCAAATCGTATCAGACCTTGACCTTCACTCCACCGGTCCGTAGATCCAATGGTACCGAGCTGAAAATAAACATTAAAACATTTCCATTTAATTTATAGGTGTGTATTTCACTCGGATTGTGCAATTTTCCAAGGACGAGAAGTTAATAGAAAGCTGAAAAACAGCGAGAGCAATGGTGTTAACGTTTAACGTATGTCACGCAGTTCTCTCTGCTCAACGGTACTGTCTCTTGATTAACAGTGTTTGGTGTATAGTGTGTTGTGTTTTTTTCGTCCACATTTCTTATCTGAATTTACAACTCATGCTCTGCATACTTGCATAGACCGGCCCTAATGATGCAATAAAACTTCGCCAACGGAATACCAAGCACCCTGTATTGAGAGGTAAGCCACTGTAGTATTTTGAAAGAAAAACGGGAACACGAAGGACAGAAGAAATTTTTGAGAACCACCACATCAATAAATGAGAATGCATTGAGAGCAACAAATTTGGTGGCTAATTGTGTTGCCTAGGCTAAAAGCCATTCGATAACGGTGAAATATTGATCTTGGCCTCCACTAAAAACATTTGCCGTGAACTTCTATGATAGGGTGGTGATAAAAAGATAGCACAAGTGGCTTTGCGCATTTGAAAATAGCTGAAGACATTAAATTACAATAGTACGCACTCCAGGTTGACGAATCTACAGATATCAACAACAAGGAACTAATACTTGTTTCTGTGTGATATATTTATCTGGGTAACTTTATTAGGGATTGGTAATTGCACTATATTTGCCAACCAACACCGAAGAAGCAGAATTGTTCAATTCACAGGACAATTAAATGATCTTTTTGTGTCGGCATAGACACAGACGGAGCTGCTGCCATTACTGAACGCCTGTCTGCTCGGATTAAGGAGTGGGTCTAATTATTTTATCATTCATAGGCCAATGCTTGCAAGCCGAAAAAATGTCGTCAGCATTTAAAGCATATTGACTGATGGCCTAAAGTTATTAACCACATCAAAGGAAATTCCATTAACTCTCGCCTGTTTAAACAGCTTTGTGAATTGATGGATGCAGATGCCATTTTTTATTATACAGAAATAAGATGAATATGAAATACGACAGCCGTTGCAAAGATTTCTCTCAGAAAAGAAGTCACTGTTGACAGCACATTTCAGTGATAATGTATGTGTCGCAAAAATGGATTACCTGTGTGACATATTCAGCTCACTCAATGAACTCAATCTGTCCCCTCTGGAGAAAATGACAACTGCTTTCAAGTTGGCAAAGAAGCAGCACATAAAGCCAAACTGAAGTTGATGATACAGCAGAGAACAGAGGCAATTAGGACATTTTTTTTAAACATTAGCGGGGATGGTATGTGAACAGATGCAATTAGGGTTTATTTGAGAACATAGCAACCAAAACAAAACAACTGAATAAATTGAATATAAATGACAAACTTCTCTACTATTTCCCCAGATGGAACCGTCTCGTTGCAGTGAAACAAGCACATGGTTCTCTTTAGCTTAGCGTTCCATTGTATTAAAATTCTAAATCACTTGAAATTCTTTTTTTTTTTTTTGTAATTGTAATTTATTTAAAAAAAAGGAATGTTTAAATACAATTAAATTAAATTATTAAATCAGAAGTTTAAAATTTAAACTCATAACGCCTTCTCCACCACCCTCGGCGGGCCGCGGTAACATCATTAAATGTTGACAGGTACGCGGAGAGAAAAAGGTTGTGGACCACTGACTTAGAGCATCTCATATAATGTAATAAATAACATCACAATTGATATTTCGTTTATTTGTTGTTGTTGTTTTTTTATCCATGTCGTTGTACACCTTTGTATAAAAGTAAATTCCAGGTCGGCTAGTTGTCTGGCATTTATTATCTCAAACATTTACCTATTACCATTAGAAGAAATATGTTGAAATAAAAAGCCGGTAAATGTTATCGTAATTACTTCTCGATTCATTTTAGATATAATGTTAGTAAAGATTAAAATGCTATTTAGACAAAATTAGTTTCGTATCATATCTCAAATATTCTAATCACTTCACGTGAGCTCGATGAAAGGTCAAGGTCTTTCCTTTATTTATGTTATTTTATTTTTTAATGTTTAAAAACATTCCCACTTGAACATTATTTTAAGTACTCAAACAGCATAGTGAGCTCTAGATGTTCTTAAAAGAAAATAGTCGTAGACATTGTACAATAAAAAGAACGTATTTAAATAAGAAGGTATTTTAAGGCAGATTGTGTTAAACGTAAAGCCTAAATCATAGTATATAAATATACAGTTATGTTGCTGATGTTTGTAACAGTATGAATTTTAATCGGCGATCATAATATTACTGATTGAAAAGTTGAAGTATTTAATTTGTTAAAACTATTGTAGGCACTTATTTGGATACAAGTGTAGCGAGGGGTGAGCAAGCGGGGGCATCATGCCGCGCCACTCACAAAGGGGCGCAAAATGATATACTTTACATTTAATATTATATGGTTTTCGGATAGGGGGAGGGCGCTAAAAAGGTATTTTAAAGATATTGTACCCCGGGCACGAGTTAAGCTCGCTACGGCACTGACGTGTATTATATATAGAAATACGATTTATAGAGCACATTTAGTTTGATATATGTACCATTTGTTTTATTAATATTTAAAGCCACATAAATGAAACCAACAGAATGTGGCCTACATGTGTACATTTTCTCAAGATACTTATAGTTACTACCTTCCTCATACCAATGTCAACGTCAATAGCATGCACTTAGCTGCACGATAACAGATTGTTATATGACCTAGTTACTTGTTGCTATGGTTGTGTCACGTGCACTTGAAATGTATGAGACTGGTGGAAGGGAAATAACTGGTATAATGATAAGCTGTAATGTGTTAATAAAACCATAGATAGAATACTAGAAATATTAGCATCTGTGACTGTCACAGGTTGTGACTAATTTATCGAAACTACCTACTCCAACGTGAAAATAGTAATATCTTTAATATGTATATCAAAGTAAACTATACATCAAATCTACGTTCCCGCTCCTTAGTTCCCCCCCCCCGTTCCCACCCCACCCCCGTTAATTGCATCCCTCGTCCAGGTGTTCGGACCGATCCTCCCTCGGCGAACCAAAGTGACGGGTAACAGTAACATGTTACATTCTTCCCTGGCCACCGGACGGCGGCGTCTTCAAAGAGACAGCGACTCGCGGGATGTCCAGTTGTTATTTTACGGCGGACTACTTTCCTTCTCCCCCCCCCCCACATCTAGACGCCACCCCCCCACCATTGGTTTGAAAGTTTGAATTAGCAGTTAACATATTTGATTGGCTAATGGTCACGTGGGAGAAAGTGTTGAGCGGAGTAAAAGATAGATTCTAAGACAGTCGGCCTGGGAACGGCGTCTCGAGAAGTCGATTTGTGAATAGCAATCGGACTTAGTGATACCCAGCCGATTGTTGTGTCTCGGAGTGAGAGAAAGTGAGATATATATATAGAGAGAGACAGAGAATAGAGAGATAGAGAATATATATAGAGAGAGAGAGAGATCTAGGGTGGACACGCCCCTCCATTTATTGATCATTTTACATTGGATTACCACATTACTTATCTTTTTGGATTATTTTTGATATCTTTGAAAGGCCACCAGACTTCCGATACGGACTGGTGCCTTTGTACCGAATAAACATTTATTTGTTGTACCCATGACGTTGTCAAGTTGATCATAGTCACCTGATTTACCTTAATTGCTGTGAAGACTGTGTGAGTGGCAGGAAGATAAATAAAATACGGTCGAACGTTGAGTCGGCCCTCATACGCCTAGACACAAGCCCAGGTTACCCTTCTCGGGACCCTTCACAATCTGGGGGTCTCGTTGAGTGGGGCCTGTAACAGTGACCATCCTTTGACACTAAATTACAAAAATAAAAATCGATAATAATAGGCAAAATTTTGAATTGTTTAAACAAAATTAAAATATAATTAAGAATAGACCTCTAGACTATTTTTTTTTATTTGGTAGATTACTGCTAATTAACATTCCTCTCTCAAACTTAAAATCAATACATCTTAAGCTTAAATTCTAAACTACGTCAGCTTTATTGGCAATAATGTAAAATGGATAAACTGTAATTCTTAAAACATAAAATTATGTATACTACGCTGACCCTTTATCAAGGTGAAAATACATTTTGAACCTGTGCCAATGTGCTATTTTTTTATAAATGTTGTTGATCGATTTACTTCCTCATTCTAGTAATATCAGTTTTGAATGTTCTATTAATATAGGCCAGTTCACTTTTAATAGTAACATATTGATTTCAACTTTAAACATATAATAGGCATAAACAAAACGGTGTATTTTTTTTAAAGTAAACATTTAATGTACATGTCACCCAACAATAACACGTAACTAAGAGAGCTTATCAGGATATAGATTTTATTATTTAAGTGGCTCCTTTATAAATCTTTGCCAACTGCGCACAAATAAGTAGTGTTATGGTTTAACCCAGATATAAATAGAATTTAACTTCCGCTTTTCAAGGACATGCCCAACATTGCACGTAGATGCTATTAATAACTTGCTGGAAAATTTTATGACAAATAGAGGGGCGTTGGTTCTACTTTATATGGAAGCATGTGTAGAGACAAGGAGTCAGTGCTAAATAACTTAGTAACGGTACAGGGGAAGTAACTGCTCAAATAGACAGTCTTACTTTGTCCGCCAGAGTTACATTAGCTGTCAAAAAGTGAAGATTTTATTTGTAACGATGTCTTTTTTTTTTGTTTTTGAAGTTATTATTTTATCTAATTTTAGCAGGAAATGTAATATTTTAGTCATGTGTTTTTTTTTCATTACATACATTACTTTTATCAAATATCGTTCTTTAAATTAAAATGTTTATAACATTAAAAAAAAAATATTAAATCAGCCCTGGCTTGAAAGCTGCCCGCTATTCGAGACAAAGCTTTAAAAGATTTCAATAGATCCAGAGGCGTAACTTGGGAGGAGGTCCCTAATTCGAAACTTCTCCCCATGACCCAGCTTGAAGAGGAGCCCCCTAAATTATTTTTACATTAAATATTAAGTACATTATCTCATGTCATGGTGTCAAATGTCAAAATGCAGGGGTCCCCAAAGAGGTCAAGCCGGGGACTGATGAAAGGGAAAGAACTGGTATAATGATAAGTCGTAATGTTTTGTTAAAACCATTCATTAAGACTAGAAATATTAGCATCAGTGTTCATCAGACAGGTGCGGCACTGAGTAGATCACGAGTGAAAAAAATTAATAAAGCATACAAATAAAAATATTAACAAATTTCATATGTTTATTTTACCTGATATAAATGAAATTGTGCAGGTACTATTTTCCATTAAAATAATGAATATTAATTTATTTAAAAAAAAACCAATTGGTCATATTTGTAAAGCGAGTTTAAGAAAAGAAAATATTTCTTGAAATGTTTTGTTTTGTTAATGTCATTGATCAATTTTATATCAATAGTGAATACTGGAAGAAATAGAGCCAATAGTGACATCTAAAGATATAGGTAAACAAAGTGTATTTTAAAAAAAAATATATTTTGTTTACAGAAGATAATGTTGCATGCCAATATCTTTATTTATCAAAATATCGCCGCAGAGTACTCCAAAAGAAGACTTTACCCCAATTGTTTATAAATATGTATAATAGGTACAGGCTGTTAACACGTTTGTTAATTTTTAAGGGTTGGGAAATTCTTTAATCTTTAGAATTTTTTAAGATAAAACAAGTTTAAATCTAATTTGTTTATAAGAATAAAAAAAAAGATTATTTTTTTTAGTAATTTAAACAGGGTCCTAGTAGACCGTGGTGAATTCAATGTATACTAATTAAAGTAGGCTATTTAAAAGAAATAGCAAATTATGGCATGTATTAATAAGGGAAAAAGTTGCACATTTTTACAATAGGCTAAAGCTGTCACGTGTTTTGGAAAAGAACAGTCCAGACTCCAATCTCATTCACCAAAAAAAAATATTTATCAAACTTCATATTAGTTCACTTGTAGAAAAGTAACATTTATGAGTGGTTATTTTGAAACAACCAAATATAAAACTGTCACCGATGTTTATGATGGGCTCATTGATAACTGACGGGCATTGCAACTAACGCAAATTAAACCATTGTAAATAATGAGCTAATTTATTTTTCCCATAGTCTTTACTTTTACTTTCCATAATTAGTTGATGTAATATACTCTCTTTTTGTTGTACCAGCTACATTTATTGTTGATGTAGTTTACTTATGGCTAAAGTTTTCCTTCAATGTGGTCCACAGAAGTTTAAATACACCCTTGCTTTAGGTAGTCAAGTAGACCTACTTAAAACAATCAATTTAAGTCTTTTCCGTTTCAGACAAAGGACATTTTAGAGCATTTTCGTTACGGTTAGGCCGGACGAAATCCGTATAGAGAGAGAAGTAATCATGTTGAATAACTGTTACAAAAATAAATAATGATTACGCCCCTTTGATTAGCTATTATTATTTATATTTAAAATATAAGCAAAAACGGTACATAAGAAACTCTTATATTTTGGTACTGGGAGGTCAAATCGCGAAATGGATGTACACTTGGCAGGCCAAGACCTACAAAATGATATATACATCATGGATCTAGGACTTATGGTTGCTGAGATCTACGGCGCTCCTTTGTTAATATAGCTTAAATAGTAAAAAACGGTACTTTATAAGCGCCCTTTTAAGGCCCTCAGAGGTCAGATCGCGAAACGGACAAAAGCGTTTTCTTGGCAGGCCAAGACCTACAAAATGATATATACATCATGGGTCTAGGACTTATGGTTGTTGAGATCTAGGGTGATGACGGACAGACAGACAGACAGACGGACAGACAGACAGACAGACAGACAGACAAAACGGGGACAATAGAGCATTTTTTTTCGAAAATGCTCTAAAAATCCTATTTTAGAGTTCAGATGTAAATAAACACGCGTATCGCATCTTAAACGCACAGCCGCGCTCACGCCCACCAAGGTGATGCGCATATTAGTTTTAGCAATGTTCTTTCTGTAACCAATCAATTTGTCAGCTGCCAGTTTTCAAATATCATTGTGCATAGTACAACATAGGCCGTCTCAGATGAGAATGTTATAAAAAAAAAGGTCAGTGCCGTTGTATCTATCTAACAGAGCCAGTGTAGATCAGCGGTTCCCAAAATGTTTAACAACTGTACCCCAATATATGCGAAAGTAAGACCGCAGGTACACCACACACATTAGTTTGCACAAAATTGTATACAGATTTTCATAATAAAACAATATGTCTTCGCGTGCCCATAGCGGAACCTTTCTCGTTCCCCTTTGTGTACGAGCACCGCCGGTTGGGAGCCGCGGGTTTAGATCGTTTGGATGCCGAACTGAGAGTTTCTGGTTCGAGAAGATGTTATGGTTTAGGTGAAATTCACCAACTCACCCAGTTTTAGATTACTTAATTTAGTTGAGAGTATAAATGTGGCTGGGCGTCTTACAAGTTACAGAATCATTTTATACTCCGTATCTATTGATACACGAATTCATCTGCCATGATGGCTCATAATTGCTAAGGGAACATTACGTTTACTGACTTTACTTCAAATAAAAAAGTAGATGTATACATTAAACCAAAACACTGCCACAGAAACAAATAATACAAATCAAAGAATGTATTTTCAATAATTATAATAAGTAAAAGATAAATAAGAAGAACATAAATCTAGGTCTGCCAATTTGAGATATAGTCAGGGTTGTTAATATTGCAATATTGTATTGGTATTGGTAGTATTGCCAATACTTTTTTAAGTATTGGTACGATATTGCAATACTTCTTGAAATTTGATATTGGTATTGGTATTGCCAATACTTATTTTTGATATTGGTATTGATTTTTAACCAATACTAAAAGCAATATTCAATAAGTTCTCTGCAAGATTGGTTGTGAATAAAGCTGAATATAATAAACTACGGGGAATCCGCTTCTAGCAACAAGAGAACCAATGATTATCACGCGAACTGTGCGTGATACAGTTCATTCAAGGCTCTCTTGTGTCATTAGACTTAAATAGGTCAATGTGTGATTGCAGAAGAAAGATTGCAGAAGAAAGCGAGCGAAGATGATGACATTAAACCATGGCAGATCACGACACTTCCGCAACTTTACAGACTATATCATTGCCTCAACAAGTGTCCAGTGGTAGCAGTAGTTTATCTGTGCCAAAAGAATACTTCCAGTACATTGGTCCAGCTGAAAAGGCAGGCTATTCGCTGTATCGTTGTGAGAAATGTTCATTTGGTGGCCAACAAAAGTCAATATCATGTGTGAACACATCTCGTCAGAATCTTAAGAAACACATTGCAGCTGTGCACCCGTCATGTCTTACCAAATTCAGCAAACTTTGTGATGAACTGTGGCAGGAGAAGTGTGGTACGAAACGTCACAGTGAACAATTACATGAAAATAACTCAGGATCTCAAATGAAACAGACAAAGCTAGAATCCTGTTAAGTGCTGACTCAACAAAAGCTTGATAGTTTTGTTGTAGATTACATAGTGGACAGTGTTCTATCTGTGCATCATGTCAACACTGACTCTTTCCGTCGTCTCATCCACCAAATCACACAAGGCCGACTGTATCCAGCATGTCGACAAACCGTAACAATGCAGTTGGAAGAACGTTTCAAGTTAAAGAAACGAGAACTTAAAGAAACACTATGTACGGTGAATCGTGTTTGCACTACAGCAGACTTCTGGACGTCTCGAAGGCGCAGCTTTTTGGGAATAACCGTGCATTGGTTAGATAATCATACCCTGTCACGAAAGGCTGCCTGTCTTGCTGTTCGTCAACTAAAGGGCAAACATACTTACGATTTAATAGCAAAGACCCTGGAGGAGATCTTTGAAGAGTATGAATTGCAAAAAAAGATATGTTTCACTGTCACTGACAGTGGGTCAAACTTCATAAAAGCATTCCGTCTCTTTTCAGTTGATGAGTCTGAAGATAGCAGCGTGGAAATGGATCATAATGGTGAGGACAGTTCTGACGATTCAGATATTCAGTATCAGGAGATTGATGAGACCTTGAATCCAACAAGCAGTGTAGATGATGATCAGATCCTGTAACACCTTCCGGCACATTGGAAGTGTGCCTGTCATTTGCTCAGCCTTGTAGCAACAAGTGACTGTGCCAAAATTGCGGATCCTTTTTATAAGAGAACATCAGTTCAGACATTTTCAAAGTTGACAGCACTCTGGAATAAACAAAACCGATCAGTTGTAGCTTCTGAAAAGATCAAGGATTCACTTGGTATGCATTTGGTAACACCTGGTGAAACCCGGTGGAATTCAATGTATGATGCTGTCACCAGAGTTTACAACATTCTCTGTGTAAGTGACATGGAAGTTAAGTTTGACAAACTTTGTGATGAGCTTAATATCAAAAGACTACAGTCTGTACAGAAAACATTTGTTAAAGAGTATGTTGCTGTTATGAAGCCTGTTTGCTGTGGACTTGATATTTTGCAAGGTGAAACTAAAAAAGACATTGGACTTGGTTTCCTTCTACCAACACTTGTCGTGATAAAGGCTCAGTTAAAAGTGTTTCTTGATCATGGAAAGAATGATCAGCTCGTAGTTTGTTCTCCATTAGTTTCATGTATTTTGAATGCCATCGATAGAAGATTTTCAAACATGTTTGACAGCATTGATGCTCAGCTGGCATCCGTTGTACATCCCAAATTCAAGTTGGACTGGATGGATGATGATTTGCAGCGTTCGCATCTTATTGAAGTACTGAAGAGACGCGTTTCACAATCACTATTGGTTGCTACGACTGATCAGAAAGCAACGTCGGCTGCTGATGGTACAGATAATCAGTCAGACTTCTTCGCTGTATTGTCAGCCAGACGACATCGTGTGAATGATTTACCTGATGTGAATCAAGAAATTAATAATTACTTGGCAGACACTTCAGACAGTATTGCATCATTGGATGCATATCCACATATCCGTAAAATATACATAGACCTGAATACAGGACTTCCTTCAAGCGCTGCTGTTGAAAGGCTGTTTTCATTAGGAGGACGAGTATTTTCCCCTCTTCGTTCACGACTGAGCACTGCGCATTTTGAAATGGTTACTTTTCTTCGCCTGGCTAAGTGGTAACTGCCAGTTAGGTGGCGTTACCATGTGAACTCTACTGGAATTCATCGTTAGTTTTCCAGATGTAATGCAATCCACTGACTCGGTCTGACTGCTTTAACTATAGTGTGATGTTGAACTGTTTATGTATCATTTGCTTTTCTATGACAGTCATTTGCTTCATTCATCCATCCATCCATTCATTCATTCATTCATTCACAATATGTGTACATCATACATATTAAAAATCTTGTTGCTTTTGTATGCCGACTTATTTAATAGTAGTTTATTATGTTGTCAAAGACTTTTGGATGCTTTGGGGGAAACTGATGAAGCACGTGTTATCTATTGAACAAAGTTTGGTTAAAATACATCATCTAAATCAGCCAAAAATGTTGTTATCGTTTATCGATGTAAGTGATATAGAGCAATGAATTACGTATTTGCATTTCATTCGTTGAATGACCCAAATATTGGTATTGGTATTGGCAATAATAAATTAATATTGGTATTGTTATTGCAATACTGGTTTTAAAATTGTATTGGTATTGGTATTGCCAATACATTTTTTTAGTATTGTTAACAACCCTGGATATAGTTAATAAATTTTGTCTAGATCTAAATGCCCTTATATAACATTCAAGCAATAATAGAAAGTTCAAAGCTATATTAATAAAAGATAATTTTTTGCTGCTTAGATGTTTCCTGGATACTTTTTTTTTAATTTTCAACTTAATTAGGGAAAATGTATTGGCATCCGTATCGTTTTCTAGCATACTTGCTTATTTCTATAGCCGTTAAAATGACTCTATAAAACCCCTATAGCGCACTGTGTTTTTGGATACCTCGTACAGCTCAACCTATGTCAAGTTGCACTGTTTCATTTCTTGTTTGCAATGCCTTCTTCGTGTACTTTTTGGGCTGATGGTACATTAGGATATTGTATCGTTTGCCTTCTCCTCTTGTTAAGTCCAACAACATTCTTCATGCAAAAAAAAAACCAGTCTGTCGCAAGATTTGAATGTCCACGCCAAATCATGGGCACACCAAATGACATACTTTTAACTTTACTATTAAACCACTTGCTAAATAACAAAGTTTACAAATAACATAGTGTGCTTATGTTGTGTACTGGTCGCCCAGTTTACATCCAAAGTACGCATGATAATATATAATATTTCTTTGTCAATTGTTATAATTTATTATTCTCAGTCACTGTGCGAAATTGTTCACAAACATAGCAGAACATGTCTGCTGAATGTCTTAGCATAGAAAATCAAATTTATGAATTGAAATCAATTAATTAATTAAAATCTAAAACACGTCAACAACATCATAGAAATATTCATTTAAACTTGTATTCATTTAAATATCTGTATATCTAACACATAAATGGTTGATCACATACATTATACTGATATGATCAAATATCATCATCAAATATAATCGTAAACCTTGTACACACACTTTCGAGGTTTTCTCAAAAAAACCTGATGTGATACACACAAAACAAACATATCAAAGTTTATCTTTTTTAACAAGGTATTAGAAATGTTTAATGTTTTACTAGCCGTTTTTTTTATGTAGGCCAGTGTTATTAGTGTTTCTATTATCTTATAGCATCTCATTCTTCCAACAATAGCCTAGTTCTTAGTTGCATTTAAGTTTTCTCTGATGCCTACAGGAAAAGGACTAAAACCAGCTGCACTGATCGGGCTTCCAAAAAGGATAATTTTAAATGATATTCATGTCGTTTAAAACTGCCTTGATACAAGTGATTAATTTGTATCGTACGCTACCTACACATGCACACCTGCACACCTGCACATGACCTCAGTTTTGATGGGAAACTGCTGACGCCATAACGTGGGTTGTCAGTCTATAAATGGCAACTTTGGGACACAGAGTAACAGCCAGAAATAGACCAGTCAGTCACACGTATAAAAGACAGACATCACTTTCCATTAAATATGTCTGTCATAACTCTGTTATATTTACTGTAGTCAGTGCATATTTTGAGTTTTTAGTCAACAAGAAAAGAGATATGTTAGAGGGAATTCCCTGTAGTACGTTAACGCACCAAATGAATGGGTTATAATATACGGAAGCAAATAAAAAAGAGAGACACTGGCAGTTATTAGAGGTAGATGTTTTTCTATAAAACTATGTCATACTTGTAAAGTGAATAAATAAAAGAAACCACCATCGTCATCCTCGACATTTTATGTTAATAAAGAAATAACTTATGAAATGGAGAATATTGTCATTTTCTTTACTGGACATTTGTGTTGTACTAGTGATGCCAATCTAATTATATTTTAAGTAATGAGGACACTAGAGGATAATAACTTCACTATAATTGAAGTGGTAGTTAAGCCTTCTGAGGAGATACGACACTTTCAGTAATCCATCCACAGCAATAAAACCATAAGTAGGTAACATTGGAGCTTCATCCCATATAATCAGTTTTTAATTTTCTATAAGCTCTGCTTCATATGAATTGCCTTAAAGCTTGCATGTTGAGATTTCATTTATTGGAATGGGGATTTTAAATAGAGAATGTGCCGTTCTGCCTCCAATGAGAAGTGTAGCATCAATTCCAGTTGAAGTGCAAGGTAAAACTATATCATTTATGTATTATACAAAAAAAAATTGATTCATCTGCTCTGGATTTCCTGACTATCTTACCATTATTTTTAAGTAAATCTGACATATTACAATTGTATGCTTTAACACAATTTTATCTATAATACAAATTTTACATCATGTATTCCGGTTTCCGTCTGTCATCGCGACTTCCGTCTGTCATCGCTACTTCCGTCTGTCATCGCGACTTCCGTCTGTCATCCGAGATGGCGGCATAGACAATTCAAAGATGGCAGAAACACTTACTGTTTTCTTCTTAACATACATAATTCGGCTACCAACTGGCCAGCCGAGTAAGAATCAACTCCTACATGGCTGCCAGAATTAACATTGGACCAGCCATATGTTTAGTGCCGAGGTGACAAAACACCGTACACTAACATACGGCAGGTAAGATCGTGAATGCCAAATGGCAATCACAATGTAATACTGTTTTCGACCGCCTCAATCATTACCAAAGGGCAAGAAGCGATCTTAGAAGAAACACAAAATCATGCCAAAATTTCTGGGATACTTCCCGTAACAAATTTTAGACAGTAACTTTCTTCCATAGGCCTATCTATATCTCACAATAACATAATAAATCTATGGTGTTCTATTTGTTATTAAATGAGAAGCGATCATAAAAGAAATATTTACAGAAATCGGTCAATTAATATTCTGTGTTATGTTCCACAATGTAAATTTTAAACCAAAATTATGGATACCTCAATATAATGTAATATTTATATTGTTTAAATTGTTATTATTTCTAAAATATGTCTATTTCTAATGTACAATTATTTCCCTTTATTACTAACCTAAAATACGTCACTTTTTTCCTTTGTTGACTATTACGTCACATGAATGAATTGAATAAGGGTTGAGATTAAGTAGCGCCGTACACAATTTTTACAATGCAAACTAACCCATTTATGATTCGGGCTTCGCACAGAGGGTGTATGGAGGGGGCCCAATTTGAGGAGGGCCCCCAAAATATTGTTTAAACTAAAGATTAAGTACATTATCTCATGTCAAAATGTAGTGGCTTCGGCATTAGTTTCACAGAACTATAATGTTGAAAGCTTTGATATGTCTTTCTTTTTTAAGAGGCCTAATGTTTTCTGAGTCTGCGGCCTCAACTGCATTGATGGAATACTATGTTTTTAATTGAAGGTTAGCTAAAAGCTACACAACGATTCTTTCTTCTCGGCACCAAGCTTGAGAAGCGTCAAAAAATTATCTCATGTCAAAATGCAGGGGCAGCCCCCACAGAGGCCAAGCCCAACGGGCCCCTAAATCCCTAGGTTCTGCACTGCCGGGTCGGCAATTGTTCTTAGTTAATTGTACTATGCTACAATGTGTATAACAGTAAATAAACCACCTGCTAAACATGTAGCGTTTTGCTTAACACAAGCACTCACTCACGTCTCTCTTTTTTTTTAAATACGCCATGTTGAACATAATAAAACATTAAATGAATAACTGTTCGGAAAAGGAGTCCATTAAAATATTATGAAGGAATATGATTTTAAGAGTTG
The DNA here is from genome assembly GCA_021962125.1 of Bulinus truncatus. Taxonomy (NCBI): domain Eukaryota; kingdom Metazoa; phylum Mollusca; class Gastropoda; family Planorbidae; genus Bulinus; species Bulinus truncatus. The sequence goes on from JAGDYQ010000174.1 coordinate 559,288, forward strand.
TTGTTTATATTTACCCATAGTGAGGATTATTTTCTTTGGGAGGAACTATTTAACATATGAACTTTATTTGATGTATTATTAGGTGTCCCTATTCTCAAATGTATTTTGGCTACAATAATCTGTTCATGTCCTTGGGGCCACTGCAAGTATATAGACTGATTGTTAACGCGCTAAAATATATATCACCATTTTCAACTCCAACTGTGTGCCTACTCGCCGGTCCGGGTACCGGGCCTTTGATAACTAGTATAAAATAAAAATCTTTGATCCAAAGAGAAATAGATAATTTATTTGTTAGCAATGAAAAAACCCCAATAACTCTTACATAAAACTAATAGGCTTAACAGCATAGAAAGACTGTCAAATGGCAATAATTATTGCCAACCACCAATAAACTGATTAGAACAGACAGACTGTCAAACATCATATTCATCAAAAGTCTTCTTTGTAATTACTATGAAAACTATAATTGCATACAATATCTTTTTGTTGAGTATATTGGAAGTAGTTTCCCTTAGTATTGCACAGAATAATATACAATATATATATATATTTTTATTTTATTTTAACTGCGTTAAAATAACAATAGTTCTGTCCATTCAGAATCCGTGATCGCAGTGGCTTCTATTCTGTCCAGACAGAATCCGTATTTTTTTCACAGGCACCAGCCATATATGTGCGCATGCGCGAATTTATTATTGTTTTCCGTCTCCGGGGTCAGGATTTTTGCGCTAATATTAAAGTTGTCATATAGTTTTATCATTTTATGGTCCTACATCAAAAAAAAATCACATTAACTGTTTTAAGCAAGATGCATATGTTCTCGACTGATGAAGAGGCCGCCATATTGTCTTGTTTATTTTGCTTTTTTAATAGCCTCCATTAGGTTTGATCGCTAGGCTAGTTTATTTTTGGTTTTGGTCAGATCCGATAATTTCGTGATTTTATTACAATTTAAAGATGTAATATATTGTAGGAATACAAAAAAAAAATACATTTAAATGAAATTATATTACATTTCGCATTTGGCTTTCATGTTTGAAAACCGCAGGATCAATTCGAAACTGTAGATTCTTAAAAAAAAAAAAAACATTTCTCGAATCGATACGTGGGCAAGACGCCATTTTGAATTCTTGTTTTCCGCTTTCGAATTAACGCACACTGGAAATTAATAATATATATATATATATATATATATATATATATATATATATATATATATATATTACGGTGATTCAAAACAATATGGTAAAAAATTAAATTTTGAATTTAACTTTTGGGCACCCCCCAAAAATGTTCCAATATATGAAAAAAAAATTCAGTACAAATTTTAAATTTTTTGGACAAGATTAAGAGGGTGCTACCGCCATGTTTAGTTTTAACAAATAATAATAATGAAAAAATCAGTATATTTATTACCAGTTAAACAAATCTAAAGTTTTTTTACTTGTTTAATAAAAAGTATACAAACAATTAAATTAATAGTTAAATTTTGGTTCAACTGCACCAATGTTGACTTGTTCCTGTCTGGGCAGTTCTGTCTATACTGTTTCACACCCTCAGCAGGTACTGTTTCTGTTCTTCATTGTTTGTGTGAAGTTTATTGTAATCTTACATAACAGCTACTCCAAGTTCTGCTATGTCATTCACAACTCTGAGAGAGGATAGTTCAGCATTTGCTTTTTTGAAGGTTTCATTGGTCTCCCAACTATCTGGATCACTGCTCAAAATTCAGTTGACAGTCCAAAAATGGCAAAAATACGAAAGGTGTTATTTGAAACAAAATCATCAAGTTCTTTGAATTCTATCAGAGATTGATCAATTGTTGTTTTTTTCAAAGAGCCAGGTAAACCATTTGTTTTCAAACATCTCACCATTTTCTGTTTTATGTCAAGTGGTACTTCATCCTCAAAAAAAGCAAATGCAACAAGTTCTTCTGATAAATACCAGAGGTGTCTTAGAAATTTTTTCAAAGCCACCGATGAAATCTGTGAATCAGGATAGCTGCAAGCAAATACTTAAATGATACAATAAGTTTTATAATATTAACAATTTCACTATTCACTTGGTACATTAAATTAATTAGTCCAACTGATATTAACCCTCACCCTAACCTTTGTAGGCTTTTGATAAGCCAAAGATCATTTCGAGGAGCTGAAATGGCTGATGGTGCTGTAAACCAGGCTGTAGTGTAAATTATTGTGGCAAAAAATGCATATGTTTCTGAGACCCCGTTCTTCATTTGCTGTGAGTCGAAATTGGGCCCGAAATAGTCATATTTTGATGGCATATATGACTTTGGCCATCCACCTAGCACGATGAAGTCCAGCTGGTTGTTTAAATGATATACATTTTGCTGGAATTCCTCCAAGATAAAAAATGACTAAGTCAAGTAGCTTTCGGTAATCGTCACGAGGTTGAAAAGTTGTGAGCTGTTTTTGTGCAAATTTGATAATTTCTTCAGCAATGTAAACAACGACTGATGTACTAGACTCCTCTGTTAAAACAGTCTGAGATGTTGATTTATCAATTAGTGGCAAGTGTTGTTTAAATCGCTTAAAGATTGCTATGTCTGAACTTGTAGAAGGACCAAATGAATGCTTCACACCTGCTTCCAACATAATTTCAAGCATATGATGACGACAGGCCAGCCACAACATTTCCTTCTGCATCTTTCGCTCCAGTAGGACACATGCTCCATTGAATTTTGCTCTACTACTGGACATCTTTATTAAACTAGTTGAAACGATTTTAAGAGATAAAATACAAAAATCTGAGTGATATTATGATATTGATTTTGTGTAAACGTGGCCAAAGAAATTAGACAAAAAAATTTAACAAAGAATAATCAACAGCAAAGATTAAAATTAACTGAAATAAATAAGAGTGACATTGTATCTTCATCATTTTACATTAATTAATAATATGTTTTGGGCATAGTCAGTCAGGCAGTCACGTTATTACCAACAAGGAGTAACATAATTGAAATTCGTAAAATTCACAATGTGGTAGCAACCATTAAACATGTGTCAAAATCAATAAAAATTTTACTGATTTATTTTTTCATATATTGGAACATTTTTAGATGGTGCCCCATGAAAAATTCAAAACTTCATTTTTTTGAATCACCCTAATATATATATATGTTACCAGCAAGGTGTGAAATGCCGGCATTCTATATAATGCCTAGGTAATGTATAGAATGCCTGGTGGTTTTAGGCAAAGTATAAAATTTTTAAATTGTGCATACTTTTCCTAGTATAGAATGACTAGTGCCGTTTAAGCAAAGTATCAGAAAAGACCAACAAAAGCCTTTATTGATAAAAACGTATTTAAATATGGAATGAATGCAAAATAAAGCATATGATGTTCATACCGGAAAAAAAACAACGTTAGCAGAGCTGAGATTGAAGTATTTGCTTCAACAGGTAAGACTGGATTCACACTTAGAATTGTACTGTACTTAATTTTGGTACTTTGGTCTGTCATGTTAATATTTCACGAATTAGTAAAGAATTGATAAATAATAAAAAGAAGTTGTTTCTGGCGAAAACAATCAGAACACAACTGGAATGACCTACTTGTTGCAGCAGAGAAGACTAGAATGGCATTTTGAATGGCATTTAATTTTCCTTTTCAAATTAAGACACCTCATAGTTTGGCATTCCGTCTTGCATATACATATGACGAATCTTTGGCCGCTTCCTGTAGACGGAGAAGTAGCAGCAGATCGGAGAGCTATTTCAAGGTCAGGAACGTCTTCCGCTTTTATTAAATCTTTTGGACATACGGTGAATTATGATCTGGCATATAGATGCTTCAAGATTCCATGTACAGTTCCAAGGCGGTAAAAGCCATTTTCTGTCATGCTCATAACAACTGCCAACAGATTTCGTGAGTCTCCCTGCCCTTTGTCAACATCGGGAATCGGAACTCGCACAGTGGCTCCCAAAGGCGCAGGAGGAAATTTTTGTCCGAATCCGAAGTAAGAGAATTTACCCTTAGGAGCGCCCCGGGCGTCATTGTTGTCTCCTAAACTGTTCGTTGTCGCCTCCCGGTCTACTTCTAGAGTCGTCACACCTTTGCTGTTTACTACTCTATTGTTTTCCGACCACCTTGTCCTAAGTCTTCTGTCACCTTGTCAACCATTATTTGCATTACTCTTAGGCACGCCGAGAGGGGGGTAGGGAGCTCATTGTCAGGGGGCCCCGCATCTGTAAGGCGGCCCGGCAGCCCCGACCATGTACATTTTTTAACGACTCATTGTTTAATTAAGGGTCCGCAATGATGTCCTGCCCTGGGGCTCTAGTTGGCTCTCGGCGCCTCTGATTACTCCTACTTCTGATATAGCTTCTTATCTTACAACGTCGAAGGGGATTGTCTGTCTCTAAATCTACTCTAGTTTCTAACAAGGCCAATTACATACTTTGCCGAAGGGGAACTCGGCATTTTATAGAATGCCTAGGCAATGTATGAAATAGCAATTTATTTCATACTTTGCCTGAAAAATTCAGGCATTCTATACAGAGCCTAGGCATTCTATAGAATACCGGATTTCACACTTTGCCGGTAACATATATATATATATTTCGTTTTGGAGTTTTAGTTTCAGTTTGTATTGAGTCTTTTTTCTACCAGATTTAGTTTCCGTCTAGTTTTAGTCTTGCTGATAAATTTTAGTTTTAGTTTTAGCTCTCGTTGATGAAAAGTCAACATTTTCGTTAACGAAAGATTTAGTTTTAGTTTTCATTGACAAAAACAACACTACAGCCCAGCCATTTTTATTTGAAAATAAAACAAGGTAAAAAATTTGGGAGAAATGTGGCAGAAAATCACTTTTAAGATATTTAGCGTGAATCATAGAATGGTCCTGTATTTTATATTTTTAACTGTACCAAAATTATCGCTATGACTCGTACTGTATATGACATTTAATATGTTAATTCAGTAGTATTACTTTAACTTTACAATGTTTCATACAGTCCACTAATATATGTTAAGTTTCATTAGGCCTAGGCTAGTGCACCATTGGTGAGGATAACGTGTAGAAATTATCTTTTGTTATAACCTGTACAACAAATCAGTCAACTACTAGCTATTAAATTTATATAGCAACTAATTTTATTCATATTGACCAAGTCGAAACTGTCCTAAAACCTTATATTGATAAAAGCAATAATGTTGATACATCATTTTTTTGTTTTGAATGAAGAATTCAATTAGAGTCTTTGACATATAGTATCATAGTTCTGTTTGCATTTAATATTTAAAAGCTTGTAGAGTTTACATACATAATGGTTTAAAAATAACATTTAATTGTAATTTAATGTTTATTATTTACAATATATTAATGTAAACAATTACATATCACAGTCACACCTTAGTTTTCCAACGAAATTTGTCTAGTTCCAGAAATGATTTTATAATCCAAAGTAGACATTTATTTAGTTAGCCCTGTTTGAATTACACCTAGTTGGCCCTGTTTGAATTACACCTAGTAGGCCCTGTTTGAATTACACCTAGTTGGCCCTGTTTGAATTACACCTAGTTGGCCCTGTTTGAATTAAACCTAGTTGGCCCTGTTTGAATTACACCTAGTTGGCCCTGTTTGAATTAAACCTATCTGACCCTGTTTGAATTACACCTAGTTGGCCCTGTTTGAATTACTCCTAGTTGGCCCTGTGTGAATTAGACCTAGTTTGCCCTGTTTGAATTACACTTAGCTGGTCCTGCTGGATGTTTTTCATAGACGGCCCAAACCTGAGATGTTAATGGGCGGTGACATTTGATTTGGTTGTTTGTAAGTTATTTGTTTCTATTTGTTTTATATTACAAAATGGTTATAGGTCAGTTCAAATTATTCCTGTACACTGAGGTGGGTGAAGGTTATTGACAACCTCAAGTGATTGATTTTTTATTAATTATGTTACCACTGTATTATGTATGTGTTGTATTAAAAGTCTTATTTGTTATCTTTATCAAGATTCAGGTAGTTGAGTGTGATGTAATTGTTAATGTGTATGTCTAGCCTACATGGACCTGGTGGTACCCCCTCTTTTATATACCAGTAGGTTATGAGCTGAATAATTGGGTTGTGACATTTATATATATATATATATATATATATATATATATATATATATATATATATATATATATATATAGGCTATTTTTTTTATTATTTAAGTACATCTAAATATTTAACAGAACTTTCATTTCACAGGTCGTTCGTTATCTGATCGTAAGGGTGATGTTCTCTTTCTACATCTAAAATGAAAAAGAAAACATATATTTTTTAGTAGAATTCCACATTTTTGTTTTGTAACAGCTACACAAAATTAAAATGTTTAAATTATTCCACAATACTTCTCATAATAAAAGAGTTAATGAAATGAAATTTAGTAATTTACTGAGAATATATTTCAACATTAACTTTAGTTCATAAAAAATAAATATCTTACCTACGACATTTACATAATTTGATTTATTGTTTGTTGTGTTAGTCTCTAGATTAATATTTGGTGTCTCATAGTTGTGTCTTTCTTGTGGTTGTTGAGTGACTAGAATTAAGAGAAGATCCTATTTATAACACGAAAGATAAAAATTACAAATTTAAGTACCAAATGATTTTTACTAAAAATTATAAAAGAGTTGCTTTCCTAAGTAACATTCTATTTTATTAAATGTAAAACAAACACAATAAATTGTTTTCCTTTTTGTTTAAACTCACCTGTAAGTTCCGAATAATTTTGAATTTTTCTGAAATATGTTAAATTACTTTTTTAAACGTTTATAATTGTTTCAATAAAAAAATGATAAACTTTTTTTAAAAAAACTTGATTGGAATAATTTATGCAAAAAATATTGATTATTTCTCTTTTTTTGTTTTCAGGTATAGTATAAAATTCTAATAAAGCTTTAAACTAGATACACAATCCTAAATTTTTTACAATTATATTTTAAAAGTGTCAGTAACTAAAAAACTAGTCTATTTTTTTTAGAGCATTTTCGAAAAAAAAATGCTCTATTGTCCCCGTTTTGTCTGTCCGTCTGTCCGTGTACACCCTAGATCTCAACAACCATAAGTCCTAGACCCAATATGTATATATCATTTTGTAGGTCTTGGCCTGCTAAGAAAAGACTTTTTTCATTTTGCGATCTGACCTCTCAGGGCCGTAAAAGGGGCCTTAGTACCGTTTTTTACTATATAAGCTTTATTAATAAAGGAGCGCTGTATCTCAGCAACTATAAGTCCTAGACCCATGATGCTTATATCATTTTGTAGGTCTTGGCCTGCCATGTGTACATCAAAAGTTCATTTTGCGATAGGACCTCTGAGGGCCGGGCTTCATGGCTCCTAAGGGGCTTATATATTATATATACACCTTGTACGGTCAATAACCCGTTCATTTGGTGCGAAATACTGCAGCAATAGTTTCACCACGATTTATTAAGAAACTCATCAAATGAAATAGTAAGCTTGTGTTCTGAGTTTAATTGAAAGTATCATAGCTATGCAACTATTGACGGAGTTTTCGGACGATTAAATGACTATAATTTAGAATGTTTTCAATTATGAGTCCTATTTCAGTAACCACAAACCACTTGTAGTTAATTTTTTTTTCAAATATAAAGAAACGTCTTTATAATTATTTTTTTTACAAATATATGCATTACATAATTGAATTTGTATACATTTCCAAAATTTACAAATATTTACTGAAAGCAAACAAACGTACTGATACATAACACGAAAATGCGCTAACACGTCCTGTGTCCAGAATGGAACAGGCTTAATTGCTTGTTTTTAAATGTCTAGCATAAATCTAACTTTTAAAAAATCCAAACTATTACACCAGGTAAATCGTATACCATTTTAAATGTAAAGAGAGCCAAAAGTATGTTTAAATATATAGACAGAATCACTGTTTAAAACCAAATGTTGAGAATACGAGAAACACAGCTGTTATTTCATTGGTTGCCATATTTAATGATTCAGAGAAAAATTGACGCCAAAGAAACACTTTTCAAGACTAGACTACGAAATGTTATTGTTATATATTTATTAATTGATTATTTTCTTATTCTCATTGTTTTAAAACTGTTATCTAGATAAAATATTTTAAGTTCCTATTGTCCTAAAGGGTCATCGGGGCAGATGAAGTGTATAATTTGCATGTTTCTGTTAGATAGCTTGTTAAGGTATTCTGTGGTTAGCATAACGCATTTTTCAAACATAATGCTGAGTGGACTTATTATATATATAATATTAGCCCACAAGTGATCAAGTGCATCATTCAGAGGACCTAATGCAAATGTTATTAAATGGTCCAGAATAATTATTTTCATAATTAACAATATAGAAGTGAAATAAGTGACGGATTGAATTTATATAAATTATTATGAGAATGCTTGATTAAATAATCTCGTAAAATAATCCTTACACTGTAGGGTTTCAACAGTATTTTAGAGCATTTTCGAAAAAAAATGCTCTATTGTCCCCGTTTTGTCTGTCTGTCTGTCTGTCTGTCTGTCCGTCATGACCCTAGATCTCAACAACCATAAGTCCTAGACCCATGAAGTATATAGCATTTTTTAGGTCTTGGCCTGCCATGTGTACATCAAAAGTTCATTTTGCGATAGGACCTCTAAGGGCCGAAAAAGGGGGCGTATTAAATACCGTTTTTTACTAAATAAGCTATATTAACAAAGGGGCGCCCTATATCTTATCAACCATAAGTCCTAGACCCATGATGTTTATATCATTTTGTAGGTCTTGGCCTGCCGAGCGTACACCAAAAGTCCATTTCGCGATCTAATATCTCAGGGCCAAAATAAAAGAGTTTCTTATATATCGTTTTTGCTTATGTTTTAAATTTAAATAATAAAAGCTAATCAAAGGGGCGTAATCATTATTTATTTTTGTAACAGTTATTCAACATGATTACTTCCCTCTCTATACGGATATCGTCCGGAATAACCGTATCGCAAATGCTCTAAAATGTCCTTTGTCCGAAACGGAAAAGACTTAAATTGCTTGTTTTAAATATTAGTATTCTCATAATGACAACATGCTCAAATTTTTTTTGGAAATCTCCACGCCTAAAAAAAGTAATTAGTGGGACGAAGGGGGGAGCAGTAAAAACGTTACTGAAACCCCCCCTCCAGTGGCGCAACTGATATACACAATTTGGATAAGTAAAATCCATAAATATACCGAGGTTACAGACACAGATGAATTATACACTTTCTCTTCCCCTACGACTCTGTAGGGCTAAGAGTATTTTACTTCTAACTACAATAAAAAAAAAAATCTAATATGTAACTTATTTTATTACATACATAAAAATGTTAAAAATTAATGAGTAGAAAAAGACTATAACCGAGACTTACATCTTTCGATTGACTTAAGAGTTTGTTTCTTAACTTTTTATAATTTAAAGTTAGATTAATTAATGTGTTTTGCAAAAAAAAAATTCAACTTACTTCTGTTTGGTAGAAGATTTTTTCTGTACAATTATTGCTAAAAAAAAGAATTTAGATATTAGTGTTTTTTATAATCAACACGTACATTGAAAACATCACATGAAAAAAAAAGTAGTTAAAAATGATGTATCTATTTTTTTTTACCAAAATTAAAGTATAATATTATTATATTTCAGTTGTTTATGTTACATTTTAAGTTTTATTAAGCTAATACAAAAATATTTCATTTACACACTTACTATATTTCCTGCTGAAGAAAACTGCCATAATAAGTAAAATAATAACTATAACTGCAGCAATACTACCACCAACTGCAGCACCAATGTTGATTTCAGTTTCTGATGTTGAAATATCTTCAGCTGGAATAAAAAAAAGCTTTTCGTTATAAAAATTTAGATTTTAAGAAAAAAATAACTTTGTTTGAATTTTGTTAATGTATATTAACAAATAAACATACATACTGTTTGATAAAAAATAATAAGGTGTCTAATGACTGAGCGATTTATCAATGTTTGCAATAATAAGAAATGCGAACCATAATATTTTATATATTTCTTTTTTATTTATTGCATCACACACAAACATAAACACGAACTTTACACAGTTCTACTTTGAACGTTTTAATTTCCTTCCTTCTATACTTTAAGTAAAAGAGCATCTTAACGCTGTACCATTCTTATACAAAGGGATCAAGCGATTTCGTTTGATTTCGGTAATTAGAGTTTCCCTTTTAATTTTTTTTAGTGTAATTTTTTTATTTTTTTATTTTTTATAGTTTTTTATTGTATAAAAATGGTTAAAATAATAAAAAACCATGTTGAAATTTTAAAAATATAAAGTTTTATTATTAAAAAAATACTTTGAAAACATCGTAACGAGACGAGTTTCTGTCCGCCATGTTTGGAAATTTCTCGAAGCACATGTTGAATGACTCGACTTGAAAATCTTTGTTCCTTGCTAGAAAAAACGCTCTAGTAACTTCAAAATTATACTAAAATGACTGTTAAGAATTCCTCTTTCGAATGGATTACTGATGAAGACTATTTTTGGTCAGAAAAGAAAAATATTGATAAGATTGTCCAACATGCTGACTATTCGACTTGGTAAGTTTTTGGCCTAACGGAATTTTTTTACATTTCAATATATATTTAAAATTTAGAAGTGGAAATTTATAATTTTAGATATATTTTATATTGTCTGACCTAATTTTATGATTATTTTAATAGTTATTATTTGTTATATTTCACCTTTCGGCTTAAAAAATTAAAAAATAATTGATGGCCTTTTTTTACATTAGCTTGTTTACATAATCAGCTGATTGAACAGCTGTGTTTTTGAATCAATTCCTACTTATAACCATCATGCTAAATATCATTATTTGTTCACCCCTATCCAGTTTTCTAATTAACTGATAATTTATTTTAGCTTTACATATAAATATGTTATATATATTTTTTTTTATTCCAGTGTAAACAATGTACACAGGTCCCTTGCTGAGGGTATACTTGTACAGATTCTGGACCCTCAGAGAACATTGCCACATTCAGACCATCCTGAAAGTCTGTGCTGCATATCTTAGACACAACAGCCACAAGAAAAAGATATAAAAGTTAACTACAACAGGTTAGTTTATTATTTAAAGAACAAAAAATAGTATTCTGTTAGTAAAATTGAAATGCGATGAACTTTTTGAAATGTTACTAGTCATCTGCATTTTTCCCTTTTGCTTTTCATTTATTTACAGATATTCAGATTTCATTGACAGCACAGATTATCGAGTAGCAATACTTTTTTGTACACATTTTGCATTTATAGTTTATGTATAATTTGTATTTAAATATATATATATATATTTATATATAACTATATATGTGTATAAGTATTTTATGTGTATGATTATCTAATGAATTGATTTTATTTTGTTTAGGTACATTCTTCAAACTATTTTGCACTCAAAGACCTGATGCCATATCTTAGACACAACAGCCACAAGAAAAGGATATAAAGCTAACTACAACAGGTAGTATACATTATTTAAAGAACCAAAAAATAGTGTTCTGTTAGTAAAATTGAAATGAGATGAACTTTTTGAAATGTTACTAGGCATCTGCATTTTTCCCCTCTGCTTTTTATTTATTTACAGATATTCAGATTTCTTTGATAGCACAGATTATCCAGTAGCAATTCTTTTTTGTACAGATTTTGCATTTATGTATAATATATTTAAATATATATATGTATAAATATAAACTATATATGTGTATAAGTATTTTATGTGTATGATTATCTAATGAATTGATTTTATTTTATTTTAGGCACATTCTTCAAACTATTTTGCACTCAAAGACCTGATGCCATGGATTTGTGACAACACCAACAACTAGGTTGTACAGATGGGGATTAGCGAGAAATCTTGTTTCAATATTGGATATGCCTAAAAATCACATGGGAGGAAATAATGGATGTTAGTAGGTTCTAGTTATGGGTTTATGTATAATCTTGAGGTTTATACAGGGAAGGAGTTAGATACAAGTAAAAATGCTTAGAATTGGTTAGCTTATAATGTAGTAATGGAATTGTGTAAATCTATTGTGGGATAAAGGTTTAGGTTATTGGTGGATATTATTTTTGGAACTGTTGAAACAGAAAAAAATTTACTGTAGTCTTTAAATTTGCTTCTTGAATCTTTAATTTGTAATTTTGATAATAATATTTTATTTTGAAATATTTCTTGTCTATATTTATATGCTTTTAAATATTATGTATAAATTTAACACATTGTTTAGTATAAAGTATCTAAAAGTAATTAATTAATCAGTTGTTTTTTATTCTGCGGAAAAAGAAAATCCTGTCACTTAGCAAGTCTTTAAAAATTCACTGCCAAAATTTATCTTTAGGATTTGTTTCATTTTTTTTTGTAGATTGTGTTAGATATATTGTTGTACATATACTTCAGAAAAATTAATTTAATCTTTGTAAAGAAATTATTCTTCATAGTTTTAGAGTACTAAAATTGTAAAAAAAAAAAAAAAAATTATATTTTAACTATATATGATTAAAAAACTGTGCAACATATGTAAATAAAATACTTATATAGATTGCTCATCTATTTCTGATGAATTTGATATATAATTTGGCACACTTTTAGCTTTAATAAAAAAAGTTAAGGAGGACTCTGATTTTTCTTTTAAAAAATTTAAAAAATGCATGTATAAACAAAAAGTTACATAACTTTGTTTTTTGTCACTCAATTTGTTTCATGTTTGCACATTTTGTGTAATATATGTGGTGAAATAAAAATAAACTTCATTTATATTCAATTTGTGTATAGATTTTTTTTTTCCTTCATACCTTTTGTGAGAGTGTGTGTAAAAGTTGATTTAGACAAAAAAAAAGTTTTTATCTCAAGCTCATTTAAAAACAAAATAATAATCTAACTTAAAATTAATTACCACATCTATAAAGCCCATTCATTTTTGATTAATTTGATATATAACATATTATAAATAACTTACTCTAATATAAAATAGTTAAGAAATATTAAGGTGACCCAATTTCGGGTAAATAACCTTGAAAAATCAAAGAACTGTTAAGTGTTAAGTAGTTTCATAGTGCTAAAACAGTAAGTAAATCTGTGTATCCAAGAATGTAAACTAAATTTCGCTCTTTTGATATTAATGTTAATCAACTAATAAAGAAATGTTAATCACTAAACAGCTTGCAATTAAAACAAATGTGAGATTCTCTATGATTTGAATTCTGTAGCTTATTAAGGCTCAATGTTTCCCACTTGTTCGTTTCTCAGAGACATAGCATTTGATTTACGAGATTCATTCAAAGATTTCAATCAAAACATAAGTTATCACTGGTAGAACATTTCAGTGAATAAATAATGCCTACCCGTGTGACAAATTTAGCGTGCTAAATAAGCTCAAGTTGTCTGTTTGGGGGAAAATGACTACTGTTTTCAAGTTGTCAGACATAGTAGCTGTATCCAAAGCTAAACTGAATTTGTGTTAACAGCACGTGAATAGAGACAATTAGAACATGTTTTAAACATTAGCAGTGATTTTAGGTGAGACAGAGAACGGGAATTTATTCTCCAAGTTTAAGTGATTTTTTTTATAGCCACAAAAGACCCACGAGTTAGTAAAAAATGGATTAGCGATAATTTTTGCAACCAACCAAGCGAATATAGCATGTCTGTGCAATAAAAAATCAACTGATGGACACTGCGGCACTAAAACTACATTCAAGACAACAACTATGCTTGTGTTATGCATTAGAGTCATGGCGGCTCATAGAAACCAGTGCCATGTCAGACATCCTATATTATGTTAATCAGGTTTTCCAGTTGCAGTGACAAAAACAACAGAGCGGAATAAACCAGATGTAAGCAATACACTTGGGATGTAATTCTTTCCAATTTCCCCACCAAATACCCTTTCGTTGCAGAGAAACAAACTCAAGGTGAATTGAAAAGTTAATCACTTACTAGTCAGTTTTTGGAGAGCTCAAATACATTTGAATTAATTTGTGAAATCAAAATGATCTAACATATAAACAATCAACGTCCCCCCCACATGCCTTGCTGGTCGCGATTAAATTATCAAAGGTTGACCGGTCCGCGGAGAGAAAAAAGTTGAGGACCAATGTCATATACCATAACATTCTTTCCCCAAAAACAAATAAATAAATATGGGTGGACTGGGCCGCCGGGAAACCGGGAAGATTCCCGGTGGGCCACCAGGACCGGTGGGCCGCCAGGACAGGTGATATAATAATTAATAACTAATATGCAGTGATATTAGAGGCAACTACCAAAATGGCGGTCCATAATGTCCAAACCAACAGAGGACGTACTCTTACGTCAATAAAGAGCTCCGTACTAGGGATGTTCACGGTTAACTGCCATGTTAGAATTAACATCTTCCATTCTACTTTTGGCTGAGTTTGCTTTGATACAAATTCGTTTTTATTTGTTAGTTAATTATAATTAGAATTAATTAAATAAAATATTTTACGGTTATGAGTGATATAAATTCAATTTTTTAAATGTATAGGTAGTGCAGAGAAATTAAGAGATAAGAAACTAAAAATTCTTGGTAAAGATAGAGCTAATTGCCGAAATCTAGTCGATTTATTTAAAGACACTCCAATTCAAACTAAATACACCGTCTCTCAACAAACACCTTCTACAAGTACACAACCCGACATAAATCAAAGCGATGATAACAATCAGCATTCAGTAGTGCCAACAAACTTGATTCCCACCTTACATTTAGAAAATGTTACGGAGTTACCTGACAGCACAATATTTATGAAAACAACGCAGGCATTGGCAGTTACTATTTCAAACGTCCTCGACAGAATACTTTACAATCATTTTTTTTTTAAATTTCACTTAATACAACCAAGTGCGAGTGAAACTGATCTACCATTTACAAATACGCCTCGAGTATTTTTCAGAAGCAATGGTATCAATAGGAATTGGGTGTCATACTGTTAAGAATCTAAAGCTTTGTTTTGAACAGTATGCTTAACATATGAATTCCTGGAAACGTGCATCGAAGATTAGAGGGACATGAAAACAGCAAATATCACGAGAAGTGTGTGGAAGCTTATATAATGTATGTAAGTGAAAGATACATTGATAGCATTTTATTCTCTCAGCAAAACAAAAAAATGGTGCCAACAAGTTCAAGAAAAGAGACAAGTGCTGGAAAGGGTAATTGAGATTCTGAAAATGATTGGAAAACGTGGTCTTAGTTATCGGTCAAAAATGATGCTGCCTATACATTAAACGACGATACTATCGATCATGGAAATTTCTTGGAAATATTATTACTTTTGTCAAAATTTGACCGAATAATTAATAAACATCTTGATATGGTTATTAAGAAAAGTAATGACAGACATGCATCTAATTTGGCGAATAAGGGGAGAGGAAATTTGATTACCCTCATATCGAAGACGACATTGAATTATATCATTGATGTAATAAGAAAAAATAATAAAGAAAACCATTTCGGAGGAAATTAAATCTGCTGGTATGTTATCAGTTCAATTAGATACAACTCAGGATGTAAGTGTGAAGGACCAATGTTCAATAATTATAAGATATGTAACAGATAAAGTTCATGAGCGATTGATATGTGTTGCAAACTGTACATCTTCTACTGGAAAAGGTATGTTTGAATTATTTCAAGAAAAACTCATTAAATGTAACATAAATATTGAATATTGTGTCGGTAAAGGTACAGATGGGGCAGCCAATATGCAAGGACAGTACAATGGGTATACTTAATGGCTGAGTGATGTTGCACCTCATCAAATTCATGTCTGGTGCTACGCACATGGATTGAATCTTGTTCTAAGTGTTACCACTCAAGCCACGACCTCTTCAATTAGCATATTTCAACTGCTTAACGCATTTCTGGTGTTCTTTAGAGAATCGTATAAAAGAATGGATGTTTGGGTCGATCATCAACAGAAATCTAGACACCAAAGATTGAATATTATTGGTGAAACGCGATGGTGGGCCAAAGAAAGTGCGTTAAATTTTTTTTTGGAAATTTTGATAATCCAAACTCATCATTGTTCGTTGAATTGATTTATACATTTCAAGAACTAGCACAATCGAACGTATTCAATGCAAAAATCAGGGATACACAAACTTTACTAGATAAGTTTATTAAGTTTGAAACGGTTGTCACTGCAAAACTATACTTAAGAATATTCCAAAACACAGGATCGCTTTCTAATTATTTACAAAATACCGGAATGGATGCACTGCAAGCATACCGTAATGTAGATTGTACTGTTAATTTGTTAGAAAATATTTAAAGAGATTTCGATGGTGTTCTTGACAGTGCCAAATGATTTGTGTCCTGGGCTAATAACAAGTTGGAAGAAAAAAATGTTGAAATTACCATTGAGGAAAATTTATAGAGAAACGATTACACAAACCAAAAGTGATGTCTGATGAGAGAAGAACGCACGATGTAGTAGGAAATAATGCAGCGGACAGATATCGCATTGAAGTTCATAACTGCATCATGGACAAAATTCTAAAAACTATTGAAATCGATTTGAAAGTCACGATTCCTTATACACAGATTATTCATTTCTTGATACACATAATTTTGAGTATATTAAACAACAAGGTTTGGCTACATCAGCGATGTAACGCCTTAGCAGCATTCTCGTTAAATTTGATGAAAGCGCCACAGCGACTAATCTCAGAGAAGGGCTAACTGACTGCGCAGAAAAGGGACAAATTTACAAATTCTGTCCCCGACAAACACTTTCTCCAAATGTTCGATGATTCAGTAGAGGACAGCGTCAGTAAAGATTCGCCACATGAACTCTGGGACGACCAAGTTGTGGATAAGAGTGAGAAACTTCTAAAATGCAAATTTTGCAAAAAAAGTCATGTTTGCTGCTTTTCTGTACTACGTAAATACAGTTTCTATGGGCAAAAATAAATATATCTCTTTAGTGCATATAAACTTTTATTGACTCTGTCTTCTACCCAAGTAGCTTGTGAGAGATCTTCTCTGAAATACATTAAGAATCGCTTGCTAAGCTCATTGGCTTCTACACACTTTGAAGCTTTTATGCTTATGTCAACAGAAACCGATGTTTTAAGTGAACTAAATAGTGACACAATTATAGATCATGTAGCCGAAATGGCACCCAGCTTAAAGATGTTGCTTATACTATAAACACCATCACAGTTAGTCCAAATAAATTGATGTATAACTTGACGTATTCTTGATATTTTATATACAATTATAAATTATAAATTCCATTTATCGTTTTTTTTTGTTACTGTATATTGTAATTTGTAAATTTTCCCATGACTTTGGAGGCCTCGGCCCTCAAGTTTGAATGGAAAAAATGCACAAGGAAAATATAATTTATAAAGATAGGGCCGGTTTTTGTTTTTTCCCGGGCCGCTTGAACTCCCCAGTCCACCCCTGTTAATAAATATAAAGAGTGACACTGAAATGTTGTTTTTTACCTGTATCAAAAATATTAATTGTCACCGTTATTTGTGTGGTATAGAGCTTAGGTAACTATTACTTCTTTAGCATTTTTTGAAATTAAAACATAAGATACCTATTTCCAACGTAACATAATCTAAAAATCAATAATACATTTTAAATGTTATGATAATTCTTTCCTTGACTTTATGTCCTTCCAAATGTATATCTTACTAAAATTAAATTATATTAAGTAATATATTATACGTTATATTAATATTGTTGATATATGAAATGTGTCGAGGAGTTAAGGTTGATTTAAATATCCATTAATTGATTTAGTTTGTGCATGTGTGTTAATCACACTTTTTAAGTAACTCTAGAGAGTATTAATTTTTATATTGTTATGTGACGTAGGTTTTTTCTAGTTGACGTCATTTAAGATTTTGCTTAGAAACAAGTTTTGTAGATTGAGTTAGTTACTTTGTAGATCTGAACATATCAGACGTATTTTTTATTTAACTCTAGAAGAAGTTAATATATTTGCTTTCACATAGCAAGTCATATATATTATTTGATCTTTCTAAGATGTGCCTTTATCATTCAACATGTTTACTACTTTAAAGTCTGTGTTTGTAAATAAATGAAGAATCAGCAACACTGTCTTGAGAATTAATTTGAGAATTGTTTGTGTGTGGAATAAGTGACACGCTACCACAGTAACGCCTCCAAGTTCAGTCTAACTGCAACTGCAGTCAGACCCCAACATCATACCATTACATCACACCAACCCTCACAAAATGGTTCAAGAATGTTGGTTCAAACCTGGCTATTTTATGTCAGTATTGAACGTAAAGCCAACGTCTTTGTGTGATTATGTTTGTTCTTTCACCTTTGCTGGAAATTAATCTTTTTGGTAAATACTATAGGTCTTAGTATTTAAAAAAATCAAAAAGACAAAAAAAACTGGATCTTCAATTTAAACCTAGTATTGTTATTTTACTAGAGGGATTAATGAAATATATAAATCTTACCTTCACTAAGACTAAAACTGTAATGTAAATTTTGATTTCCGCTTTGGTAGATGATTGCTGTGTAGTTACCGAAGTCAGACTTTTTAACATTTTCTATTTTCAATTCAACAATAAAATAAGAAAGTTCGTTTTGCTGATATTGCACCTTATAATTGTTGATGGTTGAATTTGATTTTGATACGGCTATGTTATTGGGCTCAGGAAATCCATATATAGTGAATGTTTGTATAAAAGATTCTCCGATCATACGACTGAATTTTTTGTCAGTATCTGCTGAGTTATTCAGTTGTAAAGGACCTAAAAAATTTAAAATATTTTAATTTATAAAGACACAAATATATAACTACTTAATTTAAACTTTTGTCTTAAAATTAGACAGATGGCCGAGTGGTGTATACTCGACTGTCAACCTGAGAGTCCTGGGTTCGATCCTCTGTAAGGCCCATTGAATTTAATCCATGTGAAATTTGGTGCAAAGTTGTCCCACAAGTCCACCCAGCTTTCAATGGGTACCTGACTTAAGTTGGGGAAGTAAAGGCGGCTGGGCGTTGTGCTAACCACACAATCCCTTCATATGCCGAGGTTATGGAAATAGATGAATTCTACACTTTATCTGCCCCATTTGGCCCCTTAGGGCTAGAAGGGAAACTTTACTTTTTTTTTTTTACTTTTAAAATAATAATAAAATTAACTACTATAAACTATTTTATTATGATATATTTACTGTACATTTTTAAAGCAACATTTTATGAATAAAAAACTAGGCTTAGTAATTAGTTATTTATTCGTTTGTATTGAATAATTAAAACAAATAACAAAGTAGTTAAACTTTATATGTGTCAACAACGGATTTAATTTATATTTCATAGTACAAAAACTGGTTACTTTAAAATGCAGCATTCAATGGTATTTTTATAAATCTTACCTATGCAGTTTGAAAAAAATTAAAAACTGTTTTATTTAAAATTCCGTTAAAATGCCGGTCAATAAAAACTTTTTTTGTCAGGTTCTGTTGCTAATATGGGAAGGATCAAAAACATTTAGTTAGTAGGTCTTCAATTTTGTATTAGCTAATGCCCACATTTTTGTAAACATTTTATTATACGCGTTAACTTTGTCCAAAAAAGTTTCGGCCATTTATAACACAACATTATATATATATATATATATATATATATATATATATATATATATATATAACTTACAATTAACAAGAATACTGATATATGTTTGTATCACTTGACTTCCTGCACTTCTGTTCCAATAGTAAGCTTGGCATTCGTATATCCCAGTGTCTCTACAGGTCATGGTTTTTTCAAGCAAAACAGAATACCCAGTTATATTTTGACTAAGGACAGTTTTAGATTTCCATATAGTTATAAAAGGTGGAGGATTTCCATCAGCTTCACAGGTTAATTTAATGTTTGTACCATTTCCAATATATGAAGGAGGATTGTCAATTGTAAATTTCGTAATGCCTGTCGCATCTGTAGAGAGAGAATCAATATATATATATATATATATATATATATATATATATATATATATATATATTTAGTACAAATAATTGACAACACTCTACTTGTAATATTAAACATCTAGCAAAGCTTATCTAGTGTCATTCATTTTCATTACTCGATCTGCAACTGTTTTTTTATGTTGTTATTACATATACTTCTGTAATGTTTTGAATAATATATCTGTTTAAAACTTCTTTTATGTAGCTTTCAATAAGTTATTGTTTTGGTTATCGTTTATGCATTAATTCTTTATAGTAGCTATACTATAATCTTGTTTAAAGTATACGTGTAGTTTTATTATGTGCGTTTCAAAAATAACAAGCACATTTATTTTTTGTAAGGAGTAGAGGGGGTTAATTGACAACAATTCAAATTTCGTGAATTTCGCACCATTAGCGCTAACTATTTTCCAATTTGATGGCAACAACCAATGATGTGGTTTAGTGTTGGTCGGTGTTGATAATATAGAATTAGTAATACAAATTGAGAAATATATTAACACCGAAATCGATAGAATAACGCGAGGAAACAGATATATCACACAAAAAAGGAAATATCATTTGTCTGACAAACTTAAGTAAATTATTTATTACTTTTATTAACAATATTGTTAAATTTGTTGTATGTTTTTTTTTAATACGTAAAAAGTTTAATTATTGACGTGTCGCTCTAAATTAGTAATAAGTATTTTTGTTCAAAAAAATCAATTAAATGATATATTTTTTTTAATCTACGAAAAGTACATTAAGGGTCCTGTACCATGAGATTTGTTAAGAGTTAACGTTATAGCATGTCTAGCCAGGTGAACATTATGGGTCATAGTTGTCAATCTATCAGTGTAAAGTACTTTTAATTTCGCTATATGACCATCTAGACAGTTGTTTAGTTTGCCTTATTATATTCCTACTAATAAAGCAACTATCTTTTAGTCCGTCCGGGGTGTGTGTGGGGAAGCCGTCCTATAAATAATCTTTGACGTCCCGATGGTACATTTTCTTTTACAGAATGGGAGCGCCATCGCTATAAAAAAAATCCTCTATGACGTCATTTCCCGATTGGTGCTGTATCGTGCCTTCGTGCTGCAAAATGGCATGATAAAGTACTTATTTTTTACTTTTCAGAGTATTTTTATAAAAAAAAAAATGTTAAAACTTTTTTTTTTATTTTAACATTGATAGAATTAAGGGCAAAACATAACGGGTGAGATAAATTAGCACCAATATCTTTACCTAATGGTGTTTAGTTTGGTTTAGTTTGGTTAGTTGGTTTGCTTTGGTTGATTTTTTTTTTTTTTTGGTTTGGTTTGGTTGGCTGGTTATTTTTGTTTAAATGGTTGTTTGGTTTGGTTTGGTTGGTTAGCGTTGACGGGCAAAACGTAATGTTGACGTATAAAATGTAGGCCATTTCTGCACATTAGGAAGGTGGCATAAATCAGCATCTAATTAACCTAATCAATCGTATTTAAAATTTCAGTAGTCAAATTGATTTCCAGTTGTAATAATTTTTCTATAAATAAAGAACAATAATTCTGCACTTGGAATTCCGTGTTAATAGTTCCTATTAAAGAAGACAGTAAGACAAAATTTTGCGCACAATACATTTGCAGCGGAAATGTTTTCGCTGGATGAGTGCACGATGACATCGATCCATGCTTTAAATGCAATTGGTAGATCATTAACAGATGTTGCTCAAACCGGCTAATTTCTAGGGAGCGACCGATATGCCTTTTTTACCGATAATCCGATACCGATATTTTTCCCCAGCATTTTTGCCGATACAGATTCCGATACCGATATTTTGCTATTAATGAAAGGGTGTCTTGCAGATGAAGAAGATTAGAAGAACAAAAGATTTGAAAAGACAGACCGGAAGACCGAAGTCAGACACTCAAACAATGCCTGCATAATCTCAGAAATGTGCATGTTTATTGTTTAAAATTAAACTTATAACAAACAATTTGTTGTTATTACTTTTTACTTGTACACAAACAGAAAAGTAAGATAAAGTTGTAAATAATTAATGTCAAGCTAAAAAAGTAAAAATGTATTAATTGTTCATTGTAACTTCACTAACTTGTGAAAGTTGTGATGAAATTAAAATAATTTTCTTCTTTAATCTTCGTAATTTTTATTGAATTAACATGTAGCAGATTTTTAAAAAAGTTTGAAAAATTAAAAACACTTAATTATATCAGTAAATCACCTCACTCAGATGAACAGTTAACTGGAAGTCTGTAAGTAAACTTTAACTCTGTAAACCAAAACTAATTTAGAGTTACTAGATTTGTGAAAAAAAAAAAAATGTATCGGCAGCCAAAAAACGGCCGGTCCGATAGTTAACCAATAGTGCCAATATCGGTTCGATTATCGGTCTCTCCCTACAAAAATCGGCCGATCCGATATTAACCGATAGTGCCAATATCGGTCCGATACCGATAACGATCCGATTATCGGTCGCTCCCTACTAATTACTAAGTTTTTTGCTATGCACTTGGAATTCCGTGTTGATAGTTCCTATTAATTCTCATATTAAACATTTTTTTGAGATAAAAAAAAAAAAACTTTAGTTGCGAATACAACGGGCAACTACTAGTAAATGTATATTTCGTTTTATCATGGTAAGTGTAGCAATGTGATTCAAAAGAAAGTTCATGTCATTTATGGAGAAATAGTATAGTCGAAGTCTAATGACGCAATGCGGTCGAATTTGCCAACCACATCAAATATGGCGTCATTCCGCCATATCGCACTGTAGTTTATTTCGATTTATAGTGTATACGTCATTTTGGTAGAAATGACGTATACTACAACTGACGATGTTGGAGCACGTGCTTTGTTTTAGCAGTTGAGAAATCAGTCTAGCTTTGGGCATCGTAATATGTGGATACATGTTGACAGTTTTGTTATAGTACTTCTCATGAATTCAGCATCATATGTCAGTTCATGTTCAAAAATTAAATACTAAATAAGATTAATTATTAGAAGTAATGAATGTGTTGTTATAGAGAAATATAAAATTTGCTGTATAGGTGCTCTCTTTAATTGCAATTAGATTTTAGTCACTCCAAGAAAGGGAATACGCAAATAGCTTTTATTAATTGTACTATTCCGTGTTGTGGATGAATGTTAATTCCGGATTGCCTATATTGATAGCAGTCTGGTCTACCACAAAAAAGCAAAATTTGAACTTGCTAGTCGCCTCCGCCTAAATAATATAGTTCGGACGTGGGGACTCAGTTCTCCAGTTTTAAAAGTTTATTTCAACTCTATATTTATCGTCTTTAGTCAGTAGCCTGTTTGAATTGGTAATCTTTAATATATAAAAATGTGTACATCTTCATAGAACCTACAAGAACACTAAAAGAAATAAAAACAACTGTGACAAACACAATAATAGTTTTAAATTGAGAGATAATTAGGTAAAAAATATAATTTGTAGATAATTTTACTTACATATAACATTAAGCTGTATTTTTGAGACATTATTCACATAACATTTTGAAATATGTTGCGCTTTGCATGTACACATTTGTCCAGTCATATTTCTTGTAAAGCTCACTGGTACTGTCAAGTTGTTTCCAGACTGAGATGATTCAGTAATATTACCACAGGATAGTGTCACATTACTTACTGGTGGTACACCATCAGGTACACTACACTCCACTGAATAGATTATATTTTCTTCAACTACAACTTTGTCTTCTTTTCTACTCAATTTAATGTTTATTGTAGGGACTGACTGTTGGGGTGCTGGAATAATTAACAAAAAAAGAAAGTTAATTTTTAATTATGGAATAAAACATCACAAAATAAGCTTTTTTCATAATGTTTCAATATTATTTAAAAATGAAAATGTTAAAATTCTAGATCCTAAAAAGACTCAACAGAAATGTTTCATTATTTTTTTTTTATTATATATTTAATGTAATTAACAGTTGAGAGTCAAGAATACAGTCGAAAAGTCTTCATAGACCCTCATTTGAGAATCCTTAAAATGTGTATCGTTACATGCAATGAATGAAAAGATCGCAGTAATTTACTTTCATCACTGTTCTTCTATTGACCTACGCAATAAACGTTAGTGTTGCCAGTAGAATAATTTGTTTTGATATATAAATATTTTTTTACAACTCCAAATTACTTTAATACGTAAGGCTATACGTGCGCTACACTTTTTCACACAATATATTGTTTTAAAAACATTGTCGCTATTAGAACCAGAGTTGAAAATAAATAGCATGAGCAAACTTTTATTTTACTTAAAACATAGTTATCTCAATTTATGAATTTCTAAAAAAAAATAAAATTAATTTTTTTTTAAAATAAAAAAATAAATATTTTTAAGCTAAAAATCATGCGTTTATAAGTTTTAATGCATAATTTTTCTAATGTGTTCATTAATAAACTTTTTTGAATATATTTTTCTTAATGTGATTAAAAAATGCATCGTTATTACCTATAATCTGTAGGTAGTTTGAATAACTACAATTGTCCGTTATATCCATGAATGCTGTATTCTGTACATGGCATCCTAGTGTTATTTTCCCAGGAACTGTAACTGATGTTTTATAACTAGTTATGTACCTGGTTTCAATAGATTGACTTGTCAAAAGTTTTGATTGTGAATCGTTGATGTGAATAACTGATCGAAAGTTTGGACTCACGTCAGATTTGTTAACTGAACAAACAACACTAAGATTTACACATTTATTGTAACACAAGTCCAATATATTGGAGTCCTCTGGCTTTACTTCACAGTGGCTTGGTCCTTCTATAAAGAGATAGATAATCGTCAGATGTATCATTAAGTTAAAATTTCAACACACACTGACACACACACATATATATATATATATATTAATGTCTTTATTTTTTGTGTCATGTGTGGAATATGTCCTTTGGGCTACTCTAACACAAACTAGATACTTCAAATATAAATCTGACACAGAAAAACCGACATCAAAATACCATGAACTAAGAGATCTCTATAACGAAGCACTAACTTTTTGTCGTTTAAAAAAAACCCACATTTATCTTACGAAGCCAGAGTTTAGATCAACTCCTTATTGGGTCTAACAATCATATATAAAAAAAGGCAAGTGTGTGTTATCGGTTCCACCAATAGTATTTGATAAAGTAATCACGGTATGGGAAAGCCATCGATATAAATAATATATGACGTCATTCCCGATGTTACAATTTTTTTTTATTTGCAGAATGAGAACACGTCATTAAAAAAAAATCCTCTATGACGTCATTTCCAATGGTACATTTTTTTTCTACTAATGAAGCCGAATTGAACTTGCCCGAGGATGCGTGCCACATCAACTTGACATTGTGCGGCAGAAAGGCATAATAAAGTAGTTATTATTTTACTTTTCAGTTCATTTTTATAAAAAACTTTTTTTAAATGCTTCGTTTTGATTGTAATATTGAGAGAATTAAGGTAAAATGTAACGGGTGACATAAATTAGCACCCATATCTTTATCTGATGGTGTTTGGTTTGGTTGGTTGGTTTGCTTTGGTTGATTGGTTTTGGTTGGTTTATTTGATTGGTTGATTTGGTTGGTTGATCGGTTGGTTTAGTTGGTTAGCTTTGACGAGTACAAACGTATTTTGTGAACGATGTGGCAGTGACGGTTTTGACTGGGTTGGTTTGGTTGCTTGGATTGGTTGGCTCTGTTGGTTAGTTGGTTTGGCGGGTTGTTTGATTTGATTGGTTGGTTCGGTTGGTTGTTTGGTTTGGTTGGTTAGCGTTGACGGGTAAAACGTAATTTGTGACGTTTAAAATGTAGGTCATTTCTGCACAAAGTAAATATTGAATAATATGAGGGAACAAAAAAACTTTATTTAAACGTGAGTAATTCTAACAGTAAGCAGACTGTTTGTAGTTTGAAATGCCAATCATCACTCGCTCCAACTATTATTTTGTGGTTGTTGACAGCTGAGTTAAATTGTATTGAAAAATGAACGAGCCTTGATGTTCAGAAAATGACTTACCCCCCTCCCCCCCACTATTTAAAAAAAGGAAAATGAAAACAATGTAACATAACACTGTAGTTTAAAATATTTAATACAATAAGCCGTAGGCACTCTATACACTATGAAACATGGATGGTTTTAGCAAATCTGGTATAAAAAAAGAAAGGGAATAATGGAACCGTTTAACTTACTTTAAAACCTGTTGTCATAACTCTGTTATAACATTTGGTTCAGTGCATGTTGTGAATTCTATTCAGTATGGTAAATGTGTTAGTCGTGGAGTAAAATAAGGGCAAGTGAAAATGCTGAGCAGCGGCGAATAAGATAGATAGATAGATAGTGAGAGAGAGAGAGAGAGAGAGATAGAGAGAGAGAGAGAGAGAGAGAGAGAGTTGAGGTTGACGGTTAAGACAGAAGAATTTTTATAAGGTAGTTTAGAAACATGAAGGTAATGAAATAGGAGTTCGAAAATATTTCTCTTATGTTCATCCATTTTATTTCTATTTCTACATTGATCTTTCTCATGAAATTTTAACTGTGGTCATTTTCTTAGATGAATTTTTGTGTCCGTCTGCATAGCTCATTGAAGTAAAAAGGTCTAAGAAGTGAGGTGGTTATTGATTTTAGTAGCAGAGAACGACACCTATCAAGTAATAGAATCGCTCGACTGTGAGAAATGTGTACGCTCTCTTCTGATTTGTGTACGCGTGTGTACGCGAATGGATTAGACGGATCACAGGTACTAAAATAGAATAATCATTTAAATCTAGTTTTCCTGGAGTTTAAGAATATACGATTTGTTAAAAGTTTACAGCTTTTTAAAAACATTTGACAGATCATGTGACTCAGTCACCTACAATCTGGCTTAAATCTTTTATTATTCATGACCTCTCAGCCATCTTTCGTTTTTTATTTTGCTGCAAAGGCCTCTTTGACCACCCTGCGAATATGTTAAGCTGTGTATCTTCAAAGACTTCTAACTGCCTGGCATAATAGTCAGTTTTTGATTTTTTGCTGCTTCGTAGGAAAGTGCATAAACCAAGGCATCGCTAGCCCGACATTAGCCTTTATCCTAATAGATATCTTTAATTCTGGATCCCGAATAGCATCGATGAAAGAATCGGTGGTTATAACCTTGAGGAATTCTTGATCGGCTGCAGGGTAAGAGAGGTGCCATAACCGCAGAATGTCTGCCTCCAATTCCTGTAGGGTTAGTCCAAACTTTTGATTCTGATTCTCAACTAAACTCGGAAAACTCCTTCATGTGCTCACCACCGAATTTTAATTTGAGTGTCTTTATAAGGGTTTCGTTATTCCCTATGTCGGTTATTGTCTGTAAAAGTTCAGAGTGTTTCCATCTCAGAGCCAAAACAAGAGCCGTCGCTTTTTCTTCATCCCCGGTCAATTGTTAATTTTAACTGCAGCCGCAAACAACTGTGTCTTATACACGGACTAACAAAATGGTGTCAGTTTCATTTTACAAACATCATTTGTTGTCAAAGTGTGTAATTCTTATGCTCGACGCAACTCCTCCTTAATAGATACAACTCTTCTGCAATTTTAACTGTTGTATCCAGTTATTGAGCATTAGTTTTTTTATTTTTTATTTTTTTTTATTTTGCTATCGATCTCTTCAGTGATCTCAATCCTAACAATTTCGATTTTATTTCTGAGGTTTTTGTGTGCCTGTTCAAATAAAACAACCATTCTTATAATTTTTAATTGATGGTTTGCCGGATCATTTTCCTATTCAATTATGGCTTATTTAATTATAGCAACAAGTTTTTCCTTGTTACCGGCTGTAGAAAAAAGATCTCTCTTCCATCTCATATTTTAATTCTCGTATTAAAATTTCATGGATTTTTTTTGCTTGTCATTCTACAGAATAACCTCACTTTTGACACCACAGTTGTGACTTTTAAAGAATGACACACAAAATGAACGAGAAATGTATCTCTCCAGATGAGAAATATCCTGATCGTTACTCTGTATGGACTAGCGATCATGCCACATAGATTTATTAGGCTGTAACATTAGAAAACTTCAAGATAATACAGCCTTTTGAGACAATGGCAGATGATTCCCAAGACCACTGGGACAACTACACTCATGACGTTATAGAGGGACACTCACGTTTATCATTTTCAAATGCATGTACGTCATATTGAAAATGATAAAATATAAAGTGAAGAGCTCTTTGAAAAAGAGTCGTTTAAATTGTTACGAATGAATTTAAATGTATCAACGATATGGTGTTGTTTGGGCTAAGTATGTATAGTTGGATTAAAAGTTTAATAGTCGGGGGATATTTTAGTTAATACTGTGTATCAATAAGAAGGATTATTGTCTTCGGCATAAATTATATAAAGTATGAACTTTTCTTTTGATGGATCATTAAGTGTCTGCTATACGTTAATGTATTTTGGATACATTAATCTGTGCATGTTCTTTGGGGCTACTTCGAGTACATAGATATGCTATTTTGTTTGTGTATATAGAAGACTGGATTGTTAACGCGCTCAAATATAAATAAAAAAATATAAACTTCAACTGCTTCTCTATCAATTTCATAAAAACAAATCTTCGTACTACCATGTTTCAGGTTTGTGTGGATGAATAAGCTACAATATTTATGGAGTAAAAGATTGAAGATAATTGGAATTTGAGTGAAGTAATTGAAGTTATAATCTGCGAAAGCTGGAATGACATATGTCATATTTATCAATATTTTTAATATTGTACGTGTATGTCTCACAATTAAAACGACAAATAAATTATTCAAAACTGTTTATTTTTCTTAAAAAGCTATATCGAATAAAAAAAACAGTTAAGAAGCCAAAGATATTTTGGCCACCAATCTCACCATGATTAGTTTGATTGTTACGCTTTCCCAGACTTTTATCTTTGTACTGCAGGCCCCACCCACCTATCCGCTAAAACTGACGTGGTGCTTTGAAAATTTAGTCCATCCCTTATGTCTTCCCTTTCTTTACCCGTCACGACATATATCAATTTACAATTAACCCGACATTATTTTCTATTGTGTTATGAACGTTTGTACCAGATGCTTCCGCGAGGTTTACAAAAATACTTTGGTGCGCTACCAATGGCTCGAGAGCTTTATGTTGCCCACCACCTGGTATACAACAAGGACTAGTTAATAAAATGGCAATTTTATTCTCAGTTCTAGCACATACAAATTAAATGGCAAGCGGGCAACTTATTAAAAACAGATATAAACACTCCCTTGTTCATTTTATATATTATAATGCTACATATTTGATTTTTAAAAACATTATCTTTAATAAGCACTTTAAATGTAACAAAAAATATGCAGACAATCCACAAAAATGGTTATTTCTAGTAATATATCGGTGATATTTACGTCACAAAAGTTAGTAATGGCTTAAGGACTATTGAACGTTAATATATTATCAAAGTATTAATAATTTAGATTTGATAAACTTGATTACTTACTGGCGTATTTTACAATGTAATTCAAAATACTATTTCCATTTTTTAAGCTGGTAGAACTTGAACAACTATACTCCAATGTATTGTTAGTAGGACCTGAAAAAAAGTGACAAACTCGAGTTTCAAAATAAAAAAAAAAAATATTTTATAAAAGGTGAAATTTTAATGTATAGCATGTAATTATATCGTTTATAAAATTTATTTGCAAACCCTAATATTTAAACACTAGCTGCATGCAAAACTTCTGCATATAGCTACATCCCTTTAGTCTTATACAACTGCAGTACTGTTGTATTAATCTTTTACTTTCGATTTAACGCTGAATCCACACCGCTAATATTTATATAGACTATATGTACCCTGCAAAAAAACCTTTGCATAGATTTATATTCCTTTAGGTTTGCTCGGTAGGCTATGCTTTTTTGGTTTTGGACAGATCCAATTTTCTCATGATTTTTTATTACTGTTGTTAACGTTCGATGATTTTAAACTAGAATAATATTATATTAATTATTTACTTTCGATGTAACGCAGATCGCAGGCTGCTATTAATTCTATAGATGCTGGAAGTTCGTCACACAGAGTTAAAGGCGAAGTAATATAACATTGCCTAGGAATGAACGGTTCTAAATCAATATTAACTTTTGTCTTTAAGAAGAAACAAAATACAATAATGTAAACAAACTATTGTTTATGAAATTTTTAGCGTAACTACCGCACCTATATGTTTATTCAAACATTACAAATATATTGATAAACAAGTAAAAAATAAACTAAAGTACTAAAGAAGAATATTTTGTTTCAATCATTTGACTTTCAAGTCAATATTGACTAAAAATAAAACCTTTCTTACATCGAGCTAGTCTTTAAAATGTTCTAAGCCGAAACTTTTTATATTTATAAAAAAAAAAAACTATTTAATTGTGTTAGATACTTAAGAATTCGTTTTTTTTTTATAAAAATGATTTCATTAAAAAACAGAATTCATTAAGACTTTTTTTTTTAAAATGACATTATAATTTATAACTAACAAATAATTTATAATTATGAATAAAGTTAATTCAAATGTTGAGAAAATAATATATTATTTATTAAGATGCAATCAACAATTTAAACTATTGCTTTTTTTAAAATTTTTCATACATTTTGTGTTTGGATATATATTTACATTTAAGATAATTGTGTATATTATAAGTAAAGATGTTTACAAACAGTAAATGCCAATCTTGATATTTATATGTCCTTTCCTCGGTCTGAATTGCTTCAAAACAACAATTTTACTATATATATGTGACATCACTACTCAACAATCTCATTAACATTTAGTATCAATAGAAAATCCACAAAACAGTACATGAACATAATTGGATAAATTGGTTTAAACTTAAAGACTTACACTTAATAGGGTTGACCCACTTTTGACACTCCATCAAATGACAAATATGTATAAATTATTAGTACTATGAATTAGTCCTTGTATATTATTTCATAGTTGACACTTTGAAACTACTAGCAAGTTATGTGTAATCTCCGATGTTCAGGTGTCTAGAATCTCCCATTGGGCATATTACTTGCAATACAACTGCAATATTTAACCGTAAATATGCTGCACGCTGCAACATATAATATAGTATCGATACGACAGGTTAATTATGTCGTCATAGAATCATCAAAAACCTATATAAAACACTTACTTATTTGTAACGAGCTGGCACTTGAACTCACACTTATGCCAACTTCACGATCTTGATAGAACCATTGGACACTACCAGGCGGATATCCAAAGGAATCCAGAAAACACAAACAACTGGAAGAAGCACCAGGTCTGATAAAACCGTCTGATATGTTTGCACTATTGAAACATTCACTGGACAGTTTTGATTTCGGCAGTGCTAAAATAGAATTTGATAAAAAAGTTGAATAAATAAACTAAACCATGAATAGTTTATAATACAATATATAATAAACAAAATTATATATTTGTATTTTTAGTATCATTTGTACTTACATAAATTAAATGAAGCAATTATACTCATGTTCGTAAAAATGTATCGTGGAATATTTTGTAGATAAAATGAAACATTTAAACTGTAATTTCCTGCCACAAAATTATTCAGTGGTGAGGTCCAGATAAAGACATAATTATAGTATTCCACAGAGTCAACATACATTGGTTTATTTATAAAAGAGGTCGCTACAGGAAAATCCATGGCCTTCAAAAAAGAAAGAAAAAAACAACAATACTGTTATAAGAACGCAGAGAAAGTATTAAAATTAAAAAAAAAGTCAAAGCATTTGTATGAAAGAAAAATACAAACAGTCAAAAGAAACACGTAATGATAATAAAGTGGGAACATTTTAGATGTGGTCCTTATTTTAACTTAATGATTATATTTTATTTTAAAAAATATCAAGTTCTATATTTATTAAATAATTTAATGAAAACATTCCTTATGTAATTTACCCACCATATCCTGTACAGTAGCTTCACAACCAGCCTTGGGGTAAACTTTTGATGCTCTACATGTCACTGATACACTTGTGTTGTTATTGGTTAGAAGTGGAGGATCACATGTAATAGTTTGTGGTTTGGCTAATAGGTAAAGAATAAATAACTCGTCAAATTTATTTTAAAAATATTAATGTAAAATCATATTTATAATCATATATCACTTAAGTAATTCCTTTTGGTTATATATGTTTTAATCCTAACCTATTTTTTTAGGGAACATTAAAAATCTATTTCAAACAAGTACATGTGTCACGATCTCTCTAAACACAATATATACATGTCTGGTAGATGGAGGATACAATTAAATGTCTATTTCATGAAAAAAATAATTCATATATATATATATATATATATATATATAATAGCGGAGAAATACACACCGAGACAAGTATGATATTGGAGAGTTGACAATGTCTTATAATACATCAATGGAGGGAGATGATGTAGAAAGAGACAAACACGACAACAATTGAATCATTAAAAGTCTCGCCACGTTGTATCGGAAAGACGGGCTGGTGCTCTGGGAAGCAGTTGGACATTAGGGGAATTATATTCACGTCCCGTCATGAGTTTTTAGAACTACCAGCCACCAGCAGAGACCAAACAATCGTGGTCTTTTGGTTCAGAGATGTTAAGTTGGCCGATAAATCTACTGGCCCTTTTTAGGGAACAATGGTTATCACTTCTTTCAATTAAACACTAGATGTTGTGATTACATGTGTTTTGTATTCATTTTTTGCTGTGCTGTGTGCGTCCAGTTGTGGCAGAGTAAAATAGAATTACTTTCCCAAACTCAGAAAGTTATCATAAACCAAAGACTAACGGTTAATACTGATCGTCCATGATCTTGACATCAATAAAGTAGAATACAATATTCAGTAGCGGAGGGATAACAAAAAAAACAAAAATAACCGTTATAATTGTATCAATCTGTTTCATAAAAACTACATTGACCATCTAGCAGACGTTTATTTATATTTTATATTCTTTTCTACACAAAGTGCGATTTTTTTTAGATTTGTTACTAATGTACAATTCAAGACAAGTGATGGAATTTGCGCGAGATATCTTTGAAATAACTTGTAAAATGATCTTAAAACGCCATTTGTTAAATCTTATTTGGTGAATTGTTTAAAGATTTGTATGTACATGGATACTTATAGAATTGGATTAAATCTTCTGTCACTTGAAATGTACATAGGTCAGTTGATGCTAGTTATGCGAATCTGTCTATAAGCCAGATATCATTTAAATATATTTGTTTTATTTTGTCTTCCTCTACCTCATGTCAAAAAATTAAAGTATGTGACAGTCAGTCTTTCTGTTTCTCCTGCTTAGATTTTTTTATTTATTTATTGGCAGTTTGAATGTGTCTCTTTGTATTTCTTTTTAATACATTTTTATATACCAGTAAATCTGTGCGTATCTTCAAATGTGTGCTTACTGTAAATAGATGTATTATTGTGTCTGTGAACATGTTTTTATCTCATGTTTATAGATCTTTTTTTTATTTCAGTGTATGTGTGAAATCCCAAAAGGATGAGATGAAATTTGTTAGAGACGTATAATCACTATTAGAACGGTTTTAATGGTAACCTTCTTTCATTTTACCTTAGTCACTATTACAATGAACTTTGGGGCACCATGGGAGACATAGCGGAGTCTTCAAACTTGACCTGAAATAGTTATTTGTCCTCAGAATAATGGTACTTTGTGCCAGTGCGTATCTCCAGTTAATGAATATAGGTCATACAAAATAATAATCGAGAATCAGAATCGAGATTAGTAGACGAGAATTGAAGTTTTAAAGGACAATCGCAATAACTAGTTAAATTATAACTTATATCGACCCTCATGGGTATAGTAATATTATGTTAGCAGATATGCCACATTGAACAAGTAATGATCGGCTGATAGGACAGAAATTTAAAATAAGAAGAAATGTGGAAAGTGTAAGCATAATAAGTGCATCACATGTATATCAACCTGAATACATCATGTCCAAGTCAAATACACATAATAAACCACAATTGAGACTGACACACAAACATAGTTTCATTCCGTTACGTTGTTCGTAAATCAATGTGCTCATTTATCCAAAAAAAAATTCCAATTGAAATTAGTTTTAATGTCATTAATACGTTCTAGCCCCCAAAATGACATAGGATTTGTTTTTGATGTTTGATTTTTTTAATTAGAAAAAATATGTATTAATGACAAATAGAGTATATCAACATAATAAAAGAGAATGTTGAGAAATAAACTGGTTTTATTGTATGTATTTACTTGGAAATTAATCGAATTGGTTATACGGAAAATGCTGGCAGGATAGATATGCAGAGGGGCTTAGAAGTTATCGCCTTAGGTTAGCATTATATCCGTTGAAGTACTACGCCCGTTTTACCATGCCATAATGGCAAAAGTTTTACGCTTTAATTCGATGGACATCATCTTCTCTAAGCACTGACCTTTCTAGTCACTTTCTACGACCATTTGTAATAGGAAGAAATGTGGTTACGTACTTTAAATGAACAAATAGCACAATATATCGAAAATACTTGTCAACGAGGGGAAAAAAACACTGTTTGAGACGAGGGAAAATGCGAGACGCACGTTGATTAATTGTAATAAATTGGGTCCTCTGCAGCCGTCCAACCCGCTAGTATTTCAAATTGTTATCGTATTTAAAGTAAAACATAGTTCGCTGGACAGCTAGTATCTCTTTGTTTGACGTATTTCAAAGTAAAACTTAACTCACTCAATGGCTGGTATCTCAAAAGTCTGATATGTTAGGTATAACATATACTATGGCACGTGTAGTTTATTTTAGGACCGTAGCCACTATGTTAAAGATATGTCTTTTTACTTATGGTTAGCAAGAACAACCGATGAATAGGATATGTGCCAACCCTATGCAAGATAGTCTTTTAGGTGGCATATGTGTAGTAAATAATGTGTTAGTACATCTGACTTCAACTCATGGCTTACATAATATTTAATCACATTGTCCAGTAAGATATACTAATAAAAAACCAATATACCTATCACATTAATTTAACTTATAACTACCATCACTATTCAATACAACTATTAAACCAATACCCAATGGGTATTACCAATTCTCATTAAAAAAAATGTCTCTTCACTGAGTCATCTTACTTTACTCCTACGCTACTATTACTGTACTGTGGCTCTCTCTACCTCTATATCTTCCATACAACAACTTATATATCTGCTTCTCTCGTAACTGATAGAATATTGCACAAATATTCCCATTAGATTTAAATTAGCCAAAAATATATTTCTCTGAGTACAATTCAATGACTCTAGAAATGTCCAGACCTTAAATAAACTCTGAATTATTAGTTGCTTGTCCATGACACTCTCACATACATCTGTATACACACAGAACCACAATTTAGTCATGAAATAATTGATTTATTAATTTGTAAACAGTATTTTTTGTAATTTAACTTTATACCTAACATCTAACTATTCATAAATTGCGCACAAAACACCAGATCATTGGTAAATCTTAATTCATTCATTATATTTCTTTCCCAACAGTTCTTTATTGTTCAACAATGCGTATTTGAAAAAAAAAAGAGAGACTCAAGTGCCTGCAAGTTAAACTATTCACTACATTTATAGCAGGTGAATTATTTACTTTTATGGGAAGCCACAATTCATTTAATAAAATCAGTTTTATTTGTCGCAAGAAATTATTGCTTAAGGATATATACAATTGTAGTAAGAGTAATCTTAAACTAAATATTTTTAAATGTTTTATTAATGTATAGATTAGAATGAAAAATTACAGTTTCGTAACTTAATATTATAGACAAAATGCTATTTCTTTGTTGTAATTTTTCAAAGTTTTGACATAGGTTTTTTTACAGGTTAACTTTTTCTGTTTTTATAACGGTTCTTCCGAAATAATAAACACGTGAACAAAAAAAGTTTTAAAGAGACGCTTCACAACATAATTACCTAATTGTGTTTACATTTTTTGTATAATTATTGAGCAATAATTTTGCTTTTATATTTGTAAATAATTATAATATAAATAGAATGGCTACCTTTGCCATGGCTACCATATCATTAATAATATAATTTAAAGTATTTATTTTTGTATGTCTTTGGATACTGGTTACATGTGTACAAATTCTTTACATTAGTTACAAAAGTAAGATACAAATGGTCAATTTGTACTAGTGGCCTTTCAGTGATCCATTATTAGTTGAGTACCAATGTTCAAATCTTCATATGGTATTATATTTCTTAACATAATCAAAATATTCCAGGCTAAATTATCCTCATCACCATTAAATTATCATCCAATGATTCACATCAAAATAAAACGTCATAGTTTTCATGTGTATACATGAGTCTCTTGTTTGGGTGTTAGTTTTACATCAAATGTGTCCTACACTAAATGATTTCTTTAGGTGAAAATATCGCAATAGCATATATTGAACCCGTTGGAATGACACAGTATTTCATGAAAGTCGCCGTAGAGAAAAAAAATATTTATTCTCCAATTTTTTAGCACGTACATGTACATTCATTGTAAAATGCAGCGTGTAAACTATGCAGTTCTATTTTTACAGAAGTTTCCCTTTAACTTTGACCAATGGTTATTTGATTAAAATGATCTTTAACATTGACATTTTTAAAGCCTTAGAAAATCGAGAATGATATGTGTGCCATATAAGAACTCTAGATATTTTGGATGAAGTAACGGCAAACGCAGTTTAAGTTTTGCTGCGTAAATTTGCAAATAAGAAGCTACGTAAATTTTTTTCTTATGCCACTGGATCCTTTTCTAGAGATGCACGCTTTCTTTCTTCTGTAGTCTGAATATGGTAAATAATTTCTGTTTGATTAGAATTCTAAAGATGTTTTTAGTTGTTATGTCTTTATAAAAGTGCCTTACTATTTCAAAAAACATTTCTACGGTCAATACAGACGACCAGACTCACACTTCATTTAAATTGGATGACCATCACTAGTATTCTATACTAATTAATATATTATTGTAGAAAATCATTTACTTCATCGTTTTATTCCACGATCGTAAATAAACATGCAGACCATATTTCTGCAAAGAAAATATATTTAATGTCTTCCGTAGTTCTTTATTCATCTTCATGTTCCAGCTAAAATGACGTAAATATGATCAAATTCTTTTTTAACTGGACGTGACTAAGACTGAATCTGTAGCAAATATCCCTCGTCAAGAACATTCTGCACTTAAAGAAGTCACTAAAACACTGTAGGTCGAATAAAAACGTTTAACGGATTCTAGATTGCATGTGTCTTGTTTAGAAGCTGATCATTGTTTGCAAGGGTACTGTTTCGGCGACCTTTTTAGCTCGACTCCCTGTGCATAATTATTAAAATAAACACTAAATTACACAGTTTGGTCATTTTGTTTCTTTACTTTTGTTATTTAGTAATTACATTACAAAACAAAAATATTTTGTATAAGAACCGTTCAATTCGTACTGCAACATAGGTCTATTTTTACCGTTTTTAATTTATTTTATATACGCCTATAAAATTAGGTATTTTATGGGTCAAAAAATGCATATAAAATTGCTTTTAAAAAGCAGCTTAGTTAGAAAAACAGACAATATATATTTTTTGTTCAAGTAAAATAAAAGCTACATGTACCATAGAAGTAGTGTGTGCATTAGATAAGTGACTAAGCAGCCACCCAGTTTATTTATATTTTAGAACAGCAACTTCCAGATAATGAATAGGAAAGTTAGGAAAAAGCTGCAAATGTATCGGTATATCAAACTCGTATCAAACTAAATAGTTGCATTAAATGTGCACGAATGTTACCGGTTGATTTTATTTAACACTGCAGGATGTTGGTATACTGTCAATCTTTCTTTTGCACTATAAACAACTGATGATAAACTGGCTGTAGTACCAGTACGTTACTGAAAAGAAAAATTATCAATCACGAAACTATATCAGTTCTACTTTTGACAGATGTAAATATGTTCAGTCAATTTAAAATACAGTTTAAAACATTGCATGCGATAGGCTTAGAATAGGCTAGCAATATTATTTTAAGATTCTTGCTATAAAAAATGGAATGGAGTGGGTGATATAGACGTTTAAAATGGGCGCCCAAAAATTATTAAGCAGACCCTGCCCAAATGTGTGTATATTATTTTTTATAAACATGTATTACATTAATAATGCTTATTGAAACATTTTCCCCTCTTTTGATTATAAGTATACATTGATTTTATAAAGTGACAATAACAAAAGTAAATATCTATAAACATAATTTTCATTTGAATTCTGCATTAAATCGAAAGCGGAAATCAAGATTTCAAAATGGCTTCTTGCCCGTTTCTCGATTCGGTATTTCTTTTTGAAAAATCTACAGTTTTAAATAGTTTCTGTGATTTTTATTATGAATTGTAAAAGTCCCAAATAATAATTAACATATAATATCATTCAAATTATTCTAGTTTTTATTACATTAGATAGCATCGTCAAATGTAAACAATTGTTATAATCGAAAATCTCCGACGATAGGTCTAGCGATCATGTTTTCGTATCTAATTTCGTAAATAAAATTATTTTTTAAAAGTAGATATAATATAAAAAGAAATTCTGCAAATTTCTATAAAAATTAAGTTCTCATCTATTATAATATTTAAATAAAAAATAGCTTTGATTTTATTTTAAAGTACAAAATAAGATTATATAGGCCCAAAACTAAGTCAAGTGAAAGCGAAAAAAAAAATCAAGCAATTTTTTTTTTATCGTACATTAAATTATAACTTCTATCGTGTGACGTGGTTGCTGAATGAATAAGCAGCAAGGGATTTTCTTTTTTTTATGCTGACTATTCCTCTTAAGGACATTTTATTTATTTATTTTTTTTAGAATGTATCCTTTTAGTTGTTTTAATGAAAAGTAATTAATTAGATCTCTTTGATACTTTTTTATTGAAATAATTAATCCTTTAGGATGTTGTATGTAAAAGAAACAACAACTAAATATATTTTTTTAATTATTACACAACTTAAAAAAAATATTTTGCAAATATGTTTTAAAGCTGAACACATAGGGTGGTGTGAGGGGGTCAAAAATCAAAAGTGACACCAGGCTCCAGCTTGAGCGAAGCGCCCCAAAATTATTTTTTTACATTAAATATTAAGTACATAATCTCATGTCATGGTATCGAACGTCAAAATGCAGGGGCCCCAAAAGAGGCCAAGCCCCCGGGCTCCCAAAAATTTCAACAAAATTACTTCACTACAGCGCAATATATTTAATCGTGCATACATATACATTGTTTATTGAAAGTATACATAAAGTATCGAAAACAAAACCGGTAGAAAAATAAAACAAAATACTATAGATACATAATTAAACATATATATTATATATAGTACGAGGTATAAGGAAGAAAAATAAATACACAGTTTTTTTCCCTTTGCCCCTGCCCCCCTCCCCTATCTTCCGACATCCCAACTATCCATTCAACCTAAAAAAAAAACAACACTATTTTAAATGTCTAATCTTTCAAAAGCTTTTTCTTTTTTTTTAATTTCATTTATATCATATATATATATATATATATATATATATATATATATATATATATATATATATATATATATATATATATATATATATAATCCAGACTTCCATTAAATGCAGACGGCGTAGTTGAGTAGTTTCTATTCAACCGTTATTTCGTTTGTTGTAGTACCAAGCACCAAGCCAAAACATTTTTTTCCTACTAGCAAGAAGATCAATTCTTACATTTACTATTTACATTGCCTTTCATTTTAAAACCATTTTAGACTTAATATATTCAAATATTTTTTCTATATTCTTCGATTTTTTATTTTCTATATTTGTATGACAAAGTCACCTCCTTTAATTAAATTATTCCACCGTTATACATTAGGCCTATATCCGTATGAGCTAAATTTAGTATGGTTTGTTATGATAACAGACTAAAATTTTCTTCAAAATTATCTTTAGTTTTTAAAATTGTACCAATTTTTAAAAGAAGAACTTTTTCATCCGGACATTTTATAATAGTGGAATGTAATTAGGTTTTCAACATTTTAAATGGATTGGGTATCTAGAAATTTGTAACAATTTATTGCAAATCTCCAAATTCTTAACTTGGATAGTGTTGAAAGATAGTAAAGATAAGTCCCAAATAGAGCAAGCCATTCTGTTACACAATTGACAACACATCAAAAGCATTATGTTTTTTGGATAGTTATTTTCTTATAAAACATTTTTTTCCAAAATACTTTAATTTTGTTCAATACATATACTCACCATAAATTAATATTTCATACGGAGAAGTAATCAATGTGCCATCATACCTACATTGCACTTGAGTCAATCCTCGAAGTCTGTTTACCGGATATTTCATAATTTGAAATATATAGTGTGTATCATTGCGTGTTATTGTTACACCAATATTGTAATCTTTACATTGTGGGCTAGTACAGGTGGCTAAAGGTCTTTGTGGCTCACTAGTTGATGTATTGACCAAATCTAAAGTACTGAATGAGATGTTGGCTGGACAAACAAAGTATATGAATGGATCATTTTCTTCCACAAAAATTTGTTGAGCATCTGAAAAAAAAGTATTTTAAAATTAATTTTAATTGAATAGGAGAAAAATATCCTTGATCATGAGACTGCTCTGTTTTCTCAAAATTTAAAGTTAAATAATTACAACAGTGTTGCACAAAACAAGAAAGTAAAACCCTAAAAATCATCTATCTATCTATCTATCTATCTATCTATCTATCTATCTATCTATCTATCTATCTATCTATCTATCTATCTATCTATCTATCTATCTATCTATCTATCTATCTATCTATCTATCTCTCTCTCTCTCTGTATATATATATATATATATATATATATATATATATATATATATATATATATTGTTGCGAAATTCCAAAACTCTCTCTAGGTAGGCACTTAAGAACAGGTGGGTTCGTTAGTCAAATAGTAAGTTTTATTCACAGTCTACAATCTACAATAATAAGTCTAGACAAAAACTAAAAACAAAGTCCATTATGCGTACAACTAATCCAGTTGAAACGAGTTTACGTGTTATCGCTGGCGATGTGCTGATAACTAACTCGCTGCATCAACAGTCCTGGGGTTCTAAACTTCCTCTGTCCGTTATGTCCGTCCTTTTCGTCCTGTTCGACTGGTTCTCTCATTCGATATCCTGCTCTCCGTTTATGAATCACAGCTCAGTTCTTTTTATAGGTAGTCCCACCTACGTAGAATCCATCGTTTTCACACCAAAACTGAGGGTGAAGGTCATTGCGTGGGTGTGCAGGTGGCAAATAACACAATTTCATCATTTGTACTGAGACGAGGGTGAACGGCCGAATTAACATGTGTAGACGTACACAAGTCGTGATTGCATCATTAATGTCGGGGCAGAGGTGCAACACGGGAGGGGGGTGAAGTAGAGTTATAATGCAGATATATATATATATATATATATATATATATATATATATATATATATATATATATATAAAGTACTTCTATGATTACTTTTATTGTTTTACCTAGGCGAAGGTACCATTAATGGTCTTTAGCAATGGAACACGTAGGAACCCTTATATAAGCAATCTGGTAGTCTAAAGCAATGGATATGTACATTACGTTTGGGTCCCTGGAGGTTCCGTTAAAATGTACATTTAGGAAAAGTTACATTAGAGGGCATGGAGGCCAAAGACAAAATATATTACAATGTAAAAGTACATTTAGGGACCTTAGTAAAAGGTACATGTGCGGTTCCCTGAAAAATGACTGGGAATCCAGGCAGAAGTCGACGCAGTATAAATCCATATCAAAACTGGAGGTACGCTCCCAACCCAGGTGAGGTTAATGACACATATCCAGAAAACCATAACACGCAGAATGCTCAAAAGCGAGAAAGAAGAGAAACAGGCTTGGCTATTTAATGTATCGAGCAACGGGCAATTGAAGTTCTACCCGGGATATGTAAACTCGGTTCCTGTGCAGTTTCTACAAGAATCTTAACTCACACAGATGCAAATGGAGGAACTTGAACACACTGAAGCCAGCATTATGGCTGGACTAGGATCAAAATTACAGGCTGCTGGGAGCAGGGTTTTTCAGCTGTACAGATGATTAGCTCTGACAATACGATCTATGTGACCAACGCACTCGAATCGTAACACCACTGTGGTAAAGTCAGGCTAGGTTCTTTTCAGATTCAGAAAGCCTACCGAGCCTACAAACTGCTGCGCTATGAAGACTTTCTGTGTCATCATCTGGATCGGATGGCAAATATTTAAGAAAGCTCGCCAAGAACTGCGTTTTCAAAAATACAAACAAACTTCACAACTTGAGTACAACCGTGTAGAATATGTTATTTTGCATAAACTGGGATCTTCAGTGATGAGATGGATAACAGACAAAACGATGACTTATCATACAGCAACAGCCAGTGCTCTGATGATTCTCAGGTCATGTTTAAGGACGACACCCGGTCTTGGGCTGCATATCTTATCACATAATATCCGCTATTAATGTATTTATGCAGGGATCTACTGCAGGCTGAGACTCGTTACGCCACTGTGGAGAGAGAGTGTCTGGCTTACAAAAGAGGGCAATGCAATTTCTGACATCCTCTCAAGATGCAGCGCTTTGACAGACGTTGTTGGTCTACACATAAAGTTGCGTGACGCTTGTAATAATGCCTATGGCGAACTGCTTTATGAACTTTGTAGAGCCAGTCACAAACAATAAAATTATTGTGATGTTGTTTTTTTAGGAATTATTTTAGTACTTTCATTTAATTTAATTTAATTGATTATGACTTATGTTTTATTTGTTGGTTACACAGCTGTCAGCTAGTTATTGTATATTGTGTGGCCATATGTAAAGATGCGTTTTTGTCAAGTGACTTTGTTATTATGATTCCGTATGAATATTGTTTGGCACGTATATTACCAAGGTAGAATTTGATGACGATTGTACTGAAGAATAATTATTTGGACTTAGGAGGAAATTATG
Organism: Bulinus truncatus; assembly: GCA_021962125.1. Lineage (NCBI taxonomy): Eukaryota > Metazoa > Mollusca > Gastropoda > Planorbidae > Bulinus > Bulinus truncatus. Next base: position 602,366 of record JAGDYQ010000174.1, read on the forward strand.
TTGTACAGGGGTTAACAGCTGACAGTATTTCATAGTTGGTTATAGTTTCGTTTCGTGAATAATATGTCACATGTTTTTCTTCTTTGAGGTATTGGTGGTATTGTGTGTCAAACTTAAGTGTGTTTTAACACTAATGGGCCCGTGTGAGAATGTTGTGTAGGCCTATTAGTTTGTGAAATGCGCAGCGCTGTGTTTCTTGGTGCGCGGTGTTGAAGAGGCGTTTGGGGATGTTGAACTTACAGAGTGCTGACATATTATGAAGTATTGTCGAAAGAGATAAATTAGGAGGCCCAATAAGATTATGTACACAACACAACGAACATTTATTTATGAAAATATGTATACGGTGTGTATCATAATCTAAGGCCAGAAAGAAAGGATTTTTAAAACGGATGACAAAGAGAGAACTTCAGACTTGACCTGAAGTTTTTAAGTTCTCACAACACATCGATTGAAACACTATTTAAGACAGATGTATTTTGGTCTCTGATAATTTGAATATAAACATATGTATGTACATTTATTTCATTTTCAAGCGAAATGCGGTATAGTCCATTCCCTATTTACAGCACAGAATATTTTGCTACTATTTACTTTAAAATAGGCCAACTTCAAACAATATTAGCAATACAATATTAAATATATCTTTTGAAAATTGACGAAAAATACAAGAATAATTAACTCAAAATATTATCTAAATGCAAATTAAAAAAAAAATGCTTTTCAAATATAAAATCTTCGTGCAGCAAAATGAAATTTAAAAATAAAATAAACGAAATATATTTCAAACTAATGAGAAATATAATACATACCTGAATATAAAACAAGAAATGAAAATAGGATAACAGTGACTAATTTTATTGTCATTCTTTCATTTTTGTTCTGTGAAAAAAATAATATGTTCAAGTTAAACATTATAATAACAAAGAATATATGAGATATATAAGTTTAAAAAACATTTTGAAACATTTACACAATTGTTTGTAGATATTAGTGGCGAAAAAACAGCATATGTGCAAGCCCAATTTTTTTGACATCAAATCGTATGAACGTCAAATCAAGCAAATCATAAATAGTTACCTTACAATATAAAAATGCTTCAAAATTTGAACGATGGACATGCAGTTTCTTTTAGTTTGTATGTGTAGTCATTTTCATTAATAACATTTATTTATGGAGTATGATTATCAGGTGATTTTTTTTTGACAAATTTTCATAGCAACGTAAAAGTGTTGCATTGTACTAAAGGATGCCTTTAAAATGTATCCCTATTATAGCCTTAATGATTGGTAAGGGGGCGTCCGCCCAATTCCTGTTAATATTAAAGGAGGTGCACCTAAGTAGGGCTTACTTTGAGATATAATATTGTTAACTTCAGTATAAAAAATTGCTTCAGACATCCAAAATGACATTCGCCATAAAGCTTGCGAAAAATCTCGGCTTAACTTTCATTTTAAGCGCATTTTTAAGAAAAATTGAGCTATAGACCCATGATATGTATACCATTTTGTAGGCATTGGCCTGCCATTCCTGCATCAAAAGTCAATATTGCGATCTGACCTCTGACGGCTGGGCATCAGTGTTTTTTACCGTTTATACTACATAAGCTACAATAACAATTTTGTCATTTTCATGGCCCCATTCTACACCTTATACGTTCAATAACCCAACCATTTGGTGCGAAATACTGCAGCACGTAGTTTCACCAAGAGAAACGTCACACGTGTTCAGGTGCAGTAGAGTATTCTTTCTTCAGCCACAATAATTTTTTTTTCGAAAAATACTTAAGAAACTCATCAAATCATAATGAAATATTAAGAATATTGCATTGTCATTGTGTTCTGAGCTATATTAAAAGTATCAGAGCTATATCTTTTAGGAAAATGGTCTAAAATTGGTGCCAAAATCCGTTACTGTGTACAGTATTTAGCACCTGTAAATTCCCTTGATTTAGACAAGATTGTGACCTATTCGCCATACATATTTAATTGTATTTATTAAAAAACTCATCAAATGAAATAGTAAGCTTCGGTTCTAAGTTTAATTGAAATTATCAGAGCTATGCAACAATTGACAGAGTTTTCGGACGATTAAATGACTACAATATATAACTTTTTAAATTATGAGTCCTATTTCAGTGATCACAAATATTTACTGAAAACTAACATACATAACACAAATATTAGCTAACATGTCCAGGTTCCAGAATGGAACAGGATTATTTTACGTGTTTTTCTTTGTAAACAATGAAGCAATGTAATGAATGATAATAAATCTATATTTGAAATTTTAAGAAAGTTTATTATAGAAAACCCTGCTGTAACTACGTTAAATATCCATGCGTTATAAATCAAAAAAGACATAAATAAATATAGCAATTAAGTTTTAAGTATTAAAGGAATATCCTAAATGACATATTTATTAATTAATTAACAGCTCTACTGGCTTTAAGGAGCTTAAAATTAACATTTTTAGAGCATTTTCGAAAAAAAAATGCTCTATTGTGCCCGTTTTGTCTGCCTGTCTGTCTGTCTGTCTGTCCGTCATCACCCTAGATCTCAGCAACCATAAGTCCTAGAATCATGATGTATATATCATTGTGTAGGTCTTGGCCTGCCTTGTGTACATATAAAGTCCATTTTGCGATCTGACCTCCTAGGGCCAAAATATAAGAGTTTCTTATGTACCGTTTTGCGTATATTTTAAATTTAAATAATAAACGCTAATCAAAGGGACGTAATCATTATTTATTTTTGTAACAGTTAATCAACATGATTACTTCCCTTTCTATACACGAAAATGCGCTAAAATGTCATTTGTCCGAAACGGAAAAGACTTAAATTGCTTGTTTGTTGTTTTTTTTTTAAATCCCTATTCACAGCTTCAGAAACCCATGACTCAGTTCCATTACCAAAACTACATCTACTTGCCGCAAGATTGATTGTCCATACACTTTCATACACACGGATCCACCATGCAACATACTAAGATAATACAAAATACTACTTGCTAAAGAAACATGAAATGTACGTCAGAAACAGAAACTACTATTGCGGAATAATTACTATTATTTTTGCCGCCATAGAATCCATCTTGTTAAAAGCTTCCATAACACCGTCAGCCGTACAAGAGTATAAAAGATGACAAGTATTTACCATGATTTTTACAGAAGGTTGTTGAAAAAATTTAAAGGCAGGCAGAATGACAACAGCTCTAGAAACAAACTGAAAGAGTTTGCAAATCGCAGTAAAACATTTTGTTTGATATTGCCGCTTGCAAATGTAGATCTTAGCTGTCTCATTGCCACTAAAGTTCAATTGGAAGAAAAGGACTTCATAGGAGGCCAAATAACCTTAAGAATTATTTTCTTCTGTAAAGTAGATGTAAAATCTTCAAGGAAGAGGGGAGAACATATTGCAAGGAATAAAGAGAATTAGTCCAATATTCGGTCCTCGCAGATATTTGGGTCTTATCGGAGTTGCAATTCAGAGTTGTGAAACTCTCCCACCTGTTGTTTTTAAGAGGATAGATGCTGACTTCCAGGAAATTTTAATGATTTAAGCACAGATCAAGCATTGCTTTTGGAAATCTTTCAAACTGTAATTAGATCAACTGTTTAAACTCCTCGCCGCGATCCGGGCAAATTATATCATGTATGATGGTTAACAGCGACAAACAGTATACTTTGTATATTGCAACAATGTCTCTTTCATTTGAGCTACAAGAACTTACAGCTTATATTTTGAGGGTTCATGGTCCTGTTTTGCAAGACATTAAAACAAAACCGTAGTGCAAGGATTGTGACTGCTCTTGTAGAAGACCATCTTCCTGTCAAATTATTTGTCTCCTGCCTTAAGAAAAATCGACGATCCTAACTTATTGTAAATTGTTAAATTGTTAAATCATAAACATAATTTAAGTCAGCAGTTCATATTTGCACATTAGCATTATAAATATCACTACTGATATGTTGATTTCATTCAAAATTGTTTTAATGTTTTTTAATCCTTTAAAATTTGAAGGCCTTTAGGTAAACGGCAAAGTTACACTACATAAAAGATATTTTAGGCCGTAAATACTTAGACCATTTGGTAAACATTAAGAACTATTTGAATACAAATGAAAAATATAAATATTTTCACTCCACCCTGATGAGTACTATAGGAGAGAGAGGTTGTGTTCTGAATCTTAAGATATATTTTGATGAGTGTTTGATTTTATCTTAGTTTTTGTATATTATTCATGCGAGTAATTATAGAATTAGTTTTTCAGTATTACATTGTGTTAAAGACATATTTGAGGTTAGGACGTATGTGAGAGTGATTTCTAAAAAATTTTCACGAAAACGAGAAGTGGCTTGTTGGGGATCATTAAAAAAGGAAATGTGCACGTTTGAATTGGTATAAAGGTACGTCACAAATTATTTAGCATAGTAACTATGGAACTGAATTCCTTAACACCTTGTTCGATACATAAATATTTATGACGTAAAATAGGTTAACAAGGAGAAAAGATAGATGTCCTTATAAAAAGACCGATTTAGCGCGATGATAGAGCGCAGCGGAGAGAGAAAAGAGCGAAGAAAAGAGGGATGGGGAAGAAAGAGAGATCAAGTCAGAAATAGTCAAACAATATGATACATCTGATCACCATTCTAAAGTGTGACCTCAAAGAAAAGATTCTTGCAAAATAACTTTGAATAGATAGGGAGGTCCACTTTTTGATTGCCACTAAAGTTTGGAAATCTAGTGATGCCATAACACTACACAATGTGGCTAAGAACACGGCCAGTTCCTATCCTTGATATATTGTTATAATTTGTCTTATAAAAAAAAAAAAAACTACATTATAATATAGAATTGACACCGAAGCTCTAAACACTTTAAACATATCTAGATCAGCAAGGTTTAAAAGAAGCAAGAAAAATACCCGTACGCAGGAAGTGTCACTTTATATAAAATCATAGAAGCTATATGACCTTGAAACAATATGATTGTCAATTCTTAATTCTTATTTATGATCCTGAATGATGCGATAAGTAAACATATGTGTAGACGTACCACTAATTTGATTGACAGGTGCCATAGGTTTAAAACATTAAAATTCTCAACTTTTTTGTGACAGAGCTGATTTAGTGGTTTTGTAAACCATTAGTAAAGTCATTTTTGAGAGGAGAGAGGCTGCTGCTAAAATAAACCTTTACCCCCCCCCCCAAAGTAACACATTTCAACTATGAGAATGAAGTGAAATAGAATATCGTATGACTTGTCCGTGTGAAAAGTTTGCTATAAGTCCACTTTTAGATGATAGTGTATAATGTATTAACTCTCTGTTTTTTTTTTTAATTCGAAGTTGTACGTCTCTCAATAAAATGTTCTCAGCTAGAAAGTTAATGTGTGAAGACAGTTATCTATAACATGACAATATATCGATATACTAAATTAAATAAAGTTTTTTTAAAAGACAACCAACTTCTTTAATTCTGCTTTATGAAAATTGCGACAACTTAGTGATTTGTTCTGTTTTTACTGTTAGTATAGATTCGTAAAATAAATATGTATTTTTATTGCGATTTTTTAAAATTTTTATTAATAGTTTCAATCAGTAGATTTACCGACCGCAGTAAAAAAATATTTTATCCCATACATTGAAAGTTTCATTTAATTTTATATTGTTTCAATACGTAGGAATAAATTGCTATAGTAATCATAGTTATACTGGATAATGCAGCCATTATGCAAGTGGATTGGTCTCTTAAAATCCTTGTATTAGAGTAATGTTAAGGATAGAGGATATGACAACCAACCAAGAAAAGTAGTTGAGAATGACACGGTTAACACTTTGTGGCAACTCTTGCTTCAATCTGAATGAGGAAACGATCTGATAGGATATTGTCAGGTCATTGATATATTTTTTTTTTGAACATACACATGTTAATAAAACAAAAATAATAGTAATAAAGTATATAAAGACGTATACATAGAAGATCATTTATATAACTGTTTGGTAGCGCACCTTTGCTGGTAAGTGTCTGAAGTACCTACGAGATCCTATAAACCACTAATGGAAAATTAGCCATGACCTGAAAGACTCCTTGGTCCTCACGAAAAATCGAACCAGAGACCTTTAGGTCGACAGTCACTTTGTAAATTTAGCAACTGGGAAATTCTTGATGATTGACATTTAACTATCGAATATTTGATGCACTTCTTTAGATTATAGTAAGTAATCTCAAACGTATTGTTCGTCACAGCTTCAATAACTCTGTTTATATTACACAGAGACAATTTAGTAAAATTTGAATACCTTGACAGACGTCGATAGCGTTGATGGAACATATGAGAAAAATTGTATTCCTTTAAATATATTGTATTTGCATCAAAGGATGAATGGTCGATAATTCATTTGTTCCTTTATGTCTGGGTTTCAAAAAAATATATATTGTTGTTGCTAATAGACGAGGAAGATGTTCAAAAGTTTTATAGATCGCTGAATATGTAAAAGAATTTTTTTTCATTTAATTATAATAGGATAGTTTTCTCAACACAATATTTCACTGAAGCTTCTTTAGTTCTAATTGAAATGAAGAAAATCTAAGTTATCGTCAATGTGGATAAATTACCTATATAAATGAAAAACTAAAGACACCAATGCAAACTTGAAATAAAATGAAAGTGTCTTCCATATATCATCTGACGACAGCTTGAAAGCCAGCTTCAATCTTCCTTATCCAAACCTAATTATATTTGCTAGCCATTAGAAAAGAATACCCCTCATAGGATGAAAAAGATATTCATTAAAAAAACAAGCAATTAAGCCTGTTCCATTCTGGACACAGGACGTGTTAGCGCATTTTCGTGTATATATTTGTAAATTTTGGAAATGTTTATAAATTCAAGTGTGTAATGCATATATCTGTAAAAAAAATATTATAAAGACATTTTTTTATATTTGAAAAAAAATATTTTCTCTTAAATCTAACTACAAGTGGTTTGTGGTTACTGAAATAGGACTCATAATTGAAAACATTCGAAATTGTAGTCATTTAATCGTCCGAAAACTCCGTCAATTGTTGCATAGCTCTGATACTTTCAATTAAACTCAGAACACAAGCTTACTATTTCATTTAATGAGTTTCTTAATAAAGCTTGGTGAAACTACGTGCTGCAGTATTTCGCACCAAATGAATGGGTTATTGAACGTACAAGGTGTAGAATGGGGCCATATATATAATATATAAGCCACTTAGGAGCCCTGAAGCCCGGTCCTCAGAGGTTCTATTGCGAAATGAACTTTTGCTGCACACATGGCAGGCCAAGACCTACAAAATGATATATACATCATGGGTCTAGGACTTATGGTTGTTGAGATCTAGGGTGATGACAAACAGACAGACAGACAGACAGACAAAACGGGGACAATAGGGCATTTTTTTTTCGAAAATGCTTTAAAAAAACGAGAATAAATGACACACTAAAATGTGTAATATTTTAATAGTTTTAAATGTATAAAAAAGTTAAAATTAAAACCCTTATTTATTTTTGTCTAATAAAACAACATCTATTTCTTTTCATATTAAAAAATAATTTTATAGTAATTATATGTGCTGAGATCGATGGTCACAATGTTGCCGACTGCAGATCTAGACAACATAATAAAAAGTGTGTCAGGCAATTTCAATAAATCTGAACTGCAGTATTTGACAATACACGGGCATCCTATAAATCTTTCTAGGAGAGTAGGGTAAAATTATTAATATCTTAGACAACTTTCCTCCCATTATTAGCCTAAGCACTCTCCTTACTGCAATTATTGATTATTAGTAATAAAGTGCAGATCATTTACTGATTGATGGGCTCCTACTCACACATTCATAACTGATTGTCCAGCTCTCAAGTAGAAATATATTTAGTATACTTTTTCTTGTAGCCTATTTTTTGAAACATAAGTAGTTTTCATTAAATAATTATACCTGTAACCTTAATAAAACTCACTATGTACCGACTCGCCATTTAATAGTTTAATTAAGTTTGTTATTGAGATCCATTTTTTATTAATACATTACTTTCTTTTATTACAATTTTTAACTCAAATTTAGAATATGAATTCATTTTACAGTCGTATCATAAACTTGGTGATTTAACAATTATAAAGAATTTTATAATAAATTTCAACATAATATTATTTAATTAATTCCATATTAACCACATATCGCATCAAATATATAATTATTTAAACATCATTGTCCCTAAATCAACCAGCATAAATGTGTAGAGATAAGTAACGGCAGCTAGCGATTTCGCTCGCCTCACAATCCCATTGTATAACCTTGGACACAGATCTATACTTTATCTGACCTCGATAGTGTAACACTTTACTTCTTTTAATGTCTTTATAGATAGATTGACAGATAGATATGCATCATGGGACCTTTAAATCTAATTTGCCTATGACATTCAAAACCATAACAAAGCCACTACATATTGGAGATTTGGTTTGATAGATTTATGTTTACACTCCTAACTCAGCTCTCGATTTAAACAAACATATCAATCACGTTCACTTTAGATGAACTGATAAAAGGAGATTAACGTTTGTGAAATCTTTCGATCCCCACATCAATACTGTTATTACTTTAACTAGTACTCCTGTCATTCCCATCTGAACTTTGTATATTGTTGAGATGACTCTATTTGACAGATATTTGATTAATTAAATAAATTAAGCCAAAAACAGAGCCATACAATATTGTATTTACAGTAGCAGGCACAATAAAATAAACAAATAATGATGATCCATATACTGGGTTATATGAACATTCTAGTGAGCTTCAAAACTAATGTCTTAAAGTAAAACACTAATAAAACATTAAGGGCCACTTTAAGAGCAATTCTTTATGTCACACACTTTAATCTTATTATTGTGACATTACATTAAAGTAATCAGCTCTTAATTCTCTTCTTTAACCACACAGTGTATGTAAAGTTTGTTTGGTGCCCTTCTTTCATAGTCAATAGTGCAATGGACTTTGAGGCACCAAGGTATATATATATATATATATATATATATATATATATATATATATATATATATATATATATATATATATCGGGGACAGGCGAGCTATTATCACACAAAAATCGATCCTTTTAATACACAGTCAATATATTTAGTTAGTGGAATATGAGTATGAAAAGATATACCCTTAAGGGTTATGGAGACACTTGTTCATGGCGTTTTGGAAACAAATAATATCACGGGGGAAAAATAGGGTGGAAATAAGATTTGCAACGGCAGAGTTTAGGCATAGTGCAGTAGTCATATCTCTGATTATCACCCTTGTTTTTAATACAGAATTATTCTCCTTTTTTTGTAAAGACTAAATAAGCTAACACATACTCTTTACATGTCAAATCGATACATTGTAACTGAGCTACCTAAAATATAACTGCGTAATAGTTAAAATAATACAATAAACTAAAAAGATAACCACAATGGTAAGTATTTCCTTTAGTAATAAATCAACAGTAATTTTAAGCAATGTAAATTTACAATTCAAACATTTTAACGACCATTATGTTTATTGTGATGTGTTTAATTTGTTGATTGTTAGTGACAATTTGGTCAACAGAATTGATTTGATTGATCAAATAGTTGATACAATTACTTCTTTAGTATTTGACATATTATTAAATTAACACCATTATTAGAAATATTTTAAACTACCACTGTGACACTTACAATTACTGGACTAAGCAGCTAGATGTACAGGTCTATTTTAAACATATGTCTGACTGGTAAAGACTTATTAACATTTCTGCTAATAATGTCACTTGCTGTCCTTAAATGAATTAAACTCCAACTATGAAGCACAAATAACAACGCTCAACATACACATCACAGCCTGATTCCAACAAACACATAACTATTACAGTATGATTGTTATAGTAAATATTGCAACACACTTAAAATATGTAGGCCTAAAATGTGTGCACGTTTGAGACCTATATCAGGTAAATATCACAACAAATACAAATGTTAATCCACGAGGTTTTTACTTCCGGGTTTAATGTAACGTATTTCAAACTATAAATAACTGAATACAATATGTTATATTAAAGTATTTAACATGATAAGTGTTCAACATTTCAAATGGCATTTCAAATTTTTTTACAAAATATTTTCTACTGTTACTAATATTTTTTATTTATTTCTTCACATATAATGTTTATGTTCACAACATCAAAAGTTCACGACATACATTATTCCAACTACACTATACATAACCAAAGTAATCTGTTCCAGGAATGTATTTCCATAATGTCGTCTATTTATTTCTATTGCCTGTCGCAACTAAAAAATATGCTCTGACTAACGCTACAACATTCGTCTCTATAGTTAACCCACAAAACGCCATGTCTTCTCGATACATCATCTCTAAGATAATTGATAACAGCTATACTTTTTGAAATGTTTCTTAAATACTGATCCATATGACTTAGGGCTCGTTCATTTAATACTTTAACTATTTGAGTGGTGAGACAGATTGTCTCGAAAAAATTGACAGCTGTTTACATGGAAAAGAGTGAGTGTATCTATAGGATGATGTTAGCGATTATTTTGGATATTGAGATCATATAAATATAATAAATTGATGTTGTATAATGTATAAAAAATACATATTTTGTATGAATTTAGTATTTCGTTTACTGGTATTTATAAATCAACCCCTGGGAAATATTTTTAGCCATTATTGAAAAAAGAATGAATACAATTTGGAAACTATATAGTATGTGTATCAGTCTGCGTATTCTGTCAGATATTTCTGTCGGCATCGCGCTCATTCAGCAATTTAAAATGAGTACGATATGTTATAAGATGTAAAATGTTACAACCGTTTATTGTGTTCTTAACAAAGTGGAAGTGATCTAGGGAAACCATTCATTTTAATAATCCTGAGAAACACAATTCTGATTAACTTTATTATTTCTTTTTTATCTATGATAATTTTGTAAATTTAACTATGTACTATTATTTATTGGCGGAATGCAGTAGAATATCAAACTCAATGTTTTAAATGACATTCGATCATTTCTTTACACTTCCGTAGGCCGTCGATTCGTTCAAATAAATTAACTGCTTTGATAAAACAAAGCCTTTTAATTATTACAGGTTTTCATTATTACTAAATCTATTTTTAAAAATTTATTTCATTGCGGATTAATATTAAATATTACGCCATATAAGTAGTGTAAGAAGGCCACAGAAATATGATATTGAAAATAGTTTTCGGCCTCTGGACAACACACTGGCTGACTGATGTCCGCAGGTCAAACACGGCCAGTTAATCCGTTTATTAAGACCCACAGTACACCCCTCCCCTTCTCCGTTAACTTACATTGATGACACATACATTGATTTAATGTTACCTCTTTAAATGTCTTAACTTGAAACATACATCGATTTAATGTTAGCTCTTTAAATGTATTAACTTGAAATATTAAAACTAGCAAAATTGTGACATGTCACAAAACACAATTTATAAGTGATATCATCTCTTTCATGTATATTTTTAGTCGCTTTAGTATGTATCATAGATATAAAGAATAGATAGCTTACGTCGATTAATAGGCCTATGTGACCGATAGAAGGTGCTTAATCTTTGCCTAAAAAGATTTCCTACCTTAAAATTTGGGAGCTATACGAATCAACAGGTGTGGCAGAAAATCACTTTTATGTTATTTAGCTTGAAACATAGAGTGGTCCTGTATTGTATATTTTTAAATGTATCAACATTATTGCTATGACATTTAATATGTTAATTCAGTAGAATCACTTAAAATTTACAATGTTTCATACAGTCTACTAAAATATGTAAAGTTGCATTAGGCCTAGGCTAGTGCGCCATTGGTGCAGATAAACTGTAGAATTTATCTTTTGTTATAACAAAAGCATATAACTAGCTATTAAATTTATATTGCGACTGATTTTACTTGTATTGACTTGACCAAGTCAAAAATATCCTAAAACCTTATACACGCTAAAAGCAATAATGCTACTACATCCTTTTTTTGGATGAATTCAATTAGAGGGTTTGACAAATAGTATCATAGTTCTGTTTGCATTTAATATTTAAAAGCTAATATAATTTACATAAATAATTTAGTTAAAATAATATTTAATTGTAATTTAAGGTTTATTATTTACATTATATAAATGTAAACAATTACACATCACAGTCACACTTTCGTTTTCCAACGAATTTTTTCTAGTTCCAGTAATGATTTCATAATCCAAAAATAGACTTTTATTTAGCTGGTCCTGTTTGAATTACACCTAGTTGGCCCTGTTTAAATTAAACCTAGTTGGCCCTGTTTAAATTTAACCTAGTTGGCCCTGTTTAAATTAAACCTAGTTGGCCCTGTTTAAATTAAACCTAGTTGGCCCTGTTTGAATTACACCTAGTTGGCCCTGTTTGAATTACACCTAGTTGGCCCTGTTTAAATTTAACCTAGTTGGCCCTGTTTAAATTTAACCTAGTTGGCCCTGTTTAAATTAAACCTAGTTGGCCCTGTTTGAATTACACCTAGTTGGCCCTGTTTAAATTTAACCTAGTTGGCCCTGTTTAAATTAAACCTAGTTGGCCCTGTTTGAATTACACCTAGTTGGCCCTGTTTAAATTAAACCTAGTTGGCCCTGTTTGAATTACACCTAGTTGGCCCTGTTTAAATTAAACCTAGTTGGCCCTGTTTAAATTAAACCTAGTTGGACCTGTTTGATTTACACCTAGTTGGACCTGTTTAAATAAAACCTAGTTGGCCCTGTTTGATTTACACCTAGTTGGCCTGTTTAAATTAAACCTAGTTGGCCCTGTTTGAATTACACCTAGGTGGACCTGTTTGATTTACACCTAGCTGGCCCTGTTTAAATTACACCTACCTGGCCCCGCAGGATGTTGTACCTAGACGGCCCATACCTGAGATGTTAATGGGCGGTGACATTTGACTTGGTTGTTTGTAAGTTATTTTTTTCTACTTGTTTTATATTACGCTATGGCTATAGGCCAATTCTTATTATTACTGTACAATGCGGTGGGTGAAAGTTATTGACAACCTCAAGTGTTTTCTGATTGATTTATGAATTATATTACCACTATATTATGTATGTGTTGTATTAAATACCGTATTTGTTATCTTTATCAAGAGTCACGTAGTTGAGAGTGTTGTAATTGTTAATGTGTATTTCTAACCTATAGAGACCTGGTGGTACCCTTTGTTATAGATTCAAGTAGACTCGAGTTAAATAAATGGGTCGTGACAAATATATATATATATATATATATATATATATATATATATATATATATGTATATATATATATATATATATATATATATATATGAGTGTGTGTAATATTAATTTATGTATTATTTAAGTACATCTAAATATTTAACAGAACGTTTATGTCACAGGTCGTTCGTTATCTGATCGTAAGGGTGACATTCTCTTTCTACATCTAAAATGAAAAAGAAAACATTTTTTTGTAAGTAGAATTTTATTTATTTTTTTTTATTGTATCAGCTACACAAAATTATGTTTTTCCACTATATTGCTCTTAATTAAAGAGTTAATAAAATAATATTTAGCAATCTATTGTGAATATATTTCAACATTAACTTTATTTCATAAAAATAATATCTTACCTAAGACATTTACATAGTTTGATTTATTGTTTGTTGTGTCAGTCTCTGGATTAATATTTGGTGTCTCATAGTTGTGTCTATCTTGTAGTTGTTGAGTGACTAGATTAAGAGAAGAAGATCCTATTTATAATACTAAAAATGAAAATAACAAATTTTAGTTCAAAAATATTTTCACTAAAACAAAGATGAAGTAACTATCCTCAAAGAGGAGCTTCACTTAGAAACTTTGTATTTTTTATTAAATTTAAAACAAAAAAAAAAAAAGAATATTTTATCCATTTTTTTAAAAAAAAACTCACCTGTAAGTTCCGAATAATTTTGAATTTTTCTGAAATATGTTGAAACACATTTTTAAACGTTTAGTATTGTTTAAATAAAAATGATTAAATATTTTTTTAAAACTTGATTGGAATACTTTATGTCAAAAATATTGATTATTTCTGTTTTCCGCATTTCATTTATACTATAAAAATCATATTAAGCTTTAAATATATACACAATTAAAATAACATTCAATTTAATTTTTTTTTAAAGTCTAGCAATAAATCTAACTAAATAAAATTCAAATTATTTCACCATTTTAAATGTAAAGAAAGACAAAAGTAGATCTAAATATATAGACAAAATCACTGCTTAAAACGTAATGATGAGAATACGAGAAAACCCAGTTTTTTCATTGGTTGGCATTTAAAAATTTTCAGCAAAAAAGTGACGTCAAAGAAACACTTGACATTCATGAATGACGATATCGTCAGCCATTGCCTTCTTTTAAAGGCTAGACTACAAAATGTTATTGTTAGATGTTTATTAATTGATTATTTTCTTATTATCGTTGTTTGAAATTGTTATTTAGAATAAATACTAGAAGTTTCCATTGTCCTTAATAGTCATCGGGGTAGTTGAAGTGTATTTTTTCTAATACATAGCTTATTACTATATCGTGTGGTTAGCATAAAGCATTTTTCAAACATAATGCTGGGTGGACTTATTATACATAATTTATTAGCCCACAGCTGATCAAGTGCATCAATCAGATACCCCACTGCAAATGTTATGAAATGATCCATAACATAATGCTTTCATAAATAACCATATAGTAGTGAAATAAGCTGCGGATTGACTTTATATGAAGCAGTATGTGAGTTCTGGATTAAATTATCTCGTAAAATGGTCTTTATATTAAAGGGTGTTCAATAGTTCTTTAAAAGTATTAGTATTCTTATAATGACAACATACATAACTTTTTTTTTTGGAAATCTCAATGCCTAAAAAAGTTATTTTTGGGAGGAGTAGGGGAGCAGTAAAAATTTGCAAACCATCCGAACCTTGTTTGTCCACGTAGGCTAGGGCCGGCTAGGTGCGAGTCTATATATAATTGTACAGTTATATACATAGTTTATTGCTCTCACAGGACATTCACCAAACACACAGGCTTACGTTCAATAAAGAACGTTTAATAATTCATACACTGAGAACAATGACAATGAAAACTGTTTTTTTATTCTGCTGACTTTTACCTACTAATCTCGGTTGTTGTTACGTTATACCGTAACAGCTTTCAATAGTAGATTGTATGATGTTCTGGTATAGGGAATTCCCCAATCATTGCATACTATCGAGGGCAAGAAGAGAGAGAGATCTATAACACTGCTCCCCTCTCAATTATGTCCGTCCCTGACTGGTAATTTGGAACAGCATTGTCCTTACGAAAGCAGGTCTCTGTACAGAATATCCCATTCCTGGCATATTTACCCAACATATTCAGTCTACTATTTCAATCACATCTGATGACTTTACATTTCTGGTGTCGGCATCTGTTGCATGCTACTGTCTTGCCTGTGTTATATACTCCAGTGAAATGTGTCTAAAATATTTCAAAGTCCTAGATAATGATATAGCTGTCTTCAGAGGTGACGATGACAATCCCCATGTTGTGCGCGCAACGAGCCTGCCATGGATGATATATAGGAGAATGTCTTCTTTCAGGCTGAGGGATATAATTATCACTATGGTGGTAGAGGAGGAAGATCTTGGTGGTCGGTGTCTCTGTGTGCGGGTTCAGTTTAGATGACCTGTCCACTCATAAAAATAATGCTACCGGAAATAGTTAAGTCACACAAGTGGACAGCCGAATGTGTTGTTTATCACAATGGTCCTCTTGCTCTCGGATCGTGACATATTGTGCACAAAAATTCCGACCTGTTACCAGAATCTTTTAGACATTCAAAAAAAGTATTATAACAGTAGTGCTTGACTGTTCTTGTATAGGTTTCTTCTCATGCGCTACTTTTTAGATAAACACATTCTCATGTGACATTTCTTGGATATCAACATACTCAGACACCACTTCTTGGATGACCAAATCCTCAGGTACCACTTCTTGGATAGCAACATCATCAGATACCACTTCTTCCATGACCAAATCATAAGAAACCACTTCTTGGATGACCAAATCCTCAGATATCAATTATTTGATGACCAAATCATCGGATACCACTTCCTTGATGTCTAAATCTGTTTCTATTATCAGATTTATGTGTTTTTTCATCTCAACGTTAAAACCTTTATCTACGTCTTCTATTTCTGTTCATACTGATAGCCTTTTTTATTTACTGTCTTAACAGAAACCCCCGTACACCCCCCCCCCCAGTGGCGCAACTGAAATACACAATTTGGTTAAGTAAAAGCAGCTGGGCGTTGTGCTAGCCACACAATCCCTAAATATACCGAGGTTACTGACATAGATGAATTCTACACTTTCTCTTCCCCTATGACCTTGTAGGGCTAAGAATACTTTACTACTAACTACTATTACATAAAGAAAATATATCTAACATGTAATTTAATTTTTTAATGCAAGATAACAGGTAGAAATAATCTGAAGAATTAATGAGTAGAAAAAGACTATAGATGAAACATACATCTGTCGATTGAATTAAGAGTTTGATTCTTAACTTTTTATGATTTAAAGCTAGATTAATTAATGTGTTTTTCAGAAGATTTGAACTTACTTCTGTTTGGTAGAAGATTTTTTCTGTACAATTATTTCTAAAAAAAAGAATGAGATAATAATGATTTTTGTATCAACACATAATCGTTACATTAAAAACATCACAAGAAAAGACAAGCAATTAAGCCTGTTCCATTCTGGACACAGGACGTGTTAGCGCATTTTCATGTTATGTATCAGTACGTTTGTTATCTTTCAGTAAATATTTGTAAATTTTGGAAATGTTTATAAATTCAATTGTGTAATACATATATCTGAAAAAAGATACTAAAAGGACGTTTCTTTATATTTGAAAACAAAATTATTTTCTCTTAAATCTAATTACAAGTGGTTTGTGGTCACTGAAATAGGACTCATAATTGAAACATTCTAAATTGTAGTCATTTAATCGTCCGAAAACTCCGTAATTCTTATGGTTTTATATAAAGTACAGGAAGTAAGTCATGTTGAATAACTGTTACAAAAATAAATAATGATTACGCTCCTTTGAATAGCTTTTATTATTTATATTTAAAATATAAGCAAAACGGTACATAAAAACCTCTTATATTTTGGCCCTGAGAGGTCAAATCGCGAAATGGACTTTTGATGTACACTTGGCAGGCCAAGACCTACATCATGGGTCTAGAACATATGGTTGCTGAGATATAGGGCGGACCATTATTAATATAGCTTATATAGTAAAAAACGGTACTTTATAAGGCCCCTTTTACGGCCCTGAGAGGTCAGATCGCGAAATGGAAAAAAGTCATTTCTTGGCAGGCCAAGACCTACAAAATGATATATACATCATGGGTCTAGGACTTATGGTTGTTGAGATCTAGGGTGATGACGGACGGACGGACGAACAGACAGACAGACAGACAAAACGGGGACAATAGAGCATTTTTTTTCGAAAATGCTCTAAAAAAATTAGTTGAAATGACACATCTATTTTTTACCAAAGTTAAAGTATAATATGTTTCTTCTTTACGTGTTACATTTTAAGTTTTATTAGGCTAATACAAAAATATTTCATTCACACACTTACTATACTTCCTGCTGAAGAAAACTGCAATAATTATTAAAATAATGACTATAACTGCAGCAATACTACCACCAACTGCAGCACCGATGATGATTTCAGTTTTGGATGTTGAAATATCTTCAGCTGATTACACAGTCCTACTTTGAACGTTTCAATTTCCTTGCTTCTATACTTTAAGTTAAAGAGCATTTTAAGTAGTTTCATATTGCTAAGACAGAAAGTAAATCTGTTTATTCAAACATTTCGCTTTTTTGTATAAATGTTAATGAACTAATAAAAAACAAAATCTGGCTCTTGTTAATCACTAAACACAATTTTTTGTGTGTAAAATAATAGGTTCCGGTACTCAGTGACGGATTGCCTAAATTTAATTACCAGTTCGCACCTATTTTGATTCTTATTGCGCGTAATTTTAAAATAATTCAATTTTAACAAGTTAATAATAAAATAAATGAATAATAAATGTTAAAATACAAGAAAAGTAATAATTTTCCCCACTTTGAATAGGTGCCAGTACGCAAAATAAAGCACTGACTTAAAAGCTTGATATAAAAACAAATGACGGATTTTATATGATTTGAATTTTCAAGCCAATTAAGGTTCAATGTCTAACAAGTTTATTTTGCGCAATTTTTTTTTACATAAAGCTTCATTCTCATGAAAAACTTTATTTGGTAGATATATAAAATGGAAAATATTTTTTGGTTTAAAAAGAACGTTATATAAAGAAATATCATATTTGTTTTCCTCCATAGCCTCGATTACTTCAATTTCAGTTTACATTCACTGTAACAAAATTATTTTTTTCTCTAGTTAGAAAAAAAATAGTATTATAATATTACATTTAATAAAATACTGCACGCTTATTAAACACTTCTTAATACAAATATTATCTGATTTGTAAGGCTAGGTTATAAATTTAATATACTGTTTGACACATTTTATTCTGTTTCTGGGTGTAAAGTGTGTACTATTAGCCCGTTATCCAAAAATAAAAAAAATATCTATTGTTCCACAAAAACTTGAAATTAGTCTGCTTGCTTGAAAATTTTGATTCTCATTAAATACTGATGTCTCCTGGAATGTTCTTTTTAGAAAATTTTAGAGCACTCTATGAATTCTAGAATTTCAATGATTTAGATCTTGTATATTTTAAGGAACTACTTTTGACTAAAATTTCAGAGATCTTAATTTATTATAGTAAATTATGTTACAGGTGAGAAAATACATCCTTAAAGTTTTCTACACCACTATCAAGCAACTGCTACTTATGTATGGTGGATCCTACCCCAGGCAAGATATACATCAAACCGTTTATCCATACAATCTTTCTTTCTTTACAATTCGAGGTGGTAGTTACGTGTTTCATTTGCCTCTGAAACAGCCGCGACACTATTGACAAGTGATAGCCGCTGACAGACGCTAAGAAGTTGATGAAATCACCACTGCACATCAATTTAGTCCTCATTAAACAAATTGTCACTGATCTTGACAAGGTGTTAATAAATTTAAAGTAGTTCCAATATTTTCTTTTCAAAGTTGTCAGAGGCAAAGATCAAGGCTGGTATTTTCACTGGTGCGCAGTCTAAGCAGACCATAAAATGTGACATACTAGCCAAGCTGCTGAACAGGACAAAGGACAAGTCTTGGAACAGTTTCGTATTAGTTATAATTATTCACGGCTTTGTTGGTAATCACAAGGCCGAGAAGTACGTGCAGTTAAAACAAGATTTTCGACTGTCTTTTCTATTTATCATTCTAATTTTTCTTTTTATTAAAAATTATGAACGAAAATACCTAAATTTATTTTTGTTGTGATGCGACATATTTTAAGGTTTAGGTCATGAATACAAAGTTTAAGCGGAATTAAGTCATTTTTTTATAGTTTTTAGGCATAAGTTGAATAATTACAACAATATAACACTTAGAAACCAGGAACAATACTTTTGTTATATAATATTATTTAAATCATATCAATTATAACTTGTATTAATCATTAATTTTGTACCAATACATGACATGTAATTAAATAGGCATAGCATTAAAGGACTAAAATTTGTTAGAAACATATAATTCAATTTCACCAGTTTCTATATTCAAGTACTAAATTCAAATAAAATTTGTATTAGCTAAATATATTGCCGTAGAGCTATATTTTTAGACCATTTTAAACGAGATCCAAACAGTCAGAATTATATAACATTATTTAATTTAAGCTGTGGAAACCATTATCAACTTTTAGTTTTAAATTATAAATGTGCTGATATTAACTAAAAGTCATTCACTTTGACTGCGGTCTTTTTTTTATATGCATACTTATAAGTCTTTGAAAAGATTATTATGGGTGAAAAGCTCAGAAGCAACATATATGTCAAATGACAAAAAGTGCCAAACCTGCACACCATTATTTTGGTAAATGATTAATATGAAAATACCAGCTGTACCCTGCAAAATATTTGCATAGAGTAATATCCCTTTAGGCTTGATCGGTAGGCTAGGCTATTTTTTGGTTTCGGACAGATTCGATTGTTTCATGATTGTATTTTAGACTGGAATACTGTTGTATTAATTCTTTACTTTCGATTTAACGCAGAACCCAAATCGCTATAATTTTATTAGATTTATTGAATACAGTGTCAAATGTTTTTATGGATATTCTTCCTAATCTAAATCCCACGTATTCACAATAAACAATGATGATCAATGGTTAGTTTGATTTATTTTAAAAGAAATAAAATATAAATAATTAAATCGTTTAAGCGATGATTTTTTTCATATTATATGAAATTTTTAATTTAACCCAACATAGTGTAAAATAAGAATGAAACAGACGTAATTATAAAGATTGTTTTGCTGGAGACTGCAAATGACCGCTTTGAGACATTCTGCCAGTGTTCTGTATTAAAGTCATAGCGGTACTTAAATCCCAGTACCATATCAGATATCTTAAATGTGTTTAGCGAATGCTGCAGTAACAGCGACCAAAACAAAAGAACAGAATAAACTAGATATAACCAATACAGTTAGAGTGTCATTCTTTCCAATTTTCCGACATAATACCTTTTCGTTGCAGAGAAACCAACTCATTGTGAATTAAAATTCCAATCACTTCATATTTATCTCTTACTAAAGTAAATGTATACTAAGTGATGTCTTATAAGTTATATAATTATTATTGATCTATAAAGTCCTTCAAAAATGTTGGTTAAAACCTTGACCAGACTTATCTATGTTTAAAGTCTCATTATTTATTTGTCAATCTGCTTGGCTGTTTTATGTCAATATTGAACGTAAAGCCAAAGGCATAATAAGACTAAGTGTGTTCTTTCACCTTAGCTTGAAATCAATTTTCTTGATAAATAATATAGGTTAACGTTTGTAACAGAAATATAAATGTTACATTACAGAAATGTTTGTTGCCATTTGACTTGCTGAACCATTTACACAATTTGAAAATCGATATGCTGTTTCCAAACGTAGTCATTATGCTACGTAAATTCTGCACACTTCCGGTTACTGGGCGATCTTTAGGCACATTGGCCCGAGTTAAAAATGTTCTGAGATCAACAATGTGTCAATAACGCCTAACCAGCCTTAGAATGCTGACAGTGGAAATTCGACTTGCAAGAACGATTGACTACAACAATATAACTGAAGTGTTTGCAAGAAGATAAAGCCCGCAAAGTTTTTTTTTAGCTTTCTCTCTGCATGTCGTAAAAGTCAGTTCCACAAAATTTAAATTGTTTTGAAAAACTTATGTAGCTTTATCGGCTATAGTGTATTAACGGGGGCAATGTAATATAACTTTAGTTTAAAATTGTTTGTAGGCTATATACTCTTTGTATGACTATATCCGGAATTGACTGTATTTTGACAATGGGCCCACAATGGTTTCCTTCCCTGGGGCCCGTGTTGGCTCTCGGCGCCCCTGTGTAAACCAAAGTTTTAAAATAACTTAAAATATTAATAAAATTAACTAGTATAAACTTTATTGTTTAGGAAATATTTAATACATATTTTTAAAGAAACAAATTAAGAATTAAAAAAACTTAGTAATTAGTTATTGATTTTTATGAATTGATTAATTGAAATAAAAAAAGAAAGTTGTTAAACAATATTTGTGGCAACAACTGATTTAATTTATATTTTATAGTACGACAACTGGTTTTCTTTAAAATGCAGCATAAAATGTTATTTTTATACAATCTTCTCTATGCATTATGAATAATTTAAATTTTATTTAAAATTTGGTTAAGATGCCGGTTGATAAAATTATTATCACAAGGCTCTGTTGCTAATAAAGGAATGTTTTATAAATATGTATGTATTAGATTTTTAATTATGTATTAGCTAACACCCACATTTTGTAAACATTTTAACTTAAACATTTAAACTCGTTAACTTATTCATGTTCTAAAAAAGGTTTTTGCCATTTATAACACAACATAATATAACTTACAATTGACAAAAATACTGATATATTTTTGTATCCCTTGACTTCCTAGACTTCTGTTCCAATTGTAAGCTTGGCATTCGTAAATCCCTGTGTCTCTACAGGTCATGGATCTTTCAAGTAAAACATAATACCCACTTATATTTTGACTAAGGACAGTTTTAGATTTCCATATAGTTATAAAAGGTGGAGGATTTCCATCAGCTTCACAGATTAATTTAACGTTAGTACAATTTCCAATATATGAAGGAGTGTTATCAATTGTAAATTTTGTTATGTTTGTCGCATCTGTAGAGAGAGAATCGATATATATATATATATATATATATATATATATATATATATATATATATATATATATGTGTGTATATAAATATATATATATAAATGATAAAACTCTACTTGTAATATTGAACATATTTCTAGAAAATCTTTTCTAGTGTCACTAATTTTCATTATTCGATCTACAACTGTTTATTTTTATATTATTACATATCCTTGTGTAATGTTTTGAATAATATATCTCTTTAAAACGTGTTGTATGTAGTTTACAATAAATATCTTTTGGTTATCGTTTTTTTAGTAATTCCTTATAGTAGTAGCTATATGTAAAATATTGTTTAAAGTAAATGTGTAGTTTTATTCTGTGTGTTTCAAAAATAACAAACACACATTTTGTGTACCATTAACGCTAAATATTTCCAATTTGATCGCTACAGCCAATGAAGTGGTTTAGTGCTGGTCAGTGTTGACAATTTAGCATTATTATGTTTAGGTTGAGAAATATATTTTGTAACAACAAGAATAAATAAAATTTATTGGAACAGCAAGAATATATAACATTTATTGGAACAATAAGAATAAATAAAGCATATTTGAAAAATAAGAACAAATATAATATAAAAACACATTATAAGAATGATGAATGATAAAAGATAAGAATAAATAAAGAATATTGGAGCTATAAATACAAATAATATGGATATTGGAATGTTTAAAACAAATAACAGTTGTATTTGAAAAGAAAAGATTTGTAAGTATTAAAAATATAATATGACACATGAATATTAATAATGACATCTAAACATGTAAAGTAAACTATTGTATTGAGTATTTTATCTCAAATATTTTTAATCATGTACATTGATATACTTAGATGAGTTGAGAATCAGGAGAGATTGTGTTTAAAATAAAACACATACACTATACAAGAATAATGTAAGTGATAATATGTTGTAAGAATGATTAATTTCTCATTCATTTCATTCACATTGATGAAAATAATATTGAATTTTATGCAAAGATTTGATTATGCACTGATTAATAGTGCATATTTTATTGAATTTGTTTATTGTTTAAAGTTAATTGTTCAATTTGTTATAAAACTTTTAAAAAGTTATTTTTTTTTAATTCAATCAAAGGATTATTAATTATGACATTGATTATTGTCAAGAAGACTTATTTGTCTCAAATATGTAATTTGAACAATTATTGACGACAGACGTCAAAGATATGAGATTTATAAATAATTTTTAAAATGAACAATGTATTTTTTTCCACACTGACATTAACTAAAATTACATTTTAGAAATGATGCTTTAAAAAAATGAGTTTATGAGTTTAACTCATTTTGTTCACTGAGTTTGAATTAAACACATTGGAAAAAAAAAAGAATTGAGTTTGAGTTTAACTCTTTTATGAAGAAATGAGTTGAGAGTTTGAATCAAATCATTTTTTGAGTGAGTTTGCTCAACACTGTATATATATATATATATATATATATATACATATATATATATATATATGGATAGATAGATAGATAGATAGATAAATAGATGGATAGATAGATAGATAGATAGATAGATAGATAGATAGATAGATAGATAGATAGATAGATAGATAGATAGATAGATAGATAGATAGATAGATAGATTTATTATGAGGCTGTTTAACCTCTAAGAGGGCTTCTGATAGTAACTTTTATTTTCCAATAATAATTAATACTCAGAAGTTTAATTTATTTTAAAGCTAATGGTAAGTGCATAATTTCCATTTTATTAGGCTAAACGTATAGCCTGCAATTAAGAAGGCAATCTAAGCTTCTATTGTACTCCGATGTAAACAATTTAACAATTAGCGTAAAAGGCTATTGGTAAAAAAAATATTCCTTGAGATTATGCAGGCCGTTGCTTTGACAATGTGTTGGCACAAAACCCCCAATATGTACATCTGCATATCGCCCCATTACACATGACAATGTTTATAAGGCCATTACATAAAAGAACATTAAGGTCCCAAGGTAAAGTAATATGTGTTTGCTTAACACACATTCACTTTATAAAACCTGACTAAGTTAAATGTGGTTTATGTAGAAAATAACCTTGTCAAATTGTTGCTTGGCTATTTTGGTGATCTAATGATGTCATGTAGCAGGAGCATTGCCACCCACGCTACCAACTACTAAGTCGAGATGGACATTTAAGGTAAGGCGAAAAAAAGTTATCAATAGAGGGCCCCCGTCAGCATTCGAATCAAGTCTTATGTTGGTTTTCGGATCTTTTAATAAGATACACGTGTCTAATCTAAAATAAATGCATATTATGTGACCTAAAGCATAGGAAAGTTTGTTCACCAAAATAAATAAACATAAGACTCGCTGTTACGTCGGCGGATAGTCCTAATGCTAATCCTGGCCACGTACAGATCGTTGTCTAGTTGTATGAGAGAGTAGATGTAGATGTTCTGGTGACAATATTTCTATTTTCACAGCTCACTTTCAGCCTCCGCTAATAAGTCAACAAATACCGGTTTCTTTGCTGATAACAAAAGTTAATTATGTAGCTATGTTGACGCAAGTTCTCACACATACAGTACTTCAGCTTACGTCACACTCTTCCGCTCCTGCTCTCTAGTTCTCAGTCTCGCTCCTGTCTCTTCTCTCCTCCTCTCTGACTTACACACAGAACCGTCCTGCTTATATACAGTACACAATTGGCTTTGACATCGGTGATTGATTACTTCTAATTAATTCTCAGTCCGACTGGCTCTACACTCGGGATAATTTATGTGATGGGTCTGTGGGTGGGGAATCTAAACAAGGAAACCTATGACACCCTCCAACTCAGTTAACCCTCGTGAGAAGATTCTGCCCCACGACTTTCGTAACGGTACCAACTTCATCCTACGTGTCACGATCACGAACATTCTTTCCCAGGTAAATTGTCTCCGTGAGCCCTCAGTATCACCAGTGACTCACAACTAATTAACATAAGAGGTGGAGGATTGGGCGTGCTTTCGCGTAAATTATTCTTCTATCTGGTCACAATGATGCACCCCCTCACCACGCATTTTTTGTTCAAAAACCGTATTAGTGATTATATATATTTTTTTCATTATAAAATAAACAAATATTTTATTCAAAAAATATTAAATTCTAATTTGTTAGTTTATTTTAATGACAAACAGTACTTATGTAATTTACCCACCATATCCGGTACATTAGCTTCACACACAGCCTTTGGATAAACTTTTGATGCTTTACATGTCACTGATACACTTGTGTTGTTATTGGTTAGAAGTGGAGGATTACATGTAACAGATTGTGGTTTGGCTAATATGTGAAAAAAAAATAACTCATCTGTTTTTTTGTTTTGTTTTGTTTTTTTTACAAATATTACTGTGAAAAACATATTCATAATCATATATCACACAATTTATTCCTTTTTATTATATACTAGTGGAAAAACGTGCTGACGCTAGCTGAACGAAATCCGACAGAAGGGATAACAAAGAAAGATACGAAATACTGCAATAAAATAAAATAAATACTGCAATTTATGCGGCCTTTATTGCCAAGAACTATAAACTGAAATAACAAAGAAATGTATGAAATAACGCATAAGCCACACGATATGAAAACGATTATGTATTTAAGAATTTTTTGAATTTAACCTATTTTTTAAGGAACATTGAAAACCTTTTTCCTAATAAGTACATTAGAGTGTTTCAATTTTTTTTTCAAATTTAACCACATAAGGCATTAATGGATGATGTATTAGGTAACCAGTAAAAATTTCATTCAAAAATATTGACATCAACAGACTGCTCAAAGGGTCTCCATCTTTTGGCATATTCGTAAGCCTATATGTTGCAATTTTTGAGTGGATTTTTAAAATTGTATTTGTAATTTATTTTTATTGAAATTTAAATTGTTAATTCTGCATTATTCATTCTGCAATTTACACTGCTGTGCGTACTTTTTCTTTCTGATTTCAAATGTAGAGTTCAATTGTAATAATCAATATGGCATCTGTACCTCAAAAGACTTTCAAAACTAGATCTGAAACCTATGTCTGGTTAATTGGTCAACAGTTTGCATCTCTTGATTTAGTCACTTGTTCTAACAGCCTACAATTTATGAGTCTCGCTCTGCGTCGTTTATTTTATTACTAGAAGAGTCAGAAGCTTACTCTCACTGAAAGCTGCTCAAGCGTGATCGATGTAGATTTTGCTATATGGTTTATAGTGCACATCCCAACGACACAAAAACCCAATACTGTTGCCAAGCTGATAGCATTGCACTAGAGAGATGTTAAGCTTGGCATGAACAAAGACCGTCGAAGTGATAGGCAGATGGAGTTGGAAGTTGAATTTTCCCAGCTGATGAATCAACTATTTGATATTGCACATGCCAGGTGTAATATAATCCCGCGTTTGATCAAAATACAAGAAGACATTGCTTTCCTTAAAGATCAGAGAGGGGATAGGGAAATAGTTATTGGTCATGAAGATTTGAAATTTAAAGTACAACAGGCAAAGAAGCAGCGCCGGAAGGCTGAAGAATTCTGGAGAAAAGAAAAGGCATTAAAGGGAAAAAAAGATGTGAGGTCATTTTCTGCCCGTGATCCGACGAATGCGAATGAATTTGACGAGCCTGATGAGACACTGGGTATCATTACTTCAACCAGGTATCGGGATGATCTTGATGCGGAAATCTTAATGAGCAAGTCTTATCTATATTACACTAACGCAGCAAAAATGTTCGCCAATCAGTCATAATAAACCAGAAGGTGATGTTTGTCCAAAACACACCATAAGTTGCTCATTTTGATGGAAAATTACTTCCAGATATTGGTGCCCAATCAGACAAGCTAGGTGATCGAATGTCAATTGTTGTGTTGGAGTGTAGGTTGAAACGCCTATGGCAATTCCACAACTTCCAAGATCAAATGGTGAATTGATGGGTACAGTTGTGGTCTAGATACTACATGAGTGGAAAGGTGTTCCAGAACGGCTGACTTGTCTTTGTTTTGATACAACAAGTTCTAACACATGAAATAATACTGGCGCCATCACAGTTATTCAGCGGATGTTTGACAAACGCCTTCTATTTCTAGCATGCAGTCATCACCTCTTTGATGCACCGTTGAATGATCTGTGCCTACTGCAGAGTCTGGAGCCATATGCTGGAGATGACAAACAAACAGCAGACATTGTGCTGAAGAAAATGAGAGGACACTTGTGATATTTGTCTGAAGATTTGATCGGCCTGTCTCTTTTCAGGCTATGGCATTACAGAAGCCGAAGCTTGAACAAGTTTCGAGGAGGGTTGATCCCATATCAGTTGTTTCATTTCAGAGGAAGAGTTTATCAGATTTTTATAACTGGAAATTCATTCAACTTGCTCACAACCTTAAGAATTGATCCTTCTTGTTTTCAAGGTATCCATTTATTTGGTGCCAATGTTCGGCCTATGTGAGTGCCAAAGAAAAGATCGAAGGGCTAAGAGTTGTTATTGACTGTACTGAGCGTGCTGTCAAGCAGGCAACAAGCTTCAACAGTGTTCTGACATACAATGAAACACGACGTCAACTGGTGTTTCAGATAGTTGAATATCACCGGAAACTTGTGACACAACCCGTGAAGAAGAGCTACAAGAAGCTTTATGACTAGATATGACTAGGTATGACTAGATATGATTAGATATGACATGTGTTATATATCTGAACCAAACAATCAACTAAACAAAAGAAAATGTGCAGTTCAAAGACTACTTTTGACAAAGAAGTCGTTTTTGCAAAAAAATCTTAAATGTTTGATTCTTATGAGCAGTCACTTACGACTCAATATTTTTCCTATAATTTGGCTCACACATTACTTACCTTACACCTCACATTTTTGGGGGATATGCGAAAGATAATTGAATTTTTTCACCATTATCCTTTGAAACACTCTAAAGTACATGTGTCACGATCACTCTGAAACGAAATTGTCATCTCTGCTTCATAAATGTCACAATTAAAGTTCTATTTCATAAATATTGTATTCCTCTCTTTCACATGACCATTCATCATCGTCTTTCCGATACACCGTGGCTCAACTTTCAATGATGAAATCGTCGTCTTGTTTCTCTCTCTCTAAACCATCTCACCTTCCCTGATGTATTTTAATATAATGTCTATGTTGTAGTGTCAGACTTGTTTCGGTGTGTATTTCTACGCTATAATTAAATCAAGTTTAAATTACATTATCAAAAATCATTCACGTCTTTTTTTTCCAGACTGAATTAGCTGGATGTAATAAAACCTTACAGAAGCTAATTTACTGTTTGGTGAAGAGAATATGCTCATAATGCGGCTGTATTGTAGGCATAGATTAGACCAAGAAAGAGGTCTTAGCTTTGTGCTGTTATAACTTAAATAAGTCTTGATATTTATAAAAAAATAATTTAGTGGTATTAAATTAGTTATTTTATTTGCTTGGATTAATGATACTTTTATTACCTGTGTATATTTTTGTGTGTTGAATTTGCTATAATCTGTAAGGTTTGTGTTGTATTAAAAACAAATAAAGTTCCCTTAGCCCTAATGGGCGATCGGGGCAGATAAAGTGTAGAATTCATCAGTTTCTATAACCTCAGCATATAAAGGGATTGTGTGCTTAGCACAATACCCAGACGCCATTACTTCCCCTACTTAAGTCAGGTACCCATTTAAAGCTGGATGGACTTGTGAGACCACATTGCACCAAATTTCACCTGGAAAAATTCCATGGGCCTCACCGAAGATCGAACCCAGGACTCTCAGGTGTACAGTCGAGTATCTACACAACTTAGCATTTTCCGCCACTGTATCCTTTTTTAGAAATCAACGCTGTTTTTTTTTGTCGATTGAAGAAGGTAAACAAGTTCTGTTTAATTAGAATTCTAAAGCAGTTTTTAGAAGTATTCTCTTTATAAAAGTGCCTTACTATGTCAAAAATCAGTTTTAAGTGAGTACAGTGAGTACAGATGACTATAATCATACTTCATTGAAACTTTATCGTCTTATCACAAGATCGTAAGTAATCATGCACATGGAAAATGAATCATACATCTTGCAACGTTGGTAACCAGTTCAATTTTTTGTCCTCTCATGTTTCTTCAAAAAAAATATTATGAATGTTATCGGTAGCTCTTTATTCATCTTAATGTTCCAGCTTCAAAAGTCTTTTAACTGAACTTGACTAAGACTGAATCTGTATTGTAGCAAATATCACCGTCAAGAACGTATTGCACTTAAAGAAGTCACCAACACAGTTAGTAAATACACTATGTCACTGACATAAATACTTTGACTACATGAAATGATCAAACATCTTTAAACATAAATATGTCAACCCTCAGTTGTTTTTTTTTTTTGCAAGCTTAAAAACAAAACCGTCTCAAAAATAGTTGTTCATCGGAGTTGGTTACGGCATTTCATCCGGTATCGGTGTCGGCATCAGTACATTGTCCGGTGTTGGTATCAGCTCAAAAACCTGCCATAGTGGAGGAAGCAATACTAGAGCTTTAGTTAAATAATTCTGAACAACT
The DNA here is from genome assembly GCA_021962125.1 of Bulinus truncatus. Classification (NCBI taxonomy): domain Eukaryota; kingdom Metazoa; phylum Mollusca; class Gastropoda; family Planorbidae; genus Bulinus; species Bulinus truncatus. Next base: position 632,410 of record JAGDYQ010000174.1, read on the forward strand.
TCAGACAAATCTTAGGCAATATTTAAAGTTATATTTTGTTTCGTTTGCAATAAATACTTGGTGAATCAGTTTATCGGCGAATGTATTATTTGCCGAAGAGAAATTCTCTACGGTGCAACGAATTGTCAAACTTAACTGAATTGTGACTGAAAGCAGATATGAATGCTCATTGCTATGCTCACTATGTCATTCACTCAATCATTATATATCAGAATAAGAGTTTAGTTTGCATTTCCCTGTATATATCAAAGATGAAGAAGGAATACAACAACTAGCCTGTTTCAAATGTTCCTACAATCAAGGTCAACTAGCAACTCCCACAGCTTTATTTTTTTCAGCCCGACTAATACATTTCCGAAACCTCCGTTACAACGGCACTACACGAACGCCCAGTCGTTAACTAGCTTTTGAGGCGACATGTGCGGGTTTTTTTTGGCGCACCCTTTGCCCCACCATTTTGAAAAGTGTGCTATCGTAAAAATTACATAAAATTTTAACTGCTTATTTCACAACTCATTATAGTTTGAAGTAACGATTCGATTCTCTATTAACTGTTTGGTATGCATTGTCTTCAATTGTGTCTGTCTTCAAAAATAGCTCTGGATCATCCATCTTTTATCTTTGTCTGCAGCATAGTCTAAATGACCACTTATCAACTTCCAAGAATCATTGCTCTTGTGTTTTGTTGGATGTGTCCGTACTTTGTAATGACTTGCTTACTTATTCAAATGTTGACAATAGTCTGGACCAATATTTCAGCATAAGCCTACACTAAAATAAGAAATTAATTAAAGATAGCGATTTGCCGCTCCAGATTAATTATTAAAATCGAATACCACATACTCTGGCATATCTTGAAGTAGATCATACACTTCTGTTACTTCAACTTATTTACTACGGCTGCTGTTGATGTCAATATCCATTGTTTTTTGTGACCTTCCATTTTACTTGTAAACTAATCACTTTTTTCATATTCATGAACAAGCTGCAAAATTACCGACCTAGATTTATTAGAGCTGAGGGGCCATTATATGTTCATAATGTTGATTGAAGGGCCGGGCCAGGAGCAGATCAATAAAATATTTATAATACTTTATCTGAGCTAACATAAATGTAAATCTTATCAATTTAAATGAACGAAGGGGAGTGTACTGCGGGTCAAATTAAAACGTTTAACGGACGTAAATTGCACAAGTCTTATTTAGAAGCTGAACATTGATTTCAAGATTACAATTTCGGCAAATTGTCTAGCTTGGCTCCCTGTGCATAATTATTAAAATAAAACATTTAATTACACAGTTCGGGCATTTTGTTAATTTACGTTCGTTAGTTAATAATTATATTGCAAATGAGACCAAAAAAAATATTTCCTATTAAACCCGTTTAAATTATATTGTAACCTAATTTTACCTTCTTTAAGTTATTTTCTATACACATATAAAATTAGGTACTGTATGGGTCGGAAAAAAACATGCCGACAAACGGTATTTTGAAGAACAGCAAAGTACTAGGCACAGGCAATTTGTATTTTGTTCAAGCACAATAAAAGCTACCGGTACCTTAGAAGTGGTGTGTGTATTGAAGGTTGCCTAGGCAGTCGGCCAGTTTGTTTATTCTTTAGAGCGGCCATTGCCACGTAATAACTTTGAAAGATAGTTAAATGCTGCAAATGTAAAGGTAAATCAAACTTGTATCAAACTAATTAGTTGCATAATATGTGCACGAAAATTACCAGTTGATTTGATTAATTACACACTGTAGGATGTTGTTATACAGTCAATATTTATTTTACGTTGTAAACATTTGATTGGGAACTGGCTGTAGTACCAGTACGGTACTGAAAAAAAAATAATCAATCGCCAAACTATATCAGTTCTACTTTAGAAGTCTTAAAGAGTTCAATGATTTAGGTAAATATGTTATGTCAATTTAAAATACAACTTTATGCATTAAGCTTAGAATTAGCTAGCAAAATTATTATAAAACTCTCGCAAAACGTTTTTTTTTCAAAATACTTTAAAATGTATAAATAGATATACTCACCATATACCAATATTTCATATTGAGAGCCAATCAATGTGTCATTATACACACATCGTACTTGAGTCAGTCCTCGAAGTCTGTATACCGATGGTCTCGTAATTTGAAATATATAGTGTGTATTATTGAGTGTTAATGTTACAGCACCAGTGTAAGTTTTACATTGAGGGCTAAAACATGTGACTAAAGGTCTTTGTGGCTCACTACTTGATGTATTGACCAAATTTAAAGTGTTGAATGAGATATTGGCTGGACACACTAAGTACATAAATGGATCATTTTCTTCCACAAAAATTTGTTGAGCGTCTGAAAAAAAAAGGTATTTTTAAATTAATTTTAACAACAGTAGGAAATAAATATTTTTTTTTAATCAAGACCGAAACTGTTCTGTTTACTAGAAATTTGAAATTAAATAATTACAATCGTGTGGTGCAAATTAAAAAGTAGATCCCTATATATATTTATACACTCATACCTCGTATACGACCGCTCTTTATACGACATTTCGCTATAACGGCTTTCTTCAATTCAGGCACGTTTTCGATTTACTGCCTAAAATGTTTCGCTATAACGGCATATGTGAATGATGAAAGGAATTACTATTAACAACAATGAATCATGTATAAGAAATAAAAAATAGACATCATGTGTAAAAAGTACTGATGCAGACAGAATCGTACTTAGGGTGGGGGGGATCAAAATTCAAAAGTCTCCCCCCGGGCCTTAGCTTAGGGGTGGGGGGCAAATTTTTTTTTACATTAAATATTAAGTACATTATCTCATGTCATGGTGTCGAATGTCTAAATGCAGGGGCCTGCAACGAAAGGATCCCTAATCCCTAGGTTAGATGCTGGAAACAGAAGTTAATTTTCTTCCTGAAATTAGGCAAAATTTTTGGATCTAGTTAAATCTAGGAGAAGATCTCGGCTTGGAAGGTTTGAACGAACGTGATGTGCTTGAAGCTGATATGGAACTATGGAACCACTTTCATATGAGGAACTCTTTCAGTTGCAAGCAGAACCGGCACTTGATGAAGAGGCAGAGTCTGATGTATCCAAACAGCTAACTTAAAAAAAAATTGTCGAAAGCTTTTTCTTTTTTCGAACAAGAATTGAACATCCTATTTGGAAACGATCCTGGATCCTGACGTCAAACGTAGCACTAAAATTTCTCGAGGAATCAACTCAGCCATTAACTGCTATAAATCATTGAAGAATGAAATAGAACAGAAGGCAAGAAAAACAACGTTGAACAATTTTTGTTAGACAAACTTATCCTTACCAGCAAAAAATGATGATGTCATCTACAGGTTACCATTTCTTCATCGTCTTCATTTTAAAAAAAAATATACATATTCATATATAATGTACCATGAAATTGTTTATTTTTGTTTAACGACTATTGTTGATTGTTGGAGTATGTTATTATTTTATGTACAAATGTATGCACTTGTTATGTAGTTTTAATTGAAATGAAATAAAAAGAAAAAATACATTTGATAAACTTTGTCAGATATTTAAAAAACTTGGAACCGATCTCGTTGAATTTTTTTGGATTTGTACTAGAATAATTGATTCCTTATGCGGTTTTTCGCTTAGCGGCCAAATTTTGTGGAACGTATCTAGGCCGTAAAACGACGTTTGTGTATATATATATATATATATATATATATATATATAGAGAGAGAGAGAGAGAGAGAGATAGATAGATAGATAGATAGATAGATAGATAGATAGATAGATAGATAGATAGATAGATAGATAGATAGATAGATAGACAAAGTGTAATTATTGCTTAGTAGCAAAACATTTTTTGTTACACAGCTAAATATTATAATCTTTTATTTCAAAACACAAAGTAAAATAACTCTTAAATCTATTTCATAACACTTTTCTATTTTATAGTAAATGTTAGCTCAGCATAATACCATTATAAACGCTTCGACCATTAACCTTCACAATAATAAAAATAAAAGGATTGAATATTATAAGACAACTAGTAGTTGCCCGTTGCATTCGTGACTAAACGTTTTATCTCAATAAAATGTTTCATATGAGAATAATAATGTCATAAACAGAGGTGTCTGCTTGAAGTTTTAAAACCACACACAAACCGGCAGCAAGACCAGAAGCATATAGCTAGCAATGTAATATTAACAACTGGCCGATTACTTGCGCTTTTTTTTTTTTTACAAATAGTTTACATTTAATACGAACTATTAACTCGGTTTTTACGAGGTTAAAATCCTATTATACAAAAAATCAGCGCCATTTTGTTCGACACAAGCGTAGCCGATTTCCGTATCATGGATTCACTCGGGGTAATCTAGTGACGTGAAATGACGTTATAGATGATATCCCAAGTTCAGAATTATGTATAGCAGCATCCCATTCTGCACGCACGCCAAGAAAGGGAATATATTAGTAGGACTTTAGAATTGTTTATTCCACAAGACACTTTCATGGCAGCCGTATGTTAAATAAACTATCTTACTTGATGTAAGCAGTGACACTAATAAATCGTTCAGGTATCTAGGTTTTGAAGGGGCGCCAGAACTAGTTCCAAAATACACAAAAATGTTCATCATTTAAAGTTTGAAGATTGACGTGTATTTAAATAGCTTTAGCTCTACACCTCCAGTCTTTTGTTGAATATAACCAATCGAATCAACACCTTGTTACAAAAAGCACAGACTTTTGAATATTTCCCATTGTCTTCAAACTCCATAAAAAGTATTATAGAATGAAGAAAATGTCTTAATTTCATTTGATCAGAGGAGATGGCAAGGGTGATTAAAGATGAACAGAATTCAATAAAATTTAAAAGTAAATGATAATGTTAATACAAATGGGTCAGTTTCGCAGTAATGTATAATTTAAGTCACATATCGTAAAGTAAGAAATAGTTGTTCGGAAAGTTAAGTCGACTTTTCTTTTGCTTTGAAATAAAGAGGAAATTTATCATTTACATGCCACAATGAAACTAGGTCGACGTTAAGCAATTGCTTGAGATGTTCAGTCAAAGTCAAATATATATAAAATAAAATTACATTCATTAATGTTATTATATTGGATGGCCGCCCTAGGCAAGCGCTTGATGCAAGTATACTGTTAAACAAAAAAATATATAATTTAAAATGAAAAAAAAAATCATTCATTGCACATTTAATAATTTCCACTTTTATCATTGCAGCCAAATAATAATTTAATTTGGTATTACATAGAAAATACATTTTTATATTTGCATTTTTAAATGTTCGAAGTGAATATAAAAATGAGCATACAGTAAGGTTGACTCAGACATTTCTAAATTAAAAAAAAAAAAACAAAAAAAAAACACGGTCCTTTTATTATTTTACCTTAGCAAATGTACAAATAAGGGTCCTTTGCAAAGTAACACTAAGGAACCCTTACATAAGCGCATCTGGTGGTCTTAGGCAAAGGACATGCACATTATGTTTGGACCCTTAAAGTTCCGTTAAAATGTCCCTTTAGAGGCCAGAAAAAGTTTTATAAGTGAGTGGGGGGGGCAAAGACAAAAGTTCATTACAATGCAAATATACATTTATGGATCTTTGTAAAATGTACATGAGGGGTTCTTTAAAATGTCCATTTGGGGGCCCTGGACAACGATTAATTTAACTGTTGATTTACGTAAGTGTGTTTGTTGATTTTTGAGTGGTCGCACCATATGATTTGAAAAAATTAATAGTATGCGACTTCTGTACTGGCGGAATGAATTATAGGGACTTTTTTTTAGGATACTCTCTAACAAATGTATTTCCTGTGACTGAGCGATCTATTACTATTCAGTTTCATGTAGCGCATCCATGATTATTTATGTCATATCATGTATTGGACGTTTTTTTTTGCAATGACCTTCTTTCATTGCCTCAATATGCAATGACTTTGGAGGCACAACGGGAGATATAGTGAGGACATAAAAAATTACATGTAAATTCCGTTGGTCTTCAACGGAGATCGAACCAGGTATCTTAAGATCGATAGTCAAACGCGTTACTGCACGACCATCCGTCTTCTAGAAAAATCAATCTTTTAAGATTTTTACTCTTTTTATGCAAAACATTCTGTAAATCAGATTTGTCAATGTCTCTATGTGTAAGCAACATTGAGTGGATAATACAATAGAGTCAACCATTTGATTTCAACTACAAGTTTTTTTTTAATACCGACCATACGTTTTTCGAATATACGAGATCATCTATTTCGATCTTTTGCATAAATGTCTCATCACATCTAAGATAATTCCATGTGCGCGACTTGTTAAAAGATGGCTTAAGTCGCCATGAATATAGTTATATGTTTTGTATATATCTATAGGCATTTTTTAAAGAATTGTTTTATTGTCACATAAAGTCAATTCCATTTTTCCCCTTCCCCTGTCTCTCTTACTTCTTTTACTGCTTTCTCATCTTGTTTGTGTTTTTTTTTAGGTGCTTTTGTTCTAATTGGTTCATTACGTTTCTGTAGAAAGAAATTAAGTCAACGATTTCATCAGACACATTTTTCTGACATTTTTCAACACCTTCAGTTAACTAGTCCGTAGCCATTCTTGGAGGCAATACTGTATGTTTTATGTTCCATAGTTGCTATCCGGCCAGTATCTGACACGCTGGTTTTTTATTTCAGCTATTTCTTGTTGTTTTCACGGTTTGAATTTTCCCTCAGCGCGTATGCCCCCCACCCCCGAACTCTTAACGTACACACTTACCGCAATGGTGTATTGTAAAATAGTTAAATATAAATATGTTATCTCAGTAGCACACTAAAGGTTAACCTTGTTTTTCCTTTGTTTAACAGGAAATAACAAATATATTGAAACCAATCACAAATGTTAACGAATATGCTGATATTAAATAAAAACCTAAGCCACACCCTGTTTTCAATTTTTTGCTATAGTCTTATCTTGATTAAATATTTTCTCCAAAAATGTTAATTAATATAACCTCTTTAAATCGATAATGTAAACGGCGTCACTTTGAGCTTTGCCAGTCGCGCCCAACCGAAGTGAACTTTACCGGGTTCAATTCATATAGCCCGAAGCATATACAGCCCATGTATAGACGACATTTAAATAAATTGACAGGATTCAAATAAAGAATCATTACACAATGCACACATCTTTTGATCAAAATGCACATCAACTGTCAGGAAAAAAGGACATATTGAAAGAACATTTCATTTATTTTTTATTAACTATTTTGGCTTTGATTACGAAAAATTAATTACCTAGTTCACGTAAAAAATAAATTACTTCGTCAAAATAAAGACCAATAATAATAGATGTCAATGGACAGATGATTTAAGCAATATTTACATTGACCAAGCGAATTTAGTTTAATTCAATATTCAATAAATTATTTTTTACCTTGTAGCCAGCATCAAATAATACGGCTATTTAAGTGCAGCATAACAGAATAACAGAATTCAATAGACACGTGGAACTAATTTTCAAATAAACATTTATAGCAACAACAAAAAAACGATTTATATTGCAAGTCACCAACCCAGACTTTTTTCTTTTCAGATAGGTTTGTTATTCTTATAATTTGATAGTATACAATTACATCCAACCAACAAAAAACAAAAAAAACAATAAAGAACTTTTTTTAAAATTCCTATAACAATAATTTAATGAGACGGGGTGATTTATTGTTTCTTTCTGCTCATCTCATTGCTATATAATTGGCGTTTGTTTAGTGAGACGATTAACGGGAATGCAGTTAACAGAAATGTGTCAACGAACATTCACTTATGAAAACCTGTATAGAGTGTGTATTATAAACAGACGCCAGAAAGAAAGACATTTTAAGACGGATGATAAAGTAAGAACTTCACACTTGACCTGAAATTCTTTAAGTTCTCACAAAACATCGATTGAAACACTACTTTAGAAAAAAATATTATCTACGATAATCCATATGAAATCTTTGACCAGCATTTAAAAATAAAATAAGTCAAAGCAGTTTAAAACTAATGAGAAATATAATACATACCTGAATATAAAATCAGCAGTGAAAATAGTACAGCAATGACTAATTTGATTGTCATTCTTTTATTTTCGTTCTGTAAAAATTATTATATTGTTTCAATGTAAACGTAATAAGAACAAAGAATATATGAAATATAAAAGTTTAAAAAACATTTTGAAATGTTCACATTTGGTTTGTAGATATAATTGGCGAAAAACCAGCTTATGTACAAGCTGCAATTTTTTTACATCCAAAGGCATTAAAGTTAAATCAATCTAAACATAAAAATTGTAACGAATTGAATTATATTATTGTGATCTCTTACATGTACACAATCAATACGTTATGAAAAAAGTAACTCAATTAATGTTCCATGGTTCATAATAATTTATTAACATTACAATAACATATAAACAGTAAAATAAAATCAAAAGTTAACTGAATTATCACTCCTTATGTCAATGAATAAATATTTATCAACTTTCCAATAAACTCAACTGACTATATAATGACTGCATATACTGAACTAAACTCAACTCTACTGAACTCATATAATGACTGAACTCGATACTCAACTGAACTCTTTCTGACTGACCCCGTATCTCACAAACAACCTCTTATACAATTTTTTCGCTTCACCACTCGAACTTTCTACATCCAACTCAATCGCACTTACTAGACGATCATACTTTCTATTAATATAATATCTTGACTCTAGAAATAACTAGAATCTTGACCCCGTGACCTCAGGCTGACCTGGCTGGCCAAGCTCCAAAACATACGCACACACTTGTGTGCATAGCACACTCAACTACACAATGACAAAAAGTTACCTTAGAATATGAGCATGCTTTAAAATTTAAACTACATGCATGCAGTTTATATTAGTTTGTATTTGTAGCAATTTTCATTAATAACATTTCTTTAAGGAGTAAGTTTTCCGATTTTCTATTTGCAACTTATCATAGCAAAGTTAAAGTGTTACATTGTACCAATCAAATATAACATGTCTTTAAAAAGTACCCCTATTATAGCCTTAATGATTGGTTTTTCATGTTGAGGAGATGCGCCTGAGTTGGTTATACTTTCAGATATAATATTGTTAACTTAAGTATAAAAAAATTTGCTTCAGACTGCGCAAGTGACACTCGCAATAAGACCTGTGAAAAATATCGCCTTAACTCCCACTCAATTTAAAATCAATATCTGTTTACATCCTTTAAGTACTTGTAACACCATATAAAAGAAATATGTGTTGTTGTCTTGTCTAGCTCCATTATGAACATGTCCCATTACATCAACGTAAGTTCGACATATTTCATCTGGTTTTCACAAAAAAAATAAAGAAAATATACCGAATGGTCATCCATTATGCCTTCAACGAATTAAGTTGTAGGTCTGAATCATTGTTAGGCCTAAGTACTGAGGATCCTACTCTGGCTGTTAAAAAAAAATAACATCAAATTGTAAGTTTAGATGTTGTAATGGGTTATTCTTTATTAACCTTGAGGTTTTAAACAAATATGTGGATTTTTAGATTTTTTTCTATGAAAGGCTAATTCCTCTGCTCCTACAGTAGTAGAGTAAAAGCTGTACACATGCACAACAGCTTTTGAAACCAAAACATTAAAGGTCTAGGGGCTCCAGAAATGGATTATTCATTTTAAAAAAGTAAATAATTTAAAAATGAATCATCGACTTAACAATTTTAAATTGTGATGACTTTAATACGAATTAAGTACGTATTCTGATGTATCATTGTCTTTAAGAACGGCAGGCTGTGCAAAACGCATCCTCGTTCCATGATGGTAGATCCTCCTTAACACTATAAGTACATTCGGCAGAACAAGACATAAAATTTAATAATGGTATATTTGAATAGGATTCAGTTAAATTACATGTATTCGAAATATGCACCTTATTTTTAGAGCATTTTCGAAAAAAAAATGCTCTATTGTCCCCGTTTTGTCTGTCCGTCCGTCATCACCCTAGATCTCAACAACCATAAGTCCTAGACCCATGATGTATATATCATTTTGTAGGTCTTGGCCTGCCAAGAAATGGCTTTTTTTCATTTCGCGATAGGACCTCTGAGGGCCGGGCTTCAGGGCTCCTAAGGGGCTTATATATTATATATACACCTTGTACGTTGAATAACCCGTTCATTTGGTGCGAAATACTGCAGCACGTAGTTTCACCAAGATTTATTAAGAAACTCATCAAATGAAATAGTAAGCTTGTGTTCTGAGTTTAATTGAAAGTATCAGAGCTATGCAACAATTGACGGAGTTTTCGGACGATTAAATGACTATAATTTAGAATGTTTTCAATTATGAGTCCTATTTCAGTAATCACAAACCACTTGTAGTTAGATTTAAGAGACAATATTTTTTTTTCAAATATAAAGAAACGTCTTTATAATTTATTTTTTTTTAAAAATATATGCATTAAACAATTGAATTTATAAACATTTCCAAAATTTACAAATATTTACTGAAAGCTAACAAACATAACACGAAAATGCGCTAACACGTCCTGTGTCCAGAATGGAACAGGCTTAATTGCTTGTTTTTCTTATCCTGTTCTTTCAGAGAAGTCATTTATTCCTTATATTTCATTTATAAAGGATAAAACATGTTTACCTTGAACGATTTGTAGTTCAAACAATTTCACATTAAGTTCGTATTCTAAAGTGCAACTTAACTGAACACCATTATTGCCCTACCTCCGAGACCATCATTTTCTACACCCCTTGCTATAACATAAAAAAATGCAAAAATGTAAGCTAAATCTATTTACTCAACTGACATATAGTATTTATTTCAATTGGTCACTTCCGAATAAAATGTCATATGTATTATTTAGTGCTATCTATATAGAAGTTTGAGCTATTGTATACCTATATTGAGAAATAATATTACCAGCTATGACATTTTTAATGTAAAGCTTTATCGTGCATGTATGGTAATTATTATACAATCAATTGAGAGATATTTTTTGACAAGAAATAACTTGTTAAGGATTTCCAATCATTTTAAGTAAGGCTTTTCACTAATTGATATATCACATAAAAGACGTTTTAGTAACAGAAAATTTGTTAATGATTCTAAAAGAAGTGATGATACTCCTCAAACATGAACTACTGCGAAAGAAAGTTTGGATGTACAACTATCTTTATTTTCTGAAGGCCAGCTACACCTACTGAGATCTCTATTAAATTACTAATTAAAAGACAAAAATAAGCATTACTTGAACCAACTCGTTAATAAAATGGTTTGTTTTAGAAATACAGCTAAAAAAATGTCTCACTGCTTTACAAGCCAGTTTTATGCAGTTTTTAAAAATAAAACATACCCTTTATTAAAATATCTCAATTGATTTCAATTATTCCACTTTGATATAACATTTTGGGGTAACTCTTAGATGTGGGGCAATTGGTGAGCAAGTTATCCATTGCTAGATTACTTCATCTCTTCAATTTTGATAAATTAGATAGGGTGAGATTTTTTTGACAAATTTAAGACATAATGAATAATCACCCCTTAAATGTAATGAAAAATGTTAATGAGGGCCGTGTTTAGATTTCTTCCTTTGCTATATAGTGTTTGAAATAGCCGCACAATGTAATCTGATTTACTAATGAAGTAATAAACAAAAACTTATTCAATCGAGGCCAAACTAGAATAACAAAGAGCCACAAACGGCTTTCAGAGCTGTATTAGGCAAACCATTAGATTATAATTAAAATAATAAAATAAATTAAAAACAGATAATAAATTAAATATGTTCTATAGATTATTATAGTCTTCATTTTTTTCAAATTTCAATCTTGTGTTCACTGTGATTTAAAATTGTATATATAACGCCAAAATCATCAACTAATCAGATCACCTCTCAACTCTTAATTATAATGATGAGGCTCCCAACCAAATCTTTTTTCACCAGTTTTAAAACATTTGGTTATCTTTTTTTTTAAATGGTTATTTATTTTAATTAGAAAAAAGAAAAAAAAAGATTTTCGAACCAATGCCAAAACAATTAAAAAAGAACATGTAATTTCAGAGTTTTAACATCGTAAACAGTCATTAATTGAATTGAAGTGATTTAAATCAGGTATGTTAAATTGACGGGTAGTAGACCACACGAGTCCCTTTAAAAACCTACCTGGAATCAAAGCTAAAAATCATTTTCCTGGTCTAATTTAGTTTCTTCAATCATATTATGCTTCGCATGTAGGTCTCGAAAACAAAATGTTTTCCATAATGGGCGAGAAAGCGTAAAATTTTCAGCAACACTGAATTTCTCAACGCCGCCTTGACCTATACAGAATTAGATCGCGGATTACCCCCCCCCCCCCATCCTTTCCGTCAGCGCGATGGTCATGCAGGAATAATCCTGAAGTTTTCGACTACATCTGTAAGCGAACAGGAAAAATATAACAAGATTTATGAAGCACGCCTTCCAGGCGTACTTTAAAGCCACGCTCCGTGAACATGATAAGTCATGGTCGTCGTCCAGCTGCTAACTTCAAAGAAATTCATGTACCATCGTTCACAGATCTTCCTGACAGCGACGATGAGACCACCACTTTAGACGAGTGAGGAGATACAGAAGAGGAGTATGAATCACAAGATGGTCCGCAGCCGTTCTCACAATGTGAGCTTAATAGTCTGGTTTGGGATCTCAGCTTGTCGAAGACTTCCTCCTAGCTGTTGGCTTCCAGACTCAAAGGAAAAAAATCTACTTGGCAAAGACGCGCGTATCAATTTCTTCCGTAGAATTCATTAATACTTTATGGGCTACTTCTGCCAAGAGGAAGACTTTTTGAACTGCCGAGATGTCGCCCGTCTTCTTGATAAACTCGGGGGTCCTCAATACGATCCGAGAGATTGGCGACTCTTCATTGACAGCTGCAATCGCTCTTTGAAATGTGTGCACCTCCACACCGGGAACCAGTTCGCCTAAATCACTCCTGAGCACTCCATCACTCTTGAAGAGAAATATGAAGCAGTGAAGTATGTGTTCGACAAAATCCAATATGAGTAGCGCCAATGGATCATCTGCTTCGACTTGAAGATGTTAAACTTTCTACTTGGTCAGCAGTCCGGGTTCACGAAGTACCCATGCTTTATATGTATGTGGGACAGTCGTGACAGATCCCAGCTCTATGTAAAGAAAGAGTGGCCGGCTTGAGTGCAGTTAGCACCTGGGGCGAGAAACATCATAAATGAACCTCTTGTTGACCGGGATAAGATATTGATCCCACCGCTACACACGAAGCTTGGGTTAATGAAACAAGGATGGGAGGTGCTTCATCTGCATGTGCCGAGCATTTCCTCAACTGACCATTGGGAAGCTGAATGCCGGCATTTTCGACGACCCACAGATATGGCAGCTCATATAGGACACATAGTTCCAAAACGCCATGAATACGCTTGCGTGCGCCGCCTAGAAATCGTTTGTGCAGGTGGTGAACAACTTCCTGGGGAACATGAAGGCATAAAACCACGCCAGACTCATTAACATCATGATAGAAGACTTTCAAAAGCTCGGGTGTTTGATGAGTATAAAGATGCACTTCCTGTTCTCACACATGGAGAAGTTTCCTGAAAACCTTGGGGCGATGAGCGATTAGCAGGAAGAAAGGTTCAATCAGGACATCCGCCAAATGGAGGAAAGGTACCAGGGGAGGTGGGACGCAGTCATGCTGGCGGACTACTACTGGTCGCCGAAGAGAGACAACCCAGCAGCTGCTCACACACGGGCATCGTTTTTTTTAAGATTGTGTACCCATTATGAGGATTATTTTCTTTGGATGAACTATATAACATATGAACTTTATTGGATGTACTATTAAGTGACCCTTTTGTCAAATATATTTTGGCTCAATAATCTTTTCATGTCATTTGGGGCCACTTCGAGAACTTAGATATGCTATTTTTTGTATATATACTGAATGTTAACGCGTTCAAATATATATATATATATATATATATATATATATATATATATATATATATATCACCATTTTCAAATCCAACAGTCTGCCTACTTGCAAGTCCGGGTACCGGGCCTTTGTTTAGAGTAAACAATAAAATAAACAGCAAATAAAATGATTGATGATCCATATACTGGGCTATTTGAACATTCTAGTGAGCTTCAAAACTAATCTCTTAAGGTACAAAACTAATAAAACTGTAAGGTCACTAAATAAGCAATTCTTTATGTCACACACATTAATCTCTCTACTGTGACTTTAATTATAGTAATCAGCTCTTAATTATCTCCGATAAACACACAGTTAAGTGTATATGGTGCCTTTCTTTAATCACCACCATAGCCAATAGTGCAATGACCATTGAGGCACCAGGCGAGCACTTTATTATACAAAAATTCATCATCTTTATATATCAGTCAATATATTTAGTTAGTGTGGAATATGGCAATGGCGTTTTAGAAACGGTTATGTCCGTAACAAATAATCATCCGCGGGGAAGAAGAAGGTGGAGCTAATATTTGCTACGGCAGAGTTTAGGCATTGTGTACTTGTCATATCTCTGGTTATCACCCCTGTTTTATACAGAATTATTCCCATTTTATAAACACTGAATGTGTCATATCATATAAGCTGACACATCGGCTTTATAGATAAAAATCTTTAGATTATAACTGAACTATCTATAATAAAACTGCAAATTATTTTAAGTAATATAATTAACTAAAAAATAACCGGAATAAATAAACTATTCCTTTAGAAAAAAGTCAACAGTAATTTTTTAAGCAATGTAAATTGACAATTAAAACATTAACGACCATTATGTATGTTGTGAAGTGTTTTTATTGGTTGATTTTTAGTGATAGTTTGGTCAATCGAGTTGATTTGATCAATTAATTAGTTCATACATAAACTTCTTAAGTCTTCAACATATTAAATTACAACAATTAATAGAAATATGGTAAACTAGCACTGTGACACTCACAATTGCTGGACTAGATGTGCAGGTCTATTTTAAACAGATATCTGAGCTGTACATACTTGTTAACATTTCTGCTTATAACGTCACTTGCTGTCCTTAAATGACTGAAACTCTACTTATGTAGCACAAATAACAACGATCAACATACACAGCATAGCCTGATTCCAACAAACACATAACTATGACAATGTGATTGTTATAATAAATATTTCAACACGCTTAAAATAAGTAGGCCATAAAATAAGTGCACGTTTGAGACCTATATCAGGTAAATATAACAACACATACGAATTTAAATCCACGAGGTTATTACTTCCGGGTTTAATGTAACGTATTTCAAAGAATAAATAACTGAATAAAATATGTGATATTAAATGTGTGCACCATTTCAAACGGCATTTCAATTTTTTTAGCATAGTATTTTTTTTTCTCTTAATAATAATTTCCACTTATTTATTTACTTTTAATGTTTATTTTCACAACATCAAAAGTTAACGACATACATTATTCCTACTACACCATACATAACCAAAGTAATCGGTTCCAGTAATGTATTTCCATAGTGCCGTCTATTTTTTTCTATTGTCTGTCGAAACTAAACATTTATATTCTGACAAACCCTATGCTCCCACGCGGAGTCATAGGATTAAGTCAAGTCAATCGCTAATACAGTCGTCTGTAGAGTTAACCCACAAAACGCTATGTTTTCTCTCTACACGTTCTCTAAGTCAAATGATAGTCTCTATACTTTCTGAAATGTTTCTTAAATAATGTTCCGTATGACTTAGGACTCGTCATTTCAATACATCAACAGACTGAGGGGCGGGAGAGATTGTCTCGAAAAATTTGACAGCTGTTGACATGGATGACCTTCGGTACATAAAAGCGTTAATGGTAACAATAGTTTAGGATATTGAGATCCTATGAAGAGAATAAACTGATGGTGTGTAATATTTAAATAAGACGTATTTTATATGGTTTTAGTATTTCGTTTCGATGTATTTATTTTTAGCCATTACAATTGATGAAAAAATAATGAATACAATTGTGAAATGGTCTAATATGTGTATCAGTCTGCGTATTATGTCAGATATTTATGTCGGCATTGCGCTCATTCAGCAATCTAAAATGAGTACGATTTGTTTTATGATGTAAAATGTTACAAGTAGTTACAACCATTTATTTGTGTTCTTTACAAAGTGGGTGTGAAACCATTCATTTTGATAATCCTAAAAACACAGTTATGATTATTTTTTGTATGCTTATGATAATATTGTAAATTCAACTATGTATTATTTTTTATTAGAATAATGCAGTACAATATCAAACACAATGTTGTGCAATTATATTCAATCATTTCTTTATACTTCCGTAGGCCGTAGGTATGTTCATATACATTAAATGCTGTAATAAAATATATCCTTTTAATTTTATTCAGGTTTTCATTATTACTAAATTTATTTATAAAAATGTACATTGATATAATGTTAGCTCTTTAAATGTATTAACTTGATACATACATTGATTAAATGTTAACTCTTTAAATGCATTCACTTGACACATACATTGAATTAATGTTAGCTCTTTAAATGTATTAACTTGATACATACATTGATTTAATATTAACTCTTTAAATGCATTCACTTTATACATACATTGATTTAATGTTAACTCTTCAAATGCATTCACTTGACACGTACATTGATTTAATGTTAGCTCTTTAAATGTATTAATTTGATACATTCATTGATATAGTGTTAGCTCTCTAAATGTATTGCCTTGACACACACATTGATTTAATGTTAACTCTTAAAATGCATTCACTTGACCCATACAATGATTTAATGTTAGCTCTTTACATGTATTCACTTGACACACACATTGATTTAATGTAACTCTTTACATGTATTCACTTGGCACACACATTGATTTGATGTTAGCTCTTTAAATGTATTCACATGACACATACATTGATTCAATGTTAGCTCATTACATGTATTCACTTGACACATACATTGATTCAATTTTAACTCTTTACATGTATTAACTTGAAATATTAAAATATGGGAAAATGTGACATGTCACAAAACATAATTTATAAATGATATCATCTCTTTCATGAATATTTTTGGTCGTTTTAGTCTGTATCATAGATATAAAGAATACGTAGCGTACGTCGATTAAAATGTGACCGATAGGAGGTACTTAATCTTTAAAAACAGAAGAGTATCATTCTTTATTTTTGCCTAAAAAATATTTCCTACCTAAAATTTGCAAGACGCAGCACAGCCATTTTTAATTCCAAATAAAACGGGCTAAAAAATTTGGGAGCTATACGAATCAACTGATGTGGCAGAAAATCACTTTTATGATATTTAGCGTGAAACATAGGGTGGTCCTGTATTTTATATATTTATCAGTACAAATATTATTGCTGTGACTCGTACTGTATATGACATTTAATATGTTAATTCAGTAGTATTACTTTAACTTTACAATTTTTCATACAGTCCACTAAAATATTTAAAGTTCCCTTAGACCTAGGCTAGTGCGCCATTGGTGCAGTTATCGTGTAGAATTTATCTTTTTCTATAACTAGTGCATAAAATCAGTCAACTACTAGCTATTAGATTTATATAGCAACTGATTTTATTCATATTGACCAAGTCAAAACTGCCCATAACCTTATATTGATAAAAGCAACAATGTTGATACATCATTTTTTTTGTTTGGAAGGAAGAATTCAATTAGATATTTGACAAATAGTAGCATAGTTCTCTTTGCATTTAATATTTAAAAGCTAATATAGTTTTCATACATACTTTAGTTAAAATAACATTTCATTGTAATTTAATGTTTATTATAACATTTTATTAATGTAAACAATTACATTTCACAGTCACATCTTCGATTTCCAACGAAATGTGTCTAGTTCCAGAAATGATTTTATAATCCAAAGTACACATTTATTTAGTTAGCCCTGCTTGAATCAAACCTAGTTGGCCCTGTTTAAACTAAACCTAGTTGGCCATATGTGAATTACAGCTATTTGGCTCGTTTCTGAATTACACCTATCTGGCCCTGTTTAAATTACACCTAGTTGGCCCTGTTTGAATTACACCTATCTGACCCTGTTTGAATTACACCTATCTGGCCCTGTTTAAATTACACCTATCTGGCCCTGTTTAAATTACACCTAGTTGGCCCTGTTTGAATTACACCTAGTTGGTCCTGTTTAAATTACACATAGTTGGTCCTGTTTAAATTACACCTAGTTGGTTCTGTTTGAATTACACCTAGTTGGTCCTGTTTAAATTACACCTAGTTGGTTCTGTTTGAATTACACCTAGTTGGTCCTGTTTGAATTACACCTAGTTGGTTCTGTTTGAATTACACCTATTTGGCCCTGTTTAAATTACACCTATCCGGCCCTGTTTAAATTACACCTAGTTGGCCCTGTTTAAATTGCACCAAGATGGCCCTGTTTGAATTACACCTAGTTGGACCTGCTGTGTGTTGTACCTAGACGGCCCAAACCTGAGATGTTAATTGGCGGTGACATTTGATTTGGTTGTTTGTAAGTTATTTGTTTCTATTTGTTTTAGATTACAATATGGCTATTGGCCAATTCTTATTATTTCTGTACACTGAGGTGGGTGAAGGCTATTGACAACCTTAGGTATGTTCTGATTGATTTATTAATTATATTACCACTGTATTATTTCTTTGTTGTATTAAATACCGTATTTGTTATCTTTATCAAGATTCACATAGTTGAGTGCGTTGTAATTGTTAATGCGTATGTCTAGCCTACTTGGACCTGGTGAAACCCTCTCTTATAGATACCAGTAGACTACGAGCTGAATAATTGGGCTTTGACAAATATATATATATATATATATATATGGGCTATTTTTGTTATTCAAGTACAACTAAATATTTAACAGAACTTTTATTTCACAGGTCGTTCGTTATCTGATCGTAAGGGTGATATTCTCTTTCTACATCTAAAATGAAAAAGAAAACATTTTTATGTTTGTAGAATTCCAAATTTTCATAATTTTCTTATTGTAACAGATACACACAGTTAAACTGTATAGATGTTTCCACAATATTGCTCTTTATAAAAGAGTTAAAGAAAAAAAATAGCAATTTACTGAAAATATATATCAACATTAACTTTAGTTTATAAAAAATAAATATCTTACCTAAGACATTTTCATAGTTTGATTTATTGTTTGTTGTTTCAGTCTCTAAATTAATATTTGGTGTCTCATAGTTGTGTCTGTTTTGTGGTTGTTGAGTAACTAGATTAAAAGAAGAAGATCATATTTATAATACTAAAAATGAAAATAACAAATTTAATTTTAAAAAAGATGATGAAACTATTCTCAAAAAGGTGTTTTCCTAAGTAACTTTATTTTTTTTATTAAATGTAAAACAAAAAAAAATGTTTTTCATTTTGGTTTAAACTCACCTGTAAGTTCCGAATAATTTTCAATTTTTCTGAAATATGTTAAAACACATTTCTAAACTTTTAGTATTGTTTCAATAAAAAAATAATTATGTTTTTTTTTTAACTTGATTGGAATACTTTTGTCAAACATATTGATTATTTCTCTTTTCTGCTTTTTAGTTATAGTATAAAATTTAAATATAGCTTTAAACTAGTTACACGATCCAAATTACATGCAATTGTATTTTAAAGTGATAGTAACAAAAAAACTAGTCTTTTTTAGCAAATTTTCGAGAAGTCGAATGCGGTATTGTTTCCGTTTTGTTTGTCTGTCTGTCATCACTCTAGATCTCGAAAACCATAAGTACTAGACTAATGATGTATATACTTTGTTGTAGGTCTTGTCCTGCCATTCCTGCATCAAAAGTTTATTTCGCGATTTGACCTCTCAGGGCTGGGCATCAGTGTTTCTTATTGTACCGTTTTTTACAATATAAGCTTTATAAATAATTATGTCATTTTCATAGCCCCATTCTACAACTTATACTTAACGATCCAAGAATAAGGGCCCTAGAAGCCCCAAGAGTATCTATCCCCCAACATAAATTTGGTTTGATTTATTTTGGTCATGCCCTCTGTAGGCTGGGCTTCTGTGTTTCTTAGGGTACCGTTTTTACTATAAGCTATATTAATAATTATGTCATTTTATGGCCCCATTCTACACCTTATACATAATGATACAAGAATAAGGGACCTAAGGGCCCCAAAAGTATCTATCCCCCTAACATAAATTTGGCTAGATTAATTTTGGAAATTTCCATGCCTTAAAATGTAATTTTCGGGAGGGGGAGGGGAGCAGTAAAAACTTACAATTTGGCGCCAAGTTGGCAAGGGCCGGCTAATTGCAAATATATCTATAAATAACTATATGAATAGTTAATTGCTTTCGCAGGACAATCACCAAACACATATTTAGGTTCAATAAAGAACATTTTATAATTCATACACTAAGAACAATCACACAGAACACTGTTCTTTTTGCTGAATTCTATTTACTCATCTCGGTTTCTGTTCATTTTATGGTGCGCTTGTATAGGGAAATCCCCAACCATTGCGTACTACCGAGGACAAGGAGAAAACTATAACACTGCTCCCCTCTCACATATGTCCGTCCCGGACTGGTAGTTTCGAACAACATTGTCCTTATGAAAGCAGGGCTCTGTACATAATATCCCGTTCTCTTGATCCTGGTACACTTCATTCAGCTTATTCAGTCTGCTCTTTCCATTACGTTTGATGACTTTACACTCTCTGGTGTCGTCATCTATTGCATGCTTCTGTCTTGCCTGTGATATATACTACAGCGA
This sequence comes from Bulinus truncatus, assembly GCA_021962125.1. Taxonomy (NCBI): domain Eukaryota; kingdom Metazoa; phylum Mollusca; class Gastropoda; family Planorbidae; genus Bulinus; species Bulinus truncatus. The sequence goes on from JAGDYQ010000174.1 coordinate 653,242, forward strand.
AACGTGTCTCAAATATTTCAAATTCCCAGATAATGATTAAGCCGTCTTCAGAGGTGACGATGACAATCCCCATGTTGTGCACGCAATGAGCCTGCCATCAATGATATCTAGGATCATATCTTCTTTCAGGCTGAGGGGTTTAATTATCACCATGGTGGTAGGGGAGAAGGATCATGGTCGTCGGGGTCTCTGTATGCGGGTTCGGTATAGATGACCTGTCCACATAAAGATAATGCTACCGGAAATGGTGAGGTCACACAAGTGTACAGTCGAATTGTGTTGTTCGTCACACTGGTCCTCTTGCTCTCGGAGCGTGACAGATTGTGCAAGAAATTCTTACCTGTTGCCAGAAACGTTCAGACATTTTAAAAAATGTAATATACCGGTAGTGCTAATCACTGCTTGGCTCTTCTTTGATATGTTTCTTCTCATGCGCTACTTTTTAGATAAAGATATTCTCAGGTGCCATTTCTTGGATATCAACATCCTTTTTTGATGACCAAATCATAAGGTGCCACTTCTTGGAAGACCAAATCATAAGGTACCACTTCTTGGATGACCAAATCATAAGGTACCACTTCCTTGATATCTGAATCTGTTTCTATTGTCACATGTATGTGTTTCTTCATCACAAGGTCGAAACCTTTCTCTACGCCTCCTATTACTGTTCTTATTTATAGCTATTTTTTTTATTTCCTGTCTTAACAGAAACCTTCGTACCCCAACCCCACTATTGGCACCACTGATATACACAATTTGGGTACTTAAAATCCATAAATATACCAAGGTTACAGACACAGATGAATTCTACAATTTCTCTTCACCTATGACCCTGTATGGCCAGGAGTACCATAATACTAAATACAATTTAATTAAGAAAATATACCTAATATCTAATTTATTTTATTACATATAGAAATAATGTTAAGAATTAATTAGTTCGAAAAAGAATATAGCCAAGACTTACATCTCTCAATTGATTTTAGAGTTTTTTTTCTTAACTTTTATTTATAATTTAAAGCTTGATTAATTAATGTGTTTTTCAAAAGACTTCAACTTACTTCTGTGTGGTAGAAGATTTTTTCTGTACAATTATTGCTAAAAAAGAATTGAGAAATTAATGGGTTTTGTTTTATCAACACATAATCGTTACATTAAAAACATCACATGAATAGAAAAAGTAGTTAAAAATGAAGTATCTATATTTATCAAAAATAAAGTATAATATTATTATGTTTCACTTTTGCATGTTACATTTTAAGTTTTATTAGGCTAATACAAATATTTATTCACACACACTTACTATACTTCCTGCTGAAGAAAACTGCCATAATAATTAAAATAATAACTATAACTGCAGCAATACTACCACCAACTGCAGCGCCGATGTTGATTTCAGTTTTGGATGTTGAAATATTTTCAGCTGGAATAAAATAAAGCTTTTCGTTATAAAAATTTAAAATTTTAAGAAAAATAGCATTGTTTAAATCTTGTTTATATATATTAACAAATAAACATACACACTTTTTGATAACAAATAATAATAATTAGTCTAATGACAAAGCGATTTATTAATGTTTTCAATAATAAGAAGTGCGAACGTGAAGTTTTTATATTAATGCTTTATTTATTGCATCACACACAAACATACACACACAGTTTACACCGTCCTACATTAAACGTTTCAATTTCATTCATTTTATACTTTAAGTAAAACAGCATCTTGAGTAGTTTTATATTGCTAAGCCAGAAAGTAAATATGTGTAGGGAGCGACCGATGATCGGTTCGGTATCGGTATCGGACCGATATTGGCACTATCGGTTAATATCAGATCGGCCGATTGTTGTAGCGAGCGACCGATAGTCGAACCGATATTGGCACTATGGGTTAACTGTCGGACCGGCCATTTTTTGGCTGCCGATACATTGTTTTTTTTTTTTTTTCACAACAGAGTTGCAGAAAAAAAAAATCAGAAAATAACCCAATTCTATAACCAGATCAAAAAAGATTTTTAAAAAAAAGGAAAAAAAAACCCGTACACAGAAATTGTCACGTCTATATCAGAGATATGACTTTGAAACAATAGGATTGACATTTCTTAATTCTAATGATACAATTAGTGAACATCTGTGCGTATTTTTTGTTGGGATGGGAAGTTGGGGGGGGGGAGAGAGGGAGGAACAAGACTTACGTGTGGGCGAAGTGTCACGAAATAATACAGGGAAGGGGTAAGCATGGGTTGACATACGTCATTAGCTGTAGCACGAGAAAAATACGTGTTTGGCATTGTTGTTGATTTAAAAAAATATCGGTATCTGAGGGTGGGGGGGGGTAAACAAGACACGCGTGGGCGAAGTGTTACAAAATATGTGAACATGGTTTGAAATACGTCATATAGCACGAGAATAACACGTGTTTGGCATTGTTGTTGCTTAAGGGGCTATCCATTAATTACGGCAACATAATAGGGGGGTCAGAAAATTTTTGACAATTGTTGACAAGGGGGAGGGGGGAGGTCAAGAAACGTTGACGTCAACAATGTTTCTTTTTTAAATTTAATATAATTACTTAATAAATAGGAAAATTAAGCAGCGTTTGTAGTTCTGTGTTACACACTCGATTAACATTCAGTATTTTAATTAAACTAACTATATTAATACTAATTTTGCCACATAAACATTTTGGAAGCCACCTTTTTGAGGGGGGGGGGTAATCAAATGTTGACGTAATTTTATAGGGGGTCTCTGGAAGTTTGACAAGTTTTTGACAAGGGGGAGGGGGGGAGGTAAAAATCGCCTAAAATGTGTTGACATAAATAAAGGACAGCCCCTAAAAAGAAAATATCGGTATCGGTATCGGTAAAAATGCTGGGGGGAAATATCGGTATCGGACTATCGGTAAATAGGCATATCGGTCGCTCAATAAATCTGTGTATGCGAACATTTCGGTCTTTTGGTATCAATGTTAATGAACTAATAAATAAATGTCGCTCTTGTTAATCACTAAACAGCTTGCAATTAAAACAAATGACGGATTTCTTATTATTTGAATATTCAAGCTAATTAATGCTCACTTTCCTACCAGTTGTTCGTTTTCACATTTTTTACTCTCCTTTTGGTAGACATATAGAATGATCATTTTTAAAAAAAAGCTTTAACCATCTTGATATATTTCGTAGTGCTATGTCTCACATGTATTTCTAGACATACAGATTCTCTTGACATGTGCAAAGTGAAAATAAGTCCAGGTTTGTTTATTTTCGGTTGGAACTTAACGTCAATATAATAGAAATAGTATAAATGCTTTTTCCCCCATAGCCTCGATTACTTAAATGTCGGTTTAACAAAATAATTTTTTTTTTATCTCTAGCGAAATATAAGAAAAATAGTATTATAATATTATATTTAATAAAATACTGCACGCTTATAAAACAGTTTTTTTTAAAGACAAGTTAATATTATAATTAACTATACTGTTTAACACATTTTTTTATGCTCATTGGTACAAAGTGTGTACTATTAGCCCGTTATAAAAAAAAAAAACAGAAAATATCTTTTGTTTCACAAAAACTGTTCTTCTGTGTTCAAGATAAAGATAAATTGAAATTAGTCTGTTTTCTTAAAAAAATTAATTTGCATTATATACTGATAAGTTTCCTATTATATTATTTTTAGAAACGTGTAGAGCAGTCTAGGACTTCTAATAGTAGTCATATCAATATAAAGGCACAGTTGAGTCGAACCAACATTTCGATTTATTAAATTCTTCAGTAAAAGAATAACAAATCATATTTAAGATCAATTATTGATTTAATCGACATCAAGAGGTTGTTTGCACTCAGCAGGTGAACCTTTCTAAGTGTATGGGCAATTTCTAACGAAACGAGCCAGAAAGTATTCATTGAAAACATGTCGTAAGATATTACTAGAAAACTCTTGAAGATGAGGTAATTATTTGCTTTCTGCTTATATAACAGTGCATTATATTGAAGTATTTCAATGATTTGGATCGTATGGATCGTATTTAGTTTAAGGGGAACTATTAATAAAAATTGTGTATAGTAAATTATGTTATAAGGCAACATTATATACTGCATTACGTAATATGTAAAAAAATCCTTATTTTGAATTTAAATAATAATAATTTAAATCATTATGTCTGTTTTGTTAAAGGTTGGTACAGGTGAGAAAAAATATCATTCTAGTTAGTTTTACCACTATCAATAATTCAAACAACCGCTATTTCTGCAAGGTGGATCCAATCAAAAGCACCACTGGCAAGAAATTCATCAAATCGTTTATCCATACACTCCTTTCTTTGCATTTCCACTTGGTATTTTCTTGTTTCATTTGCCTCTGGCACAGCCGCGACTTTAATGACAAGTCAGAGCCGCTGACAGAATCTAAGAAGGTAACGATGTCACCATGCACATCAAGTTATTCCTAATCAAACAATGTGTCACTGCTCTTGACAAGTTGTTAACAACTTCAAAGTCAGAGGTAAAAGTCAAGGCTGGTATCTTCTTTGGAGCGCAGTTCAAGCAGATCATAAACTGTTACTAATTAGCCAAGCCGCTGAACAGGACAGAGAAGAAGGCTTGCAAAATTTTCGTAGTAGTTAAACACGGCTTTATTGGTAATCACAAGCCGAGGAGTACGTGAAGTTAAAAGTGATTTTAGACTGTCCTTATCTATTTATCTTGCTAATTTTGATTTTTTATTTGAACTCATAAACGAGAATACCTACATATTTCAAGGCTTAGGTCATAAAAGACAAATATTATGCGGAATGTAGTCAATTTTATCTTTTTTAGGCATAAGCAGTTTAATTATAACAATAGAACATTTAGAAACCAGGAAAAAAAAATTTTGTTACATAGTGTTATTATATCATACTAATTCTAACTTTTATTAGGCGCTACCTCTGTCCCAATACAACTAATTAGGCATTGCATTAAAATTACTAAAATTTGTTAGAAAAAGATGATTCAAAAATGTATTAGCTAAATAGAATGCATTAGAACTATATTTTTAGACCATTTTCAATTGAATTCGAAATAGTCAGAATTATATGACATTGTTTGATTTATGCTGTAGAAACCATTATCAACTTTTAGTATTAAATTTAAAAAGTGCTGAGATTTTCTAAAAAGTAATTCAATTTGACAGTGGTCCTTTTTTTCTAGGCATACTAATAAATCTTTGAAAGACTGTTATTGGTGCAAAGCTCAAAAGCTATATATCTGTCAAATGACAAACAGGTCCAAACCTGCAGACCATATTTTCTTTTTTTTTTTTTGGTAAATGAGTAATATTTAAATATTTATTGAATAGAGTGTCAAGTTTAATGGATATTCTTCGTAATCTAACGTGCACATATTCACCATAAACAATAATGATCAATGATAAGTTTGATTTCTTTATATATATATATATAATACATGGGCGTATTCTAGGGGGGGGCAAGGGGGGCATTTGCCCCCCCCCCCCACATTTTGGAAAAAATGTTATAAAGTTGTTACAATAAAACTGAACTAAATTTCCTGAAAGTTTATTACATTTAAGTATAATAACTAAAAAAACAACAAATGTGCCCCAAATCTAACCTCTAACAGCAGAAAGTAACTAATGTGCAACTTGTTTGGTTTTTCCAGATTGTTCTAAACATTCCAGTTGTTTAACAATTTCTGTCATATTTTTAGCGAAAATCCACAAACTTTTATATTTATGTGTCCATCTAGTTTCACATAGAAAAGGAACATTTGGAGTAAGTTTTCTTTGTTAATTAATTTCGCAGAAAAAAAACTATAATTGACGTAATTTTTCCTATTGTGTTTCGTACAGCCAGAGGCGTAGCGAGGGGGGGATAAAGGCAAGTTGCGCCCGGGGCATTTTATCTTTTTAATACCTTTTTAGCGCCCCCTCCATTCCAAGACCATATAATATTATGTGTAATATATACCATTTGGCGTCCCTGAACCTCGGCGCCCAGGGACATAAGTACTCCCCGCCCCCCCACTAGCTACGCCTCTGCGTACAAAATTCACATTATTTAAATCGTTCACAACAAGATTTAATTTATGTGAACTGCAATCTACAATTGCTGCTTTTGGGTCTATTTTTCGAATTATTGCTTGGACTCCTCCTTCTTTACTTGCCATTGTAGAACACCCGTCTTATCCTTGACCAACAAAATTTTTCATATCTAATCAGGCCCGTAGCGTGCGGGGGGGCAGGGGAGCCTGGCCCTCCCTGCGTTTTGTCTGCCCCTTTGCTTGTTTGCTCTACTTAGTAAAATTTATTTCCTGCCCCCTGCTATAGCTTGGCCCCTGCTGTAGAATGACTGGCCCCTGCTGTAGAATGTTCACGCTACGGGGCTGTATCTAATCCAAATTCTAATGAATTTGTAATTATGTTGTTCTTTGACAAATCTAACACCAAAGAATATCTGCTCAATGCCTAAAATTATATTGTCTCGTCGGCAAGTATAGAAATTGCAACTGAATTATTTGCTTCATGAACAATGTCTTCAAGCAAGAGAGACCCACACATTTCGATCATAGTGTTTTGTGTAGTTTCCAACAGGCCCACCGACAGAAATTTCGGGCCCCTGGGCAGGGCTGTCACGAGCCTCTCGTGCTGATAATAATATTTTGGCAAGCTCAGTCCGGGCCCCTAAAACTCGCCGGACCCCTGGTCATTTACCCTCTGCCTCCCCCCCCCCTTTCGGCGGCACTGATGGCCGAGATATACTTAGCACTACAAGAACTAATTGACAAATGATTACCTAGAACTCCATCTCCAGATTGAACACGAATCTCTAACATGTCGTAAAAAAATACCAGAATGTGATTCTTTTCAAAGAAGTTCCAAATCATGCATTCCGCAATAAAAAAATAAGATTGTAGAAACGGAGGGACCCAGTTTGTTGCAATTTTCTATTCTTTGTCTTCTAAATGATGAGTTCAACTGCTCGTCTTTAGAAACTGCTTAGGCTACCAATAGTGCTACAAAATAGCTTAAATCCTTTATAAGATCCTTTGTCCCATGTGTTTTGCATGTGGCTACGTGCATCTTTGTTGAAATCTTTTAATTTTGTGCATGGTTTGATAACAAATGCTCCATGAACTACTGGAATTACTTTTTGCGAAAACAACACGCACAATTTGCAAAAGCCACCTTTTAACATTTGCAAGTAAAAACCCACGACGAACAGTTTGATAACCAAGCATATCTAAAGTCTCTGTTTCCACTAATGTCAGCTCTAAAAATCATATTTTTATCAGGGGGCGAACAATTAAGGATCAGCAGCAATTTCAACTCATTTGAAAGGTCGTATGTCAAGACATACATTCCAATATCCAATTTGGGAAATGAAGAAGTGACAGCGACAATCAAATTAGACATAGTTTCTTCAGTTGTGCCTGGCTGTTGAACCTATACTGTTGTCCTTAATGCATGTGATAATTCAGATACTGCAAACGCCCTAAAATCTTCTAATAACGACTTTTCGGAATGCCGCGATTGCTCTACTTTTATTGAGCATGTACATTTATTTTCCGATATCCATCTTTTCATATTAATTTAGTATAAATTTAAACATTCACTCAGTGGCAGACGATTATCAGCTAACAAGAGTTTCCAGATTATAAAAAAAAAAAACCTGAATGCCAAAAACATTTTCGAAGGACTAATCAAGCTACAGAACGCCAAATCAAACAAAAAAAATTAAAATCGGAACATGCTTGTGCTTGTAGTCAAAATGTGTGAATTTTCAAATACATTTATTTATGTCAAAATAAGTAATTAATGTTTTACTTAACTTGGATTTAATTGAGAAATAAACATGTATGGCATCGTCAGTTAAAATAAAAAACGTGTTTTTTTGCCCCCCCCCCCATGGAAAAATTATTACCCCCCATTGGAAAAATTCCTAGCGACGCCCTATGTATATATATATATATATATATATATATATATATATATATATATATATATATATATATATATATATATATATATATATATAATAAAATGGTTTTAGCGATGATTTATTTTTATGTTATATGAGATTTCAAATTTTAACCACACATAGACTAAAATGAGAACGCAATAGACGTCATTAAAAGGTTTCCTTAGGCAAGTCACCACTATTTTACAGTGTATTGAGTTATGTCAAAGTTATTAACCACTTAAAAACATACGACCTTAACTCACGCATGTTTAAATAGCTTTTTGAGGAGATGGACTCTCAGATGCCTTCCATTGTACACAGAAATAAGATGATTATTTAGAGAAATATCGCTAACCAGAGTATTTTAATTACGAGAGTCATTCAAAGATTTTTCTCAAAACATAAGTCATCAATAGCAGAACATTTCAGTGTCTAAATTTGGCTTACATGTGTGACATATTCAGCCTGCTCAAGCTGTCTCTTTAGGGTAAAATGACAACTGTTTTCAAGTTGGCAGACATAGTAGCTGTGTTTAAAATCAAACTAAAATTGTAGAGACTGCACGCGAATCGTGACATTTGAACCTGTTTCAAACATTAACTCTTATTTTAGGTGAGACTGAGCCCGATCATACATTCTCCCAGTTCAGGCGCTATTTTCTAACCACAAAGAACCACGAGCTTGTAAGGTATGGATTAGTGATAATTTTGGCAACCAACCAATCGAATCTAGGATGTCTGTGCAAGATGAAAATCAACTGCTGGAGAATGCAACTAACCTCGCCTGAAAAACTACATTCGAGACAGCTCTGGCAGTGTTGTGCATTTATGTCAAGGCAGCACTTAAATCATATTATCCTAAATGTGTTAAGCGGGATCTGCAGTGACAGCGACCAAAAAGAAAAGAGCGGAATAACCTAGATACAAGCAATGCACTTGGGGTGTCATTCTCTCAAATTTCTCCAGATAATACCTTTTCATTGCAGATGAAAAAAAAAACTTAAGGTGAATTGAAATTATTTGGTTTCGGAAAAGAAAATCTTACCATCACTATCCAAAACTTAAGCTTTCGGATATACATCTGAATGTGTCTTTCCTACTAGAAAACTTAAATTTCTTTTTTTTAAACAGCCAATAAATGACATCTCTATACTTATACGACGCAAATAATGTGAAATTTGGTTCACTTACACATAATTACACGGGGAAGGTCATGATATAGTTTTCGTTCCATCTCAACAGGTAGTTTAATTGTAATTATTTATTTAATATTTTAGTATATCATTCGTAATGGGAACGCCATCGGTATAAATAAAAATCCTGTGACGTCATTTCTCAATGATACATTTTTAATTTCCCGAAGATACATTTTTATTTCCCGAGGATACATTTTTAAATGTTCCTATTAATAAAGCCGAATTGAGCGCGGGTGTTGCATCGTAATGTTCTTGTATTCAAATTGTATTAATGCACAGGGCATTCCCTGTATTCGCGAACCAAGTGAATGTGTCATTGAACGGACGGAGAAAGAAATAAAGAATTATTGTTGTTTTTTTTTCATGCTGCAAGTACCCGGCTTTGCCCGGGTTTAAAATAAGGTTTTCTGTTTATTTAAGAAGCGTAATTTAACGTTTAATTGTATAGAGAGAGAAGGCGGGAGAGAGAAAGATAAAGAGAGAGAGAGGGGTGCATGGAGGGAGAGAGAGGGAATGCGGGAAGGAGGGAGGAAGGGAGGGAGAGAGAGTGGGGGTGAGAGAGAATGAGGGAGGGAGAGAGAGTGAGAGGGGAGAGGGAGGGAGAAAGAGAGGGAGAGAGAGAAGGGGAGAGGGAGAGAGACGGAGAGGCAGAGATAAAGAGAGCGGGATGGACCAGGGAGGGAGAGTGAGAGGAAAGGATGGAGGAAGGGGAGGGAGGGAGTGGGAAGGAGAGTGAGAGGGAAGGAGGAGGGGGATGGAGGGAGAGAGAGAGAGGAAAGAGAAAAGGGGTAGGGGGTAGGAAGGGAGAGAGAGGGTGGATGGATGGAGAGAGGGAGAGAGAGGGAGAGGGAGAGGCAGAGATACAGAGAACGGGATGGAGAGAGATAAAGAGAGAGAGGGACCAGGGAGGGATAGTAAGAGTGAGGGAGGGAGGAAGAGGGAGAGAGGGAGGGGGAGAAAGGGAGAAGGAGGGGGGAGAGAGGGAGATGGGAGAGGGAGGGAGGGACGGAAAGTGAAAGGGGGGAGGGAGGTAGAGAGCGGGTAAAGAGGAAGAGAAAGGGGGAGGGAGAGAGAGAGGGGGTAGGGAGAAAACAGAAGGTAAACAGAAAACCTTAATTTAAACCTGGGCAAAGCCGGGTACTTGCAGCTAGTCTAACTATATATAAGTTATTGTTAAACGCATGATGTGTGTGCATCGAGTCCGTACTATCATGCGCAGCATACCTTATGTCAGGGGTGAGCAAACTTTTCCTACGGAGGGCGACATTAAAAATGTGATTGTTATCGGAGGGCCGCATATATATTTGTCTACCTTAATTACAATTTACAACATATGAAACTATGAATTAATGATAACAGTCATGCATTTGTCATTTTATTTCAATTCGCACTTTATTACACATGTAAATTACATTTCAAAATACAAATGCTGATTTGGTAATACGACTTTACTATTTGTAATTATTTCAACATACGTTTTTTGTTACCTGTCATAAATTAATGAAGATGATGGACATTAATTTACATAAAGGCGTTTGTAACTGTTCACAATTACTTCGAATGTTTTTTAACTGTGGAACATGTTTACTAGTTCATGAGCAAACAAGCTATTGACCTGAAGTTTGACACTCAGTTCATTCAACTTTTCTATAATGTCAATGGCAAACATGAAGCCTGACTTCCACTCTTCATTAACAATATTAGTAAGAAAGTCACAGAGTAAACCTTTCATCTCCAGGAACATAACTATTTCTACCTGCTGTGGTAGTTTAAATCAGAATGTTTTCCAAAGTTTTAAGCACTGCCTGGAACTGCCTACGATTAAGTGTCCACGCCCTGAGGAGGTTTATTACTCTGACAACGAGGTCAATAACATGCTTGATATTCAACACAGCTTTACGCGGACTTTCATGATGGATGACACAGTGGATATGTAAAATAGTAGTCGATATATTCTTCTTTAATTTTATTTTTCAACTTCACCAGACCTCTGATTTTTTCCAGCTAAAGAATGTGCCCCATCTGTTGTTACACTTGCCATCTTGTTCCACACCATTCCAGTTCTTTCAATTCAGTTCTTAACAGCGCTGAATAAAACCTTTCGTGTGGTTTTGTCTTTGAGTGGCTCAACACTAAGTAAGCTCAAAACGAGTATAAATTCCCCGTATAAATATAAACAGTTGTGACGTATCTGATACTTTCGTCTAAGCTCTGTACTCTTTATGCCACACAATTTCTTTGCTTGCATCTCGAAGTTGGTGAATGACATTGTCAATTATCTTTTCATAACCTTTTAAAAGGTAAACTCTTAAACAAAAGCCTCTCTCATTTGATAAGAAAAACTGTTTTGAATAGGGATGTTAACAATTAATGGCTAGTCTTTACACATAATTATCTGGAACTATAAAACCGATTAAATATTTCTAGATTCGAATCCAATAGTCATAATAAAATTTCAAAAAATATAGCGAAAGCTCTAAACAGAGAAATAAAGCATGTTTTTTTTTTTTTATGATCGCAACATGTACACTAGGGTGATAACAAAAAAAAATTTTATGAAACCACTTGCAATCGAGGAACTTTTATGTGTAATTTAAGAATATCAATTGCATTTTAAATTTTTTTGAAAAAAGTTCCCCCACCTCCCCATTTTTTGGAAGAAAAAAGTGAAATTTTTTTTATTTTTTTTCAAAAAAGGACATGTTTTTTTTAGCTTAATTCAAAAGAGTATTAATAATAACTAATCAACTTTTATTAACAAAAAAGATATAGAACAGTTAGTAATATGTACAGAATGTACACGAAATGTTCAAAACATATTTTGTCCTATGAACTTCAGATTCAAAAATTCAATTTTTCTCGATTTCGCATGAAGTTCCGCCATCAGTTTCACAGCACGTTCAGCAATTTGGTTAGATCTGGGAATGTCAATTAATGACTTCTCGACTGACTAATGGGTCTTTAAACACTTAATTGCCTTCTTGCATTTTATCTTGATGAGTGAGGTAAACAGTTCATTGAAGGACGCTTCATTGTAGTGTTGCGAATCGAACCAAGCATTTGCCCATTCGTAGCAGATGATGTTGCAGGCAGAAGCGAGAATACTGCGCCACTCTGGTATCAGAAATAATGCTATAACAGTAAATATTGCATGTGAGTTCCATCTTGCCTGGTGTAAATTTGGTAATTTATTCCAGCTGATGTGAAGCCAACCTGGGTTCTCGCATGTGCGGTAATCAGCTTGAAGAGTGACATAGTTTTGTGTTAATCTGCCCATGAAGGAATACTTGAGTTCTGGTTTGCTCGTTGGCTCTTGAATAAGAAAATTCATGACATGTTTCAGAAGAAGGTCGAGTACATGGTGCTGACAGTCAATATATTGTGGCTTCTGAAAGCCATTGCTCAAGACATCATCCTGTATGAGCTTTACAATCCCGTGCAAATGGTCAGTATTTCTGCGGTCGTGTTGCAAATTAACATACAAATATTATCTCAAGCATCATATTCATCAATTAGCTGTTGTAGTTCATTGTGAATGGCCGCGGCAGAACCACTCTCACATTTGAGAATACCGAGTTTGATTTCGGTTGTCATCTTTTTCAGCAAACCTACTTGATTCTCTTCCCCTTGCACTCTCTTAACATCAAACTGGAGACAATAGGGATCTTTGCTTTGAAGTTTTTGAACAATTTTAGTTTTCATTTTCCGTCCTTCAGAGATTACTCGTTTCCAGACACCTGCCTGACTTGGAACCGGCACATCATGACCCTGTTCAGCAATGGTTGCAAGAACGTCATGTGCTTTATGTGTGGAAATGTTTTTCAGTACTAGTAAACCCGCCGTTCTAGTGCTTGCTCTTTGGTATTTCGGTTTGCATTCTGAAGATGACGTTTAAGAAATAGTTGGCGACTCGGGTGAAGAAGCAGAGGTTTCAGAATCCGAAGATTTTGAGACAGTCGTGTGTGTTTGTGTAGTTTATGAGACAGTTGTGTTTGTTTGTGTAGGTTTTGAGACAGTTGTGTGTGTTTATGTAGGTTTTGGGACAGTTGTATGTGTTTGTGCAGGTTGTGAGACAGTTGAATGTGTTTTTGTAGGTTGTGATTGAGAAAAGCTGGCTTGAGATTGAGTTTTTGATAGTTGGATTCATTTTCTTGGGTGGAATGATTCCAAAGGGGCTTGTTTGACAATTGAATGACCAATCTTTCCTCCACTGTTAACTTGCCTCTGGTAGAGCTCTTTATCATCTGTGCTTTTCCATTCTCCATTAACGTTGGTGACATCAAATAACTGAGAAAGTGTTATCAGATGGTTTCTTTTTGTTTTTGTCATATAAATCAATTAGACCATTGAGTTTCTGATTAGTGTGCTGGATAATAGTGGAAAGTCTTGAATTTCCCTCCAGAGCAATTCTATATCAGTAATCATAATTTTGACTCGATCCAGTCACCGTTTCTGGCTATTGAACAGAAAAGTGAAGTTTCCAAGAATTTGATGGTTTGTCGGCAACCATGTAAGACTGATTAGCTTTTCAACAGATATAATTCTTGGATACCTTTTCTGTTTAGAAAATGAGGGAAGATGAGTATGGTAAGTGCCTTGTTTATAAACAAATGGAAACAGATGACTGGAATGTGCTTAAAAGCAGTCTAGAAAGTTATATAAAAAATTCAGTGTGAAATTGAAACCGAGCGTCAAACTGCGCGATATGAGAAAACAAAAATTAAAAGGTGGGGGAACTTTTTTCAATTTAAAAAAAAAATTAATGTTGCTACTGTCATCTACATACAATTGTTCCTCGAATGTGAGGGGTTTCAGTTTCGTTACGAAAAAAAATGAAAATAGTTATCACCCTAATGTACACGTTTTAGGGCCGCATAAAATACTACGGGCCTTTGTTTTACCCACCACTGACTTATGTTTTTTTTATTTTAAAAAAACACCTCAATTTAAACCTAGTAATATTATTTTACTAGAGGAATTAATATAAAATATATAAATCATACCTTCACTAAGACTAAAATTGTAAAGTAAACTTTGATTTCCACCTTGGTAGATAATTGTTGTGTAGTTACCGAAGTCAGACTTTTTCAAATTTTCTATTTTCAATTCAACTATAAAATAAGGAAGTTCGTTTGGCTGATATTGCACCTTGAAATCGTTAGTTATTGAATCTGATCTCGATACTGTTATGTTATTGGGCTCAGGATAACCATATATAGTGACTGTATGTACAAATGATTCTCCAACCTTAGGACTGAATCGTTTATCCGTGTCTGCTGAGTTATTCAGTTGTAAGGGACCTGAAAAATTCAAAATATTTTAATTTATAAAGACACAGATATATTAATACTCTATATAAACTATTGTCTTAAAGTTACTTAAAATAACAATAAAATAAATTATTATAAACATTATTGTTTAGAATATAGTTAATACATATTTTTAAAGCAACAATTTGTGAATTTAAAAAAAAAAAGTGTCTTAGTAATTAGTTATTAATTCGTATGTATTGATTAATTCAAATAAAAAATAAAATAGTTAAATTTTATATGTGTCAACAACTGATTTGTTTTTATGATTTAGAGTACGACAGCTGGTTTCTATAAAATGTTTCATTAAATGTTATTTCATACAATCTTCATTGTGTACTTTAAGTTCTTAAGAAAGTTTTTTTTTTTTTTTTTTAAATTTTGGTTAAGATGCCGGTCGATAAAAACATTATAACAAGGCTCTGTTGCTAATATGGGAATGATTCATACACATTTATTTATTAGTTCTTTAATTTTGTATAAGCTAATGCCCATATTTTGTAAACATTTTATCATATCGTTAACTAATTCATGTTCCAAAAGATTTTTCTGCCATTTATTACACTACCTTATATAACTTACAATTGACACAAATACTGATATATTTTTTCATCCCTTGTTCTCCTGGACTTCTGTTCCCATTGTAAGCTTGACATTCGTAAATCCCAGTGTCTCTACAGGTCATGGTTCTTTCAAGTAAAACAGAATATCCACTTATATTTTGAATAAGGACAGTTTTAGATTTCCGTATAGTTATAAAAGGTGGCGGATTTCCATCAGCTTCACAGGTTAATTTAATATTTGTACCATTTCCAATATATGAAGGAGGATTGTCAATAGTAAATTTTGTAATGTCTGTCGCATCTGCAGAGAAAGAATATATATATATATATATATATATATATATATATATATATATATATATATATATATATATATGTATATATATATATATGTAGCACAAATAAATGTAATTTTAAACATATCTCTAGCAAAGCTTACTATTCGATCTACAATTTTCTTTTTATATTGCTATTACATATACTTTTCTTCTGCCCTATACTATGAAGTTTGTTTAGAGTTAACGTTATAGAAAGTCTAACCAGGTGAACATTATGAGTCATAATTATCAGTGTATCAGTTTAAAGTACTTTTCATTTTGCTTCATGATCATAATGGGCGGATGTTTATTTGCCTTTATTTCATTAAATGTATTTTCATTTTACCATGATAAGTGTAGCTATATGACTCAAAAGAAAGTTCATAAAATGGAATAGATATACCTTAACTTTCAAGTTTTCTAATAATTATAAATCCGATTGGGGTTGAAAATTTATATCAGCGTTAATCTGATTGCTTCACAATTTGTTTTTGACTTGAACTAGTTGAATACCAGTTCAGTGAGAAGGGTTTTCTTCCCTGCTCGATATTAATGGATAGCAAAAATGTTTAAAACATATATGTTTTTTTTTATTTTATTGAATACAAATATTTGTTGTTTTATTTATATAAAGGAAAAAAAAGAAATTTAAACTTTAATAATTTTTGGTTATATGCTTAAAAAGATCGTTATGTATGTTTTACATTAAACTTTGCTTTTATTTTAATAAATAAACGAAAACATGGAATATATCTATCTGAATATTTTTTTTTTTATTAAATCAATATAGACTAGTGTTTGCTTTCATTTTCTTAAACGTAAAATTAAAAAAAAAACATGTAGATGTTAGGGAAATTTATTTGTGATGTGATTTCAAATAGAATTCTTTTTACTTTATTTTAGAAATTAAGGCATCTCGACATACCAGCAAGCCATTTTAAAACATTTTTAAACAAATAAAAAAACGACCGGACTCAAAGGTTAAGTATACCTGCAAACTCTCATCAAATATTTTTTTCTGTAAATCGGGGAATTTCCGACCAAATACATTGTATTATAGATGTAGATATTTTTTTATGGTATATACAAGATTAATTAAGCTTGTTACTTAATGGCCGCTTTTTTACTTCTTTCTATTAAATCTTGCTAAGAAATATAGCTGTTTATATAGATAGATAATTTTGAGGCTTTCTAACCTCTAAGATGGCTTCTTATATATAGCAACTTTTATTTTGCAATATCAAGTAATACTCAAAATTTAACTTATTTTAAAGCTAATGGTATGTGCATTATTTACATTCTGTTAGGCTAAAAGTATAACCGGCCATTAAGAAGGGACATGTAAGTTTTTATAGTAATCCGACGGAAATAATTTAACATTTAGCGTAAAATGCTATTGGTAAAGAAAAAAGAAAATAATCGCTGAGATTTTGCAGTTGGTTGCTTTTACAATTTGTTGGCATAAAACCCTAATATGTACCTCTGCATATCGCCCAGTTAAACTTAACAATGTTTACAAAGCTTCTTACATAAAAGAGGGCCCAAGGCAAAGTAATGTATGTGCTTAATACACATTCACTTCATATAGCATAACTAGGTTGTATGTGGTTTGTGTAGACAAAAACGTTGTCAAAGTTGTTGCTAGGCTATTTTGGTGCAGTAATGATGTCATGTAGCTTGAACATTGCCACCTACGCTACCAACTACTAAGGCAAGCTATAAATTTTATGTAAGGTGAAATAAAGTTATCAATAGAGGGCCACCGTCAGCGATCTAAACAGTCTTATGATTGTTTTTAGGCCTTTTAAAAAATAATAGTGTCTGATCTAAAAATACATATTTTGTAGCCTGAAGCAGAGAAAATTTTGTGCAGCACAATAAATAAACTTAAGACTCTTATTACGAAAGCAAAACTGTGAGTAAAATTTTGTTACCAATACACTTTCATGTGTGCTAGTTCATTAAAGTTATTTTAGTCCTTAACATTTAGTTAGTCAAAATGACTGAATTAATGGTAGACTCTCTAATGCAAAAAAGAGTTGTTTCTCATATCTCATTCATGTTTCACATACATAAAGTAAGTGAGGTGAGGACCAGAGCTTTGTAAGATTTGCTATTAGTGTACAGGCAGATATTATATTTTGACACATGATTCCATTAATAAGGTCTTAACTGGTATTTTAGATAGATTTTTCTAGCGATTTTGGGTTAATGGTCAGCTAGATGTAATTAAATGTAATTAAAGAAAGAACCTTTTGGGATTTGTGGGTCACCATTCATGTAACTTGATAGCTTCTGTCTAGATAAGATTAATTATTAGAAGTGGTGAATGTGTTGCTATAGAGAAATATAAATATAGATGCTGTATAGGTGCTCTATTTATTTGCAATTAGATCTACGTCACCCTCAAAAAGAGACTACGCAAATAGCTTTTATTAATTGTACTATTCCGTGCTGTGGATGAATGTTAATTCCAGCTTGCCAATATTGATAGCAGTCTGGTCTACCCCAACAAAATAAGATTTGAACTTGCTAGTGGCCTCCGCCTAAATAAAATAGTTTAGACTTAGTGACACAGTACTCCAGCTTTAAAAGTGTTTTATTTCAATAATATATATTTATCGTCTTTAGTCAGTAGCCTGTTTGAATTGGAAATCTTTAATATATAAAATTGTGTACACCTTCATACAACCTACAAGAGAGCTCCGATATATAGAATTCCCAAGAACACTCAAAGAAGTAAATAAACTGTGACGATCACAATAATATTATTAATTTGAAAGATTGGTCGACAAAGAATAAAACTTAAGGAGATATTTTTACTTACATGTAACATTAAGCTGTATCTGTGAGACATTATTCACATAACATTTTGAAATATGTTGCGCTGTGCATGTACATGTTTGTCCAGACATATTTCTTGTAAAACTCACTGGTGATGTCAAGTTGTTCCCAGACTGAGTAGATTCAGTAATATTACCACAGGATAGTGTCACATTACTTACTAGTGGTACACCATCAGGTACACTACACTCTACTGTATATATCATATTTTCTTCAACTACAATTTCGTCTTCTTTTCTACTCAATTTAATGTTTAATGTAGGGATTGACTGTGGAGGTGCTGGAATGTTTATTAGAAAAAGAAAATCAATTTTAATTATTGAATAGAAAATCACAAAAATAATAGTATTATTAAAAAAAAAATTGTTAAAAATTCAAGATTATAAAAAATTCTGTACAGAATTGTTTCATTACTTTTTTTTAATTAAATCTTTAATGCAACTAACAGATAAGAATCAATAATACAGTCATTTAGACTTTATAGACTTTCATGTAAGAATACAATAAAATTTGTTTTGATACATGTAATGAATGAAATCATCGCAGTAGTTTACTTACATCAATGTTCAACTATTCGCAGATGCAATAAACCAATAAACCTTAGTGCTGCCGGTTGACTAATTTGTTTTTATATATGAATATTATTTTTTCACAGCACCAAATTACTTTCATACGTAGGGCAATAGGCGTGCCCCACTTAGTCACAAAATTCTATTGTTATAAATACATTGTCGAAGTTAGAACAAAAGATGGAAAAAAAACCTGTGTAATCTTTTATTTTACTTAAAATATATTTATCTCAGTTTCTAAAATGTTATATTTTTTTTCTTTATTTTTAATAAAATACAAAACTTTTTAAGTTAAAAAATTTTGCGTTTATTAGTTTTAATGCATATTTTTTCATATGCATTTATCAATTAACTTTTTTTAAAATATATTTGTTTAAATATGAATGAAAATAAAAATAAATGCATCATTATTACCTATAATCTGTAGGTAGTTGGAAAAACCACATTTGACTGTTATATCCATGAACGCTGTATTCTGTACCTTGCATCCTAGTATTATTTTTCCAGGAACTGTAACTGATGTTTTATAACTAGTTATATACCTGGTTTCAACAGATTCACTTGTCAAAAAATGTGTGTGTGAATTGTTGATATAAATAAATGATCGAATGTTTGGACTCACGTCAGATTTATTGACTGAGCAAACAACAGTAAGATCTACAGATTTATTGTAACACAAGTCCAATATAGGTAGATTGTAGTCTTCTGGTTTTACTTCACAATGGCTTGGACCTTCTAAAAATAGATTGAGAAACGTCAGGTGTATCATTAAATGAAAACATCAACACACACAGACACACACACACACACACACACACATATATATATATATATATATATATATATATATATATTGTTGCGTAGAAAATTCTCTAATATATATGGAGGGCAGGCTCGCCAGGTGATTGTAATATGCTTCACCAATTATGTTAGCTTAAATTGAATACTTATGTATAAAGAACAAAACTTAGTGCAGTACACTATATAGAAAATGAAATAACTTTAATAAGACTTAATACACTTCACTTCTCTTCTAACTACATATATTTATCTACATATGTCTACTATCAGCTCTATACTCTACTACTATCTACTCTACTGCATATTCTTTACTATACTCTCAGCCTACTCTAAGCATACTGCCCTACGGTATGGTCTCTACTCTACTGCATTCTCTACTGTACTCTATCACCTACTGACTATTAACTTATTCTAACTTGACTTTATAAAGGTCGGAGGGAGGTTATCCCTTCTCAATGCATGGGTCATTACGGACAACAAAGTAAGTTGGGATCTTGGCTTGACCATAACTTAGGTTACGTAATATGGTCGTTTGGGAGGGGAAAGTTTCACATGTAGGTGTAGAGAGAGGCCGGGTAAGGTGGGGGTAAATTCAAAACGTAACATATATATATATATATATATATATATATATATATATATATATATATATTAAACAATGTATATATTTTGCTATGTGTGGAATATGTCACTGGGGGTTCATCTACACTAAGTAGATAATTGAACTATAAATCGGACATATGAAAACCAACATCAAAATACCACAAACTATGAGAAGCATAGTCCTGTGAGACCTCAATAACTAAGCACTAACTTTTTATAGTATATCAAAACACACATTTATCTTACGAAGCCATGGTTTAAATCAACTCTTTATTGGGCCTTACAAATATTAAATAAACCTCCCTACCCACTTGTCTTATTTTGTCCAACTTCACTGCAGCCTCCAAAAGAAAATGCGCATCGCTTTGCTTAACCCCCTCCTATTTAAAAAATAAAGTAAAATAAAAAAAAAAAACATAACACTGCAGTTAAAAATATTTCATACAATAAGCCGTAGGTACTCTATACACTATGAAACATGGAAAGTTTTTGCAAATCGCATATAAAGAAATAAAGGGAATAATATAAACGTTTTAAATTAGTTTAAAGCCAGTTGTCATAACGCAGATATAACCTTTGGTTCAGTGCATGTTGTGAGATATAGTAAGAATGGAAAAGTGTGCTAGTGGTAAAGTAAAATGAGGGTAAGTGAAAACAAGCAATTTAAGCCTGTTCCATTATGGACACAGGACGTGTTAGAGCATTTTCGTATAATGTATCAGTACGTATGCTATCTTTCAGTAAATATTTGTAAATTTTGTAAATGTTTATAAATTCAATTGTGTAATGCATATATCTGAAAAAGGATATTAAAAAGACGTTTCTTTATATTTGAAAACAAAATTATTTTCTCTTAAGTCTAACTACAAGTGGTATGTGGTCACTGAAATAGGACTCATAATTGAAACATTCTAAATTGTAGTCATTTAATCGTCCGAAAACTCCGTCAATTGTTGTTTGATAAATTGTTGTTGCCAATCTTGGTGAAAGTAGTTCAATGTTGAAGTTTGTTTCGAAGAAGTTTTCAATTTCTGCCCCGGGCTCTTTGAAATCTTGATTGAAGTCCCCACAAATGATGACGTTTGGTTGATTGAGCTGTGCTGCAAAGTTGTCATTGAAGAAATCTTTTACAAACCGATTGTTTGTTGCTGGGTTTTTGTATACGTTGTCTACTGGTGCTTGGATTTCTCACGACTTCAATCATATTTGTAATCTCCGCATCATCGGTGTTATTCATCCAAATTTCTTGGAAGCACAAAATGCTGCTGACTGTAGTACGGTGCTGACAGTCATACGAGTTGGACATATTTAGTTCGGTGTTGACAGTTTAGAGAGTTAGAAGTATTTTGTAATAATAGAAGTAGTTAGATCTTTAAATAAGCACAAAATGCTGCTGACTGTAGTACGGTGCTGACAGTCATACGAGTTAGACATATTTAGTTCGGTGTTGACAGTTTAGAGAGTTAGAAGTATTTTGTAATAATAGAAGTAGTTAGATCTTTAAATAAGCAAAGTTGTATTATAGTTGTAATAAAGTATTTGTTGTATTGTGTACTGCACTGAGTTCTGATTTATATGTTAGTCTCAAAGTTAACGTAACATATTAAAAAAGTATAAATTCTGCCGTAACATATTTGGCGAGAATTTAAAGTTACATTTGGCGAGCCTCCCCTCAACTTATCAACTGTGACGTAAAACAGCTACACATAAAAAAAAGTACGGGAAGTAAGTCATGTTGAATAACTGTTACAAAAATAAATAATGATTACGCCCCTTTGATTAGCTTTTATTATTTATATTTAAAATATAAGCAAAACGGTACATAACAAACTCTTATATTTTGGCCCTGAGAGGTCAAATCGCGAAATAGACTTTTGATGTACACTTGGCAGGCCAAGACCTACACAATGATATATACATCATGTGTCTAGGACTTATGGTTGCTGAGATATAGGGCGGTCCATTATTAATATAGTTTATATAGTAAAAAAACGGTACTTTATAAGGCCCCTTTTACGGCCCTGAGAGGTCAGATCGCGAAATGGAAAAAGCTATTTCTTGGCAGGCCAAGACCTACAAAATGATATATACATCATGGGTCTAGGACTTATGGTTGTTGAGATCTAGGGTGATGACAGACAGACAGACAGACAAAACGGGGACAATAGAGCATTTTTTTCGAAAATGCTCTAAATACTGAGCAAGTGTGAATAAGAAAGAAAGACAGATAAAATGTAAGGTTGACGGTTAAGACAGGAAATGTTTTTCAGAAGGTAGTTAGGAATCATGGAAGTAGTGATATATGACTAGGAATATATTTCTCTAATGTTCATTTATTTTATTTCTATTCTTACATTGATCTTACTCATGAAATTGTTACTGTTTTCGTTTTTTGTTTTTTTAAATGAATGTATGTGTCCGTCTGCACAGAACATTGAAGTAACAAGGTCTAAGAAGTAAGGAGGTGATTGATTTGACTAATAGAGACACGACACCTATCAAGTTGTAGAATCGTTTGACTGTAGGAAATGTGTGTGCTCTCTTGTGATTTGTTTACGCGAGTGTAGGCGCATAGATAAGACGAATCACAGGTATTTAAATAGAATAATCATTCTAAGCTGGTTTTCTTGGAGAATGAGAGTATCTGATTTGTTAACCCATTAATGCATAAGGTCTCATTTTCATTAATATTATTATTTATTGACAATACCTGACGCAAAACATATAAAACCCAAAGTTGTATCCTTAACAAAGGACGCTATGCGTCACATTCCACATGGACTTGAATAGTGTCACATCACAAATCTAGAATTTAAATCTTCACAAACGCTTTATTTTATCATCTCATTGTAAAGAAAGAACATAAAAAAATGTAATTAAAATGCATAATTCAGAATTACTGTTTCAATGTTATTGTCAACGTTTAATATTTATGACATAAAGAACCAAAAACATAGTGTAAATGTAAGTATGTTCCCAGTGTCACCATAAGGTGTATTATTCAGTCTAGTATCAGTGACAGCTGTTGATGTTTTGCCGCTTCTGACAGCCTGTACAGTTGCCACACTGGCGTTAATGGCGAAACAGAATAGAGCCCACCACCATTTCTCGATGTTCCTGTGACTGAATAATTTATGTCCTTCAAGCGATCGCGGTGTTGTAAAAAAATATTAATATATGCATGTCCAGCAGGTAGTTTCTTCATCAACTGGACTACCACGAAGCCACCAAGACCAAGAACCGCATTGCGTGAAGCTTTATTTTATTTCTGCATGGCGTACAGATTGGTCATTTGAGTGATATAGTCAACAACTTCATCGTCGTGGAACATTTCAAATTGAGCTGAAAGTGTGTGATCAATACCTGATGCTGAAGTGACACTCCATTGATTTTCTATTTATTTCAGATCAATTTCAACCAATTTCTTGTCGGTGGTGTAGTTTTCTTCGGACGTGATGACTTCGTTGGATAAGCTTATTGCAACTGCTATCATCATGACTAGCTGTGCAACGTCTGTGGCGTTTTGAGTCGCTGCTGCCCGATTGGATGGTGACAGCTGCCATTCGAGAATGTCTGTCCAAATTATGTACTTCAGCTATTAGTAACACATCATCTTCAGCTTCATCGTCATTATCTTCAGCAATGTCGTTAACACCTATATGATTTTTATCAACATCGGAAACGAGTAGAGTAGCATCTGCCTGAGCTTGTAATTGATTTCCAGCCCATTGTCTCCATCAGATTGTACAATCTTCCGGTGGCAAGATACAAATATCTGCACTTTTAAAGTCGTGGTCTTCTAAATCAGGGCTCGTTTTACCGCAGGGGATGTCGGGGATATCCCCGGCACTGAGAACTGCCATCCCCGGCTCTGCTTTAGCTAATATATCCCTGCCGGGGATGAAATCTTAGAACATTTATTTCGGCTCTGCAGAATTTTATTTTATTTCCCAGACACTGTTTTTTTTTTTCTTAAATCGAGCACTGCTCTAAGTGCTAACCCCGTCAGCCAACGTGTAAGATCTAGAAAAAGAAAATTTTACACATTACTGCTAAATCACCCAACAGACATTCAGGTGGGATCTGACACTATTTTAATTTTATGAAAAACAATATTAGCAAACTCATTGCACAATGACTTGCCAACAAGCGTTAGGAAATAACATTTAATATAAGATGATACAAAAATTTACAGTGAAATACATATAATTTGTTCGTGACATACCTTTTTCCATTAAGGCATTCCTAAAATGAAACTTTCCAAAAAAATCAAACCATAAAATGAAAAATACAAAATGTCAGCAAATACCATAATATCCGGTTTAGGCGCGAAATTAAAAAAGGATGAACATATTTATTTTGTTCAGTCCAATATTCAGGGGTGTTAGGTTAGTACACATTTGTATAGTGCGTTCTTAAAAAAGGACGCTATACATTGATGGGTTAAAAGTTTGCAGTTTTGACAGATCATGAGACTCAATCATCTGCAATATTTCATTCTTTGGCTGCAGTGATCTCTTTGACCACCTACAAATCTGGTAGAGCTGTATATCTTCATGGACTTCTAACTGCCTGGCATGATAGTCAGTTTGTATGCATTTTTTTTTGCCGCCTCATAGAAAAGTGCATAAACCAAGGCATCGCAAGCCCTACGCTTACCACTTATCCTAATAGCTATCTTTAACTCTGGATCCCGAATAGCATTGATGAAAAAATTGGTGGTTATAACTTCGAGGAATTCTTGATCAGCTGCAGGGTAAGAGAGGTGTCAGGTCAAAGTTTAAGCACAAAAAAAAATCAATAATTGTCTCTTCACAAAATAGTCTCTACACAAAAGAGTCTCTACACAAAATAGTCTCTACACAAAATAGTCTCTACACAAAATAGTCTCTACACAAAATAGTCTCTACACAAAATAGTCACTACACAAAATAAATGTCCATGGCAAAATTGTTTTCACAGTGTTCACGTTTAACATTGTCAGGATGACAATATGAGCAACGACTGCTCACAGTAACGATGAATTGTTCCATTAACTGCGACGAAAAGTTGAGCAAAGACTGCTCACAATAACGATGAATTGCTCCATTAACTGCGACGAAAAATTGAGCAAAGTGTGCTTAACGATAACTTGCGTTGATAAAAACAGTCTTGTGACATCAGCTCAAACAACAATAACTTAATTAACGTACATTTGTGTGTGACAAAATCGTTGACATCTCAATGATGATGACGACAGTATAAAATATCTCGATTTAACTAGTAATCCACATTCATTAATTGTCTGTAGATGTCCCAATTATCATTCTCGACAATAGATCTGGTATATGATTGTTTGTACCCTTTATGTATGTAATCTGGAATTTGTAGTCAGTTAGTAACAAATGCCATCGCACGATTCTTGCATTATTTATTACTTTTTGAGACGTTAATGGTTTATGATCTACAAGTATGGTAAATTCATTACCTAGTAAATATTTCTGTAGTTTTTGTACTGACCAGACTATGGCTAACGCTTCTAATTCGATAACAGAATAGTTTTGACAGATCATGAGACATGTGCGTCATAATAAAAATGATAAAATTTAAATGAAGAACTGTTTGGAAAAAAGCCATTTTTCTATATCAATGATATGGTTTTGTGTGCACAAATGACAAAAAGTAGGATTCAACGTTTAATAGTCGGGGGTTATATTTGTTAAGTTTGTGTGTCAATAAGATGGATTATTTTCTTCGTAATAAACTATATAAAAGATGAACTTTATTTCATGCACTATTAAGTGTCTCTTGTACTTAAATTGTAATTAGCCACATTAATCTGTTCATGTTCTTTGGGGTCACTTCAAGTACATAGATATGCATTTTTTTACACAGACTGATTGTTAACGCCCTAAATTTTATATCACCATTTTTAACTCCAACTGCGTTTCTTCTGGCCGGTCCCGGTACCTGGCCTTTGTTTACTAGTAATAAAAAAGAGAATTAATCAATATTAACTAAATTTAACCTATTTAACATTTGTCTAAACACATGTGCAGTTAAATAATACATATCGAAATAGACTTGTAATAATGCATTAACTGTTTCTTTTTCATTTGCTTAAAAATATTTGTTCCTCCCACCTTATATATGTAAGGAAGTAATGTTAAATGAAACCAAGTCCCATGCAGAAGCTAAGAAAATTGCGAAATAAAATTAATAATTATTGCTTGGTTTCAAATTTATTTATTAATTGTGTATTTGTTTCATATTTTATATCAATATATCTATCAATTCAATCAGCTGATGATGGATTTATGAATTTAACATATAATGGTGATTTTGTTTGATTTTTTATGATATTGAAAATCGGAAAAATGTGATAAAAAGAAGTTTTTAAAGATTCCATAAACCTTCAAATAGATTTAACTTTGAAAACAAAGATTGAGCAAACAATAAAACAAGAGAACTATCCCATGAAAAATTGATTAAATCAAGCCCGGGAGTAATATTATACCATATGTTTGGAATGGCTTGGTTGCTCTTTTTTCCGAATGCGTATTTGGCATTGTAAATTTTGCTTACACTCCTCGTTATTGTGGTGAGTTCAGAGGAAATCTTTTCGAAGAAAAAACTCATAGAAACTAATCTTTGTACTTTCATGTCTAAGGATTGTGTGGCTGATTTAGCTACCATAATTATGGTGAAAATATTGACGTTTGCCTGAACAAAATCTAGAAAGGCATATGGCATATGTATCTTGAAGTCTCTTCGATATATGTAATGCTTGATAAATATAACATTTTAACTTCAAGCTATGAAAAATGGAGACAAGGATTATAATTATAAAATTATAAATATATCATATTTATATTTTCATAATTTAGATTTACTTCGAATTTTTAAAAAATATACATTTTTTTTAGAAAATTGAAACTAATGAGGGCTGCATTTCTGTTCTCTGCCTATATCACACTAAGGCCGACTTTGAATTAAGAAAATGTGCCACCAACAAAAATGCCACGGTCTTAAAACTGTTAACATTGCTTTAGGTATTGCTTTCCTTCTATTAATGTAAACAAATGTAGGTACATAATCATCAAAAGAGGCATATTCAATTTTCTTTCTACCGACATATCTCAGTTATATCTACGTATCAAAAGATAGTAATTGACAACGGGCTTTTGAGCTTTAATATATTTTCAAAATTTTAATAATATATATTTGATATTCTTAAATACTTACTGGCGTATTTTACAGTGTAATTCAAAAAACTATTTCCATTTTTTAGGCCGGTAGAACTTAAACAATCGTACTCCATTGTATTGTTAGTAGGACCTGAAAAAAGTGACAATTTCGAGAGTTTTAAAATATAAATATATTTTAATGACAAAGTGAAATGTTAATGCAAAGCATGTAATTATATTACTAAATAAATTATTTCTTGCAAACCTACTGTTATTTAAATATATTGTAATTACGTCACAAAGAGTCAATGACGAAAGTGTATACCATAGCTTAAGAATGAAAGATTGCTAATTAATATTAATTTTATCTTCGAAAAAAAACTATTGTTTATTAGATATTTAACGTAAATATATGTATTCGAAAATTATAAATATATTGATAAGCAAGCAAGATAGAAACTAATGTAATAAAGAAGAATATTTAGTTTTAATCCTTTTACATTCAAGTCAATATTGACTTAAAAGAAAAACTTTCTTACATGGAGTCAGTCTTTAAAATGTGCTAAAAATTATATAATCAAATTCATAATAATTGTTTTCACTAATGTAACTTTTTAATATATAGATTTTTTTTGTTTTCACTTTTTACAGAGTATTTTTTACCATTATATATATATATATATATATATATATATATATATATATATATATATATATATATATATATATATATTTAAGAAGGTATCAAATTGGATTACAAGCAGAAACTGTTCATATTGATATAAGCCTATTTGGTTAGGTATGGTAAATACTGAGGAATGTAGGTTTTTCTTTGCTTGTTAAAATGCTTTCGTCAAAGAAAAAAAAATTCTTAAAAAACTAAAAAATAAAAGGTATTGCATATAAATAATAAATAAATTATAATTGTGCATAAAGTTAATACAAATGTTGAGAAAATAATATATTATAGAACTATAATTAAAACTAGAGATTTTTTTTCATTTTTAATACATTTTGTGTTTGGATTCATATATACATGCCTACATTAAAGTTATGTGTGTATATTATATTATAGATGTGTACAAATAGTAAATGTCTATCTTGATATTTATATGTCTATCTTCGATCTGATTGGCTTCAAAACAACAATTTGACTATCTATATATGACATCATTACTCAACAATGTCTTTAACATTTAGTATGTATAGAAAAACAACAAAATAGGACATGAATATAAATGACTATATTGGTTTCAATACTTAGTCCTAGTTGGGTTGAATTACATTTGGCATTCCTTAAAATATATTTCTATCTATTAGTAGGATAAATTAACCCTGATAGATTATTTCCTAGCTGACATATTGAAAATTCTAGCATTTTATGTCTAAGCCCCAATGATCAGGTGTCTAGATTCTCCCATTGACCATATTGCATGCAATACAACTTCGATGTTTTACCACAGATGTGCTGCACACTGCAACATTATAGTATAGTGTCAATACAACCGTTTAATTCAGTCGTCTTAGTATCATAAAAACACTATAAAAACACTTACCCATTTGTAACAAGGTGGCACTAGAATTCACAGTAATGCCAACTTCACGATCTTTATAGAACCATTTGACACTACCAGGTGGATTACCAAAGGAATCCAAAAAACACAAGCAACTAGAAGTAGCACCAGGTCTGATAAAACCGTCTGATATGTTTGTAATATTGAAACATTCACTGGATAGTTTTGATGTCGGTAATGCTAAAATAGATTTTGATTTAAAAAAAAAAGTTGAATAAAGAAAGAAAACCATGAATATTATATAATACAATATATCACACAAAAAATATTTTTTTTATTGTATGTATCATTAGTACTTACATAAATTAAATGAAGCAATTGTACTCATGTTCGTAGTACTGTATCGTGTGATATTTTGTAGATAAAAAGAAACATTCAAACTGTAATTTCCTGCCATAAAATTATTCAGTGGTGAGGTCCAGATACAGGCAGAAATATAGTATTCCACAGAGTCAACATTCATTGGATTATTAATGAAAGAGGGCTGTACAGGAAAATCCATGGCCTTCAACAAAAGCAAAATTCATTAATACTTTTTATGAGTAAATATGGTTATTAAAACAAAAAACTTAAAGCATTTGTAAGAAAGAAAAATACAAACGGTCAAAAGAAACGCGAAATTATAATAAAGTGGTTAAATTTTAAATATGTTCCTTATTTTAACTTAATGATTATATTTTTTTCATTATAAAATAAACTCATATTTTACTCTAAAAATATCAAATTCTAAATTTGTTGGCTAATTTGAATTACAAAAATTTCTTATGTAAATTACCCACCATATCATGTACAGTAGCTTCACACCCAGCCTTAGGGTAAACTTTTGATGCTCTACATGTCACTGATACACTTGTGTTGTTATTGGTTAGAATTGGAGAATCACATGTAACAGTTTGTGGTTTGGCTATTATTTCAATAAAATATTACTCGTCAGTTTCATTTTACAAATATTACTGTGAAAAACATGTTCATAATCATACATCACATAATTATATCATTTTTATTATATACTAGGGTGTCCCAAAAGTGCTCGAAAAATTATTTTTTTTTAAATCTTTGGTGTCTCACCCCCTGAAATGTGTCTCTTGGGTACAATGAGTGAATTGGTGAAGTTGTAGCTCATTTGAACAACATTTAGAGGTCCCCCAAGAGCTTTTAAAATTGCAGTATTAGGCCAACATAAAAATCCAGACGAAACATTGATCAAATAATTTGCAGTTTTTGCATGCCATAGTTGAAAAAAATGAAGTTAAAATATACTTATATTTATCTCATTGTTACCATTAACTAGAGATGAAATTGTGTGATTCTTAATTAGAAAATGTAATAAATGCTAGAAAACATATAAAAAACCTAATGTGCAAAATTTAAGCAATGTGCATATTTTTTGAAGATTTAATTTTTTTTTTAAACTAAGCATGCTAAATTGTCAGGCATCATATCTCCAAAAGTTGCTGCAGTGCTGGACAGAACGAACACCAGCATTAGAAAATCAACAATTATACTTGCATCCGCATTCAACGAAGCTGGTGTTCCGACATCTGACACAGTATTTTCCAAGAGCACAATGCATCGTCATCGCAAGCTTTGTCGTCAACAAGCTGCAGCATGTATAAAAAAGACTATATTCCCTCAAAATCAATTGTACATTGGGATGGTAAACTATTGCCCAATGTTACCGGATATGTTACCAACAACGGCGATCGATTACCTGTCCTGCTCTCGTCACTTGTCGATGGCACTACAAAGCTTCTTGGTGTTCCCAAGTTAGCATCTGGGTCAGGATGGGTAGCTGCTGATGCAGTATATGAACATATCAAATCATGGAAGTGCGAATTTATGGTCATCGGCATGTGCTTCGACACTACGGCTTCCAATACTGGAAGACTCAATGGAGCTTGCACTCTGTTAGAAGTAGCCCTGGGACGTAATCTATTATGGATGGCATGCCGTCATCAAATGTTGGAAGTACTCCTTTCCGATTCATTCAATGTTTGTCTTGGACCATCCACTGGACCAGAGATTTTTTTTAAGAGGTTTCGAGAAAAATGGCTAGAATTAAACCACACACCCGAAGCCAGATCCGCCCCTTTGATAATCGTGTCTGATTCGATTAAAGAATTTATCAAATGTCAACTTAAGGTCAGTCATTCATGTGATGATTATTTGGAATTTCTTCTGCTTGCTGCACAAATGGTTGGGTTAGAGGTTGATGTCAGCCTTCGCAGACCTGTTGCCCTATTTAGGGCTAGGTGGATGGCGAAAGCAATCTATGCATTCAAAATCGATCTATTGTTTGCAGGCAACGAAACCATCTTTCAGTTAACAGCTCCAGAATTACAAGGTATTCAGCGCTTTAATCGGTTTACCATATGTGTTTATCTTCAATCATGGTTTTGATGCAGGCTCACCGCAGATGCACCTGTGAATGATATCTTGTTGATACAGCGTTTATACGAATATGATGATCCTGTTCTTCGATCGACTAGATTGAAAATGATGGTGCGTCATTCGTGGTACTTGAGTCCGGAACTGTCGACGCTTGCGTTATTTTTAACCCTTATTTCGGACAAAGATAAAAACTGGCCTTGTTCGGACAATGCAATCAGAACGTGGATCGCATCTCATAAAAACACTATCAAAAAGTGTTGTTGATTTGCGTGCTTCTACCACATTTTTTTGAAACATCCAACATTGATGCCAGTATTCTAGATGTTCCTTTTGAAGCCTGGTCAGATACACCATCTTTTAAAGTTGCAGCAGATTTTGTACAGAATCTAGCTTGTATCAATGACTGTGCAGAGCGAAGTGTAGCATTGATACAAAATTTCAATGACAGTATCACCAAGAATGAAGAACAAAGACAATGTTTGCTCCAAGTGGTTGAAAAACATCGGAAAAATTTTGCAGAGTGTAATCGTGAACAGCTGGCTAAAATTTAAATTTGAAGAACTTTTTTTTTAAATTTTTGTCTACCCTACAGTACAAAGTACAAAATAAATAGCAGGAATGATTATTTGATTTGCTTAATATTATTATTTTTCAAGCAGATTGACATTAATTCAAGAATTAACTTGACAAAATGAATAAAACTTTGTTTTTTATAATTTTTTACTTAAATTTCAAATTTATAAATATAAAACATTCAAGATTTATATATTTTGTTTTATTTAATATTATAAACAATACTAAGCATCAATTTGTTACTTAATATATCAGTTTCGCATATAATGCAACATTAACGATGTATTAGATTTGACCGCGAATGATTTTACACCAAAATCTGGAACTTTAAACCTCTTGGGGAACCTCTAGGGTTTATGGTTGCTTAGATCTAGGGCGCTCCTTTGTTATATAGTAAAAAACGGTACTTAATAAGCCCTCTTATTCGGCCTTCAGAGGTCAGATCGCAAAATGGACTTTTGATGCATACACGGCAGACCAAGACCTACAAAATGATATATACATCTTGGGTCTAAACATTGTCCAATGAGCTGAAATTTTGCAGGTTAACTACGGTTACCATAGAGACATATTCTGTGGGGTGAGACATCAACATTTCAAAACTTCATTTTTTGGGACACCCTATTATATATTAGTAGAAAAGTCTGCTGAAGCTGGCTGAACGAAATCCGACAGAAGGGATAACAAAGAAATATACGTAATACTGCAATAGAAAAGAACATGTGGCCTTTATTGCCAAGAACTATGAACTGAAATAACAAATACATGTATGAAAAACAACACATAAACCACACTACCTAAAGGGAGACACATTGGTTAGACGATTATGTATTTTAGGATGTTTTAAATCTAACCTATTTTTAAAGAAATCTTTTCCTAACAAGTACATGTGTCACGATCACTCTGAAACGAAATTTTCATCTCTGCTTCATAGATGTCACAATTAAAGTTCTATTTCATAAATATTGTATTCCCCTCTTTCACATGACCATTCATCCCCGTCTTTCCGATACACCGTGGCTCGACTTTCAATGATGCAATCGTAGTCTTGTTTTTTTTTTCTTTTTCTCTTTCTCTCTAAACCCTCTCCCCTTTCTTGATATATTTTAAGATAATGTCTATGCTCTGGTGTCAGACTTGTTTCAGTGTGTATTTCTACGCTATAATTAAATCAAGTTGAAATTACTTTATCGATTATAATTCACGTTTTTTTTCCAGCCTGTGTTTTTGAGGAGTATTAGCTGGATGTAATAAAACCTTAAAGGAGCTAAGTGATTGTTTGGTGAAGAAAATATGCTCACAATGCGGCTGTATTTTAGGCAAATATTAGAAAAAGAAAGAGGTCTTAGTTTTGTGATGTTATAACTTAAATAAGTCATGATATTTATAAAAAATATAGTAGTTTTAAATTAGATATTTTACTTGCTTGGATTTCAAATAGTAGGAATTAGAGATTATTATTTAGTCTTAAATCATAAATGAGCTTATATTTACTAAAAGTAATAAATTTTGCGAATGTTCTTTTATTATCGGTTACTGAGTTTTAAATATTACAAATCATCCATCTCTGTGACCACTAACTGCAACTATATTAACTTTTGTGACAAACAGATAAACATAAGAACAAGATACATTAGTTGACGCAGATAGGCCGTTGGGCGGGGTCAACTGTATTTCGTTAATATAATGTGTTGGGATGTATGTGTGGTCATTGGGATGGGATATTTACTACTTCGATTCTATTTTAATTACTGATAATGTCAATGTAAACAATCTGGATTAAAGCTGTGACATGATAACAATTTTTTAGACTCAGAGATTTTATCTTAATGAAGCTTAAGAGCTTGCACTATATGTAGTAGGGTAAAAGGAAGGATTATATCAAAGGTGACCACTATTGTGTTAAAAAGTATTTTCATTTACTGCAGACAAATCAGACCACTGGGGTCGGCCTTCAGCCGTTAATTTAATACCACCTAATATGTTCATAGTGTGAATTTAAATCTCTAGTGAAAGCTATTATTATGGTTTCAAGGATACTATTATTACCTGTGTAGATGTGTGTGTGTTTAATTTGCTATAATCTTTAAAGTTTGTTTTGTATTAAAATAAAGTAAAGTTCCCTTAGCTCTAACGGGCCATCGTCAAAGATGAAGTGTAGAATTCATCTGTTTCTATAACCTCGGCATATGAAGGGATTGTGTGGTTAGCAAAACGCCCAGCCACATTTACTTCCCCAGCTTAATTCAGGTACCCATTTAAAGCTGTGTGAACTTATTGGACGAATTGGCAACAAATTTCACATGTAACAATTCCATGGGCTCCACCGAGGATTGAACCCAGTACTTTAAGGTCAACAGTCAAGTATCTACACCACTCGGCTATCTATTGCCACTGGATCCTTTTCTAGACATCCTCGCTCTACTTTTTATGTCGACTGAAAAAGGTAAACAAGTTCTGTTTAATTAGAATTCTAAAGATGTTTTTAGCAGTATTATCTTTACAAAAGTGCCTTTCTATGTTAAAACCAGTTTTTCAGTGAGTACAGATGACTACAATCATGCTTCATTTAAATTTGAAGTCCATCACTGTTAATTAATAAATAATTGTAGACAATCATCAACTTCATCGTCTTATCCCAAGGTCGTAGGTAATCATGCAGATGGAAAATTAATCACGCAAAATTTTAACGGTGCTAAATAAAGGAAAATTGTTTCCTCTCATGTTTCTTCAAAGAAAATATCATCAACGTCTTCGGTAGTTCTTTATTCATCTTTATGTTCCAGCTAAATGACATATATCTGTCAAAAGTCTTTTAACTGAACTTGACTATGACTGAATCTGTAGTGTAGCAAATATCACCGTCATGAACGCACTGCACTTGAGGAAGTCACCAGAACAGTTAGAAACTACACTGTGTCACTGACATAAATACCTTGACTACATGAAATGATTAAACATTTTTAAACATCAATATGTCAACCCTCAGTTTTTTTTTTTATTGCTGGTCGAATCAAAACGCTTAACGGGATGTAGATTGCACACGACTTGTTTAGAAGCTGAACATTAATTTCAAGATTACTATTTCGGCGACCTGTCTAGCTTGGCTCCACAATTATTAAATTAAACACAATTAATTACAAAGTGTGGGCATTTCGTTTATTTCCTTTTGTTATTTAGTAATTACATTACAAATGTTATCGAAAATAGCTATTTAATATTAGACCAGTTAAATTCATAATTATGAACGCAACATAATTTAACTTTCTTTAAGTTATTTTTTATTTACTTATAAAGTAAGGTATTCTACATGTCGAAAAAAATGCCGACAAACTCACTTTTAAATAGCAGCATAGTACGATACAACTGCCATTTTCATTTCTTTTTTTTAAACATTATCAAGTCTCATTTTAACAAAAATAAACTGCATAGTTTTAAAGCTTATCCAAAGTAAAAAAAAATGATATATAACACATATATGGGCTATAAAGGAAACAGACAATATAGTCCAAAATGTAAGGACACCTGTTTGGTAATGAAAAATGGCCAAAAACCTGTCGTCGATTAAGAGTTAAGCTCAATAAGATATACCTTTACCATGGAAGTGGTGTGTGTATTAGAGGGTGCATAGTCAGCCGACCAGTTTATTTATTCCTTAGAGCGGCAACTTCCAGATAATAAATAGGTAAGATAGGAAAACGCTGCAACTGTACCGGTATAGCAAAGTTGTATCAATCTTAATAGTTGCATAATATGCGCACGAATCTCGCCAGTTGATTTGATTAATTATACACTGTAGGATGTTAGTAAACTGTCAATTCATTATATTTCTTTGTAATCAATTGATTGGGAACTGGCAATATTTCTAGTACGGTACTGAAAAAAAGATCAATCATAAAACTATATCATTTCTACTTTAGTAGCATTAAAGAGTCAAATTATCTAGGTAAATATGTTCAGTCAATTTAAAATACAGCTTAAAACATTCCATGCGATAAGTTTAGAATTAACTAGCAAAATTATTTTAAAATTCTCGCAATTAGAAATGGGATGTGGTGGGTGATAAATAATTTTGGCATGTGCGCCCTAACATCACCAGGTAGGCCTATTACATTCAAAATAGAGCTAGTCATTATGTTGCATCAATCGCATTAATTTTATTTTCGAGTAGTTATTTCTTGCAAAACTTTTTTTTTTTCAAAATGCGTTAAAATATATCAATACACATACTCACCGTATACCGATATTTCAAACGGAGAACCAATGTATATGCCATCATATAGGCATCGTACTTGAGTCAGTCTTCGAAGTCTGTTTACCGAATATTTCTCAATTTGAAATATATAGTGTGTATTATTGAGTGTTGTTGTTACACCAATTGTGTAATCTTCACATAGTGGTCTAGTACATGTGGCTAAAGGTCTTTGTACCTCACTAGTTGATGTATTGACCAAAAGTAAAGTACTGAATGAGATATTGGCTGGACACACAAAGTATATAAATGGATCATTTTCTTCCACAAAAATTTGTTGAGCAACTGAAAAAAAAACATATTTTAAAATTAATTTTAACAAAAGTAAGAAAAAAAATTGATCAAGACCGAGACTGCTCTGTTTTCTCGAAATTTGAAGTTAAAAAAGTGCAATAGTGTTGTGCAAATCCAGAAATTACAACCCTATAAGTCATATATATATATATATATATATATATATATATATATATATATATATATATATATTTATGTATGTGTGTTTAGATAGATAGATAGATAGACAGATAGATAGATAGATAGATAGATAGATAGATAGATAGATAGATAGATAGATAGATAGATAGATAGATAGATAGATAGATAGGTTGGTATGTAGGTAGGTAGATAGATAGATAGAAAAATTGTAATTATTGCTTAGGAGCAAAACAATTTTGTTACACAGCTAAATATTAGAATCTTTTATTTCAAAAGACACAATAAAATAACTCTTAAATCAATTTCATAACACTTTTCTATTTGTATAGCAAATGTTAGCTCTGCATGATACCATAATAAACGCTTCGACCATTAACCTTCACAATAATAGAAACTAATGGATTGGATGTTATAAGACAACCATTAGTTGCCCGTTGTATTCGTGACTAAACGTTTTATCTCAATAAAATATTTAATATGAGAATAATCATGTCATAAACAGCGGCGTCTGCTTGAAGTTTTAAAACTACACTCAAACCTGCAGCAAGACCAGAAGCATATAGTAAGCAATGTAATATTTACAACTCGCTGATTACTTGCGCTTTTTTTACAAATAGTATACATTTAAATTAATAAAAAAAATGTACCATCGAGTGCATAAATAATTATTTAATGTGGTTGTGCAATAATATTTACAAATTCTGTCTTACTGTCTTCTTTAATAGAAACTATTAACTTGGTTTTAACAGGATTTAAATCCTATTATATAAACAAGCAATTTAAGCCTGTACCGTTTCGGACATAGGACGTTTTAGAGCATTTTCGTGGTATGGGTTTTGATAAATAGAGAGGGAAGTAAGTCATGTTTAATAACTGTTACAAAAAAAATAATGAGTTACGCCCCTTTGTACACCCCTTTGTTAATATGGCTTATATAGTAAAGTAATGGTACCTTACGAAGCCCTAGTTTTCGCCCCTCAGAGGTCAGATCGCAAAATGGACTTTTGATATTCACATGGCAGGCGAAGACCTACAAAATGATATATGCATCATCGGTCTAGGGTTTATGGTTGCTTAGATCTAGGGCGCTCCTTTGTTATATAGTAAAAAACGGTACTTAATAAGCCCTCTTATTCGGCCTTCAGAGGTTAGATCGCAAAATGGACTTTTGATGCATACACGGCAGACCAAGACCTACAAAATGATATATACATCTTGGGTCTAATACTTATGAGATCTAGGGTGATGACAGACAGTCAGAAAGACAAAATGGGGACAATAGAGCTTTTTTTTTTCGAAAATGCTATAAAAAGCACCACCATTTTGTTAAGACATAAGCGTAGGCGATTTCCGTATCTTAGATTCACCCAGGGTGAACTAGTGACGTGAAATGACGTCATAGATGATATCCCAAGTGCATAATTATTTATAGCAACATCCCATTCTGCACGCACGCCAATCGGGTGAACATATTAGTAGGACTTTAGATGTCTTCCATTGCAGCCGTTCTTTAAATAAGCGATCTAACTTGATGTAAGCAGTGACACTAATAAATTGTTCAGGTATCTAGGTTTGAACGGGCGCCAAAAGGAGTTTCAAAATACTATTTACACAAAAATGTTCATCCTTATAAGTTTAAAGTTTGATGTGTATTTAAATAGCTTTAGCTCTACACCTCAAGTCTTTCGTTGAATATTCCCAATCGAATCAACACCTTGTTACAAAAAGCACAGACTTTTGAATATTTCCGATTGACTTCGAACTCAATAAAGAAAAACGTATTATAGAATGAAGAAAATGCCTTAATTTCATTTGATCAGTGGAGATGGCAGGTGTCATTAAAGATTAACAGAATACAAAAAAATTGAATATTAAATGATAATGTTAATACATTTTGGCCAGTATCGCAGTCATGTATAATTTAAGTCGCATATCGTAAAGTAAGAAGTAGTTGTTCGAAAAGTTAAGTCACTTTTCTATTGCTTTGAAAGAAAGAAGAAATTTATCATATAAAAGGTCACAATAAAACTAGGTCTACGTTAAGCAATTGTTTGAGATGTTCAGTCAAAATCAAATATAGAAAATAAATTTAAAATCATTAATGTTATTAAAATTGGATGACCGCTCTAGGCAAGCGCTTGATGCAAGTATACTGGTAAACAAAAAAAATATATAATTGAAAAGGAAAAAAAAAATCATTCATTGCACATTTAATAGTTTACACGTTTATCATTGCAGCCAAATAATAATTTAATTTGGTATTACATAGAAAATACAGTTGTAAATTTGCATTTATAAATGTTCGAATTAAATATAAAAATGAGTACAGTAATGTTGACTCGAACATTTCTAAATTTAAACAAAAAAAAAAAAAAACACGGTCTTTTTATTATTTTACCTAGGGGAAGGTACAAATAAGGGTCTTTTGCAAAGTAACACTAATGAACCCTTACATAAGCACTTTGGTAGTCTAAGGCCAAGAACATCCACATTACGTTTGGGACCCTAAATGTTCCGTTAAAATGTCCCTTTAGAGGCCAGAAAATGTTACATAAGTGGGTAAGTTGGGACCAAAGATAAAAATACATTACAATGAAAATATACATTTGGGGATATTTGTAGAAGGTACATGAGGGGTTCCCAGAAATATGTCTACTTGGGGGCCCTGGACAAAGATTAATTTTACTGTTCATTTACGTAATTGTGTTTGTTTATTTTTGAGTGGCCACCCCATATTATTTTGAAAAATTAATCTTATGTGACTTCAGTACTGGCGGAATTAATTGTAGGTACTTTTTTAGGACATTCTCTAACAAATGTATTTCCTGTGACTGAGCGTTCTATTACTATACAGTTTCATGTAGCGCATCCATGATTATTTATCTTATATCATATCATTGCAATGACCTTCTTTCTTTGACTCCATATGCAATGACTGTGGAGGCACAACGGGAGATATAGTGAGGACATTAACAATTACATGTAAATTCCGTTGGTCCTCAACGGAGATTAAACCAGGAATCCTAAGATCTATAATCAAACGCGTTACTGCACGACCATCCGTCTTCATGAAAAATCCATCTTTTAAGATTTTTACTCTTTTATGCAAAAAATTTCTTTCAATCAGTTTTGTCAAAGCCTCTATGTGTAAACAGCATTGAGAGGATAATGCATCAGGGGCAACAATCTGTATTTTAACTACAAGTTTTTTTTTAATACCGACCATACGTTTTTGAATATACGAGGATTATCTTTTTCAATCTTTTGCATAAATGTCTCATGACAACTAAGATGATTCCATGTGCACGACTTGTTAAAAGATGGCTTAAGTCGCCATGATTATCGTTATCTGTTTTGTATACATCTATAGCCATTTTTTTAAAGAATTGTTTTATTGTCACGTACAGACAATGCCAGTTTTATTTTCATGTCTGTCAAACCCCTTGACTTTCCCTCTTCCCCCTGTCTCTCTTTCCTCTTTTACTGCTTTCTCACTATGTTTGTGTTTTGGGTGCTTTTGTTCTAATTGGTTCATTACGTTTCTGTAGAAAGAAATTAAGTCTACAATTTCACCAGACACTTTTTTTCTGACATTTTCAACACCTTCAGTTAGTCCGTAGCCATTCTTGGAGGCAATAATGTATGTTTTACGTTCCATATTTGCTAGCCGGCCAATATCTGACACGCTCCTTTTTTTTATTTGAGCGATTTCTTGTTGTTTTCACGGTTTGAATTTCCCCTCAGCGCGTATGCCCCACGAACTCTTCACTAGGGAGCGACCGATAATCGGATCGGTATCGGTATAGGACCGATATTGGCACTATCGGTTAATATCGGATCGACCTATTTTTATAGGGAGCGACCAATAGTCGAACCGATATTGGCACTATGGGTTAACTATCGGACCAGCCGTTATTTTGCTGTCGATATTTTTTTTTTCACAACAGAGTTGCAGAAAAAAAAATCCGTAAATAACCAAATTCTATAACCAATCAGACAAGATTCAAAAAAAAGGAAAAATAAAATCCGTACACAGAAATTGTCACGTCTACAAAAAATTGCATCAGCGATATGACCTTGAAACAATAGGAGTGGCATTTTTCAATTCTAATGTATGACCTTGAATGATACAATTAGTGAACAGCTGTGCATTTTTTTGGGATGGGAAGTTGGAGGTGGACACACAAGGCTTACGTGTGGGCGAAGTGTTACGAAATATGACAGGGAAGGGGTGAGGAGCATGGGTTGACATACGTCACTAGCTGTAGCACGAGAAAAACGCGTGTTTGGCATTGTTGTTGATTTAAAAAATATCGGTATCGGTAAAAATGCTGGGGAAAATATCGGTATCTGACTATCGGTAAAAAGGCATATCGCTCCCTACTCTTAATGTACACCCTTACCGCAATGGTGTACTGTAAAAGTTAAATTTATATATGTTATCTCAGTAGCACACTAAAGATTAACATTGTTTTCCTTTGGTTTAACTGGAAATAACAAAAGTACTGAAGCCAATCACAAATGTTAACGAATATGCTGATATTAAATAAAAACCTACTCCACAACCTGTTTTAAATTTTTTTGCTATAGTCTTATCTTGATTTAATATTTTCCCCTGTCCAAAATTCTCAATTAGTATAACCTCTTTAAAACGATAATGTAAACATCGTCACTTCGAGCTTTGCCAGTCGCGTCCAACCGAAGTGAACTTTACCGGGTTCAATTCATACAGCCCGCAGCATACACAGCCATGTATAG
This sequence comes from Bulinus truncatus, assembly GCA_021962125.1. Lineage (NCBI taxonomy): Eukaryota > Metazoa > Mollusca > Gastropoda > Planorbidae > Bulinus > Bulinus truncatus. The sequence continues at coordinate 694,546 of JAGDYQ010000174.1, forward strand.
ACGACAATTAAATAAATTGACAGGATACAAATAAAGAATCAATACACAATGCAAACATCTATTGATCAAAATGCACATCAACTGTCAGGAAAAAAGGACCTATTGAAAGGACATTCCATTTATTTTTTATGAACTATTTTGGCTTTGATTACGAAAAATGAATTACCTAGTTCACGTAAAAGATAAATTACTTCGTCCAAAAAAAGACCAACAATAATAGATGTCAATGTACAGATGATTTAAGCAATATTTACAGTTCCTACAATGACCAAGCGAATTGAGTTTAATTTAATACTCAAGAAATTATTTTTTACCTTGTTGCCAGCATCAAATAATACGGCTAATTAAGTGCAGCATAACGGATTTCAATAGACACATGGAACTAGTTTGCAAATAAACAATTATGGCAAAAAAAAAAGATTTATATTGCAAGTCACCAACTCAGATTTTTTTTTTTTTTTCAGAGACAGTTTGTTATTCTTAGAATTTGATAGTATACAATTTCACCATCCAATAAAAAATTAATAAAGATCTGTTTTTTTTTATCTCGTAAAACAATAATTTAATGAGACGGGACGATTTATTGTTTCTATCTGCTCATCTCATTGCTATATAATGGACGTTTGTTTAGTCAGACGGTTCATGGAAATATAGTTAACAGAAATGTAAGTATCAAAGAACAATCTATTTATGAAATTCTGTATACGGTGTGTATCATAATCAGACGCAAGAAAGAAAGACATTTTAAGACGGGTGACAAAGTGAGAACTTCAAACTGGACCTGAAATTCGTTAAGTTCTCACAAAACATCGATTGAAACACTACTTGAGAAAAAAATTATCTCCGATAATCCATATGAAGTCTTAGTCCAGCAAGATGACATTTAAAAATGAAATAAACCAAAGCAGTTCCAAACTAATGAGAAATATAATACATACCTGAATATAAAATCAGCAGTGAAAATAGTATAACAATGACTGATTCAATTGTCATTCTTTTATTTTCGTTCTGTAAAAAATATTTTTTTTCAAGTTAAACATAATAAGAACAAAGTATATATGAAATATACAAGTTTAAAAAACAATTTTCAACATGTACACAATTGTTTTTAGATATAAGTGGCGAAAAACCAGCTTACGTACAAGCCCAAATATTTTACATCCAAACGCATTAAAGTTAGATCCAGCTAAACATAAAAAGTTACCTTTGATTTAAGCATGCTTTACAGATTAAACTACATGCATGCAGTTTCTATTAGTTTGTATTTGTAGGCATTTTCATTAATAACATTTATTTATGGAGTAAGAATACCCGATTTTCTATTTGCAACTTATCATAGCAAAGTTAAAGTATTCCATTGTACAGATCAAATATAACATGTCTTTAAAAAGTATCCCTATTATAGCCTTATTGATTGGTAAAGGGGGCGACCGCCCAATCGTTTTTCATGTTGAGAAGATGCGCCTGAGTTGGGCGTATAATATTGTTAAGTATAAAAAAAAATTGCTTCAGACTGCGCGAGAGACACTCGCCATAAAGCCTGCGAAAAACTCCCACTCAATTTAAAATCTATATATGTTTACATACTTTAAGTACTTGTAACACCTTATGAAAGAAATATGTGTTGTTGTCTTGCCTAGCTCCATTATGAACATGTCCCATTACATCAACGTAAGTTCGACATATTTCATAAGATTTTCACAAAAAATAAAGAAAATATACCAAATGGTCATTCATTATGCCTTCAACGAATTAAGTTGTAGGTCTGAATCATTGTTAGGCCTAAGTACTGAGGATCCTACTCTGGCTGTTGAAAAAATATTACCAAATTGGTAAGTTTAGATGTTGTAATGGGTTATTCTTTTTTTAACCTTTGAAGTTTTAAATATACATGTGGATTTTTAGATTTTTTCTATGAACGGCAATGTCATCTGCTCCTAAAGTAGTAGAGTAAAAGCTGTACACAAGCACAACAGCTTTTGAAACCAGAACAATACAGGTCCAGGGGCTCCAGAAATAGATTATCCATTTTTAAAAATATATAAATTTAGAACTAAATCATCGACTTAACAATTTTAATTTGTGATGACTTAAATATGAATTAAGTTAGTATTCTGATGTATTTCTTTAAGAACGGCAGGTTGTGCAAAACGCATCCTCGTTCCATGATGGAAGACCATCCTTAACTCTTTAAGTACATTCGGCAGAACAAGACATACAATTTAATAAAGGTATATTTGAATAGAATTCAGCTAAATTACATGTATTCGAAATATGCATCTTAATTTTTTTTTTAATCCTATTCTTTCAGAGAAGTCATTTATTCTTTATATTTCATTTATAAAGGATAAAACATGTGTACCTTGAACGATTAAGTGTTCAAACAATTTCACATTAAGTTCGTATTCTAAAGTTCAACTGAATTGATCACCATTATTGCCATACCTCCGAGAGCATCATTTTCTACCCCCTTGCTATAACTAAAAAAATGCTACAATTTAAGCTACATCTATTTACTCAACTGGCATATAGTATTTATCTCAATTTGTCACTTCCGAAAAAAATGTCATATGTGTTATTTAATGCTATATATATATTAGTTTGAGCTATTGTATACCTATATTGAGAAATAATACTACCAGCTATGACATTTTTAATGTAAAGCTTTATCGTGCATGTATGGTAATTGTTATACAATCAATTGAGATATAATTTTTCACAAAAAATAAATTGTTAAGGATTTCCTATCATTTTAACTAGGGCTTTTCACTAAATGATATATCACACAAAAGACGTTTTAGTAACAGAAAATATTTAATGATTCTAAAAGAAGTGATGATACTCCTCAAACATGAACTACTGCGAAAGAAAATTTGGATGTACAACTATCTTTATTTTCTGAAGGCCAGCTACATCTACTGAGATCTCTACTACTTTTCTAATTAAAAGACAAAAATAGGCATTACTTGAAACAACTCGTTAATAAAATGGTTTGTTTTAGAAATACAGCTAAAAAAATGGCTCACTGCTTTACAAGCCAGTTTTATGCAGTTTTTAAAAATAAAACATACCCTTTATTAAAATATCTGAATTGATTGTGATTATTCCACTTTGATATAACATCTTGGGGTGACTCTTAGATGTGATGCTATTGATGAGCTAGTTATCCATTGCTAGATAACTTCATCTGATAAAATTTTGATAAATTCGATAGGGTGAGGTTTTTTGACAAATTTAAGACATAATGAATAATCACCCCTTAAATGTAATGAAAAATGTTAATGAGGTCCGTGTTTAGATTTCTTCCTTTGCTATATAGTGTTTGAAATAGCCGCACAATGTAATCTGATTCACTAATGAAGTAATAGACAAAAACTTATTCAATCGATGCCAAACAAGAATAACAAAGAGCCACAAACGGCTTTCAGAGCTGTATTAGGCAAACCATAAGATTATAATTAAAATAATAAAATAAATTAAAAACAAATAATAAATGAAATATGTTCTATAGATTATTATAGTCTTCATTTTTTTCAAATTTTAATCTTGTGTTCACTGTGATTTAAAATTGTATATGTAACGCCAAAATCATCAACTAATCAGATGACCTCTCAACTCTTAATTATAATGATGAGACTCCCAACCAAATCTTGTTTTACCAGTTTTAAAACATTTGTTTATCTTATTTTTTAAATGTTTATATATTTTAATTAGAAAAATGGAAAAAAAAAGATATTCGAACCAATGCCAAAACAATTAAAAAAGAATGTGTAATTTCAGAGTTTTTACATAGTAAACAGTCATTAATTGAATTGAAGTAATTTAAATCAGGTATGTTAAATTGACGGGTAGTAGACCACACGAGTCCCTTTAAAAACCTACCTGGAATCAAATCTTTTTTCTGGTCTAATTTAGTTTCTTCAATCGTATTATGCTTCGCATGTAGGTCGCGAAAACAAAATGAGAAAGCGTAAAATTTTCAGCAACACTGAATTTCTCAACGCCGCTTTGACCTATACAGTATTAGATCGCGGAATACCCCCCCCCCCCATCCCTTCCGTCAGCGCGACGATCATGCAGGAATAATCCTGAAGTTTTCGACTACATCTGTAAGCGAACTGGAACAATATAACAAGATTTATGAAGCACGCCTTCCAGGCGTACTTTAAAGCCACGCTCCGTTCCCATGATAAGTCATGGTCGTCGTCCAGCTGCTAATATCAAAGAAATTCATGTACCATCGTTCAGAGATCTTCCTGACAGCGACGATGAGACCACCACTTTAGACGAGTGAGGAGATACAGATGAGGAGTATGAATCACAAGATGGTCCGCAGCCGTTATCACAATGTGAGCTTAATAATCTGGTTTGGGATCTCAGCTTGTCGAAGACTTTCTCCTAGCTGTTGTCTTCCAGTCTCAAAGGAAAAAAATCTACTTGGCAAAGACGCGCGTATCAATTTCTTCTGTAGAATTCATTAGTACTTTATGGGCTTATTCTGCCAAGAGGAAGACTTTTTGTACTGCCGAGATGTCGCTCGTCTTGATAAACTCGGCAGTCCTCAGTACGATCCGAGAGATTGGCGACTCTTCATTGACAGCTGCAAGCGCTCTTCGAAGTGTGTGCACCTCCACACCGGGAACCAGTTCGCCTAAATCACTCCTGCGCACATCATCACTCTTGAAGAGAAATATAAAGCAGTGAAGTAAGTGTTTGACAAAATCCAATATAGTAGCGCCAATGGATCATCTGCTTTGACTTGAAGTTGTTGAACTTTCTACTGGGTCAGCAGTCCGGGTTAACGAAGTACACATGCTTTATATGTATGTGGGACAGTCGTGACAGATCCCAGCTCTATGTAAAGAAAGAGTGGTCGGCTTGAGTGCAGTTAGTATCTGGGGCGATAAACATTATTAAAGAACATCTTGTTGACCGGGATAAGATATTGATCCCACCGCTACACACGAAGCTTGGGTTAATGAAACAAGGATAGGAGGTGCTTCAACTGCATGTGCCGAGCATTTCCTCAACTGACCATTGGGAAGCTGAATGCCGGCATTTTCGACGACCTACAGATATGGCAGCTCATATAGGACACATAGTTCCAAAACGCCATGAATACGCTTGAGTGCGCCGCCTGGAAATCGTTTGTGCAGGTGGTGAACAACTTCCTGGGGAAAATGAAGGCATAAAACCACGCCAGACTCATTAGCATTATGATAGAAGACTTTCAAAAACTCGGGTGTTTGATGAGTATAAAGATGCACTTCTTGTTCTCACACATGGAGAAGTTTCTTGAAAACCTTGGGGCGATGAGCGATTAGCAGGGAGAAAGGTTCCATCAGGACATCCGCCAAATGGAGGAAAGGTACCAGGGGAGGTAGGACGCAGTCATGCTGGCGAACTACTACTGGTCGCCAAAGAGAGACAACCCAGCAGCTGCTCACACACGTGCATTGTTTTTTTTAAGATTGTGTACCCATTATGAGGAATATTTTCTTTGGATGAACTATATAACACATGAACTTTATTGGATGTACTATTAAGTGACCCTATTGTCAAATATATTTTGGCTCAATAATCTTTTCATGTCATTTTGGGCCACTTCGAGAACTTAGATATGCTATTTTTTGTATATATACTGAATGTTAGCGCGTTCAAATATATATATCACCATTTTCAAATCCAACAGTGTGCCTACTTGCAAGTCCGGGTACCGGCCTTTGTTTAGAGTATACAATAAAATAAACAGCAAATAAAATGATTGATGATCCACATACTGGGCTATTTGAACATTCTAGTGAGCTTCAAAACTAATCTCTTAAGGTACAAAACTAATAGAACTGTAAGGTCACTAAAAGAGCAATTCTTTATGTCACACACATTAACCTCTCTACTGTGACTTTAATTATAGTAATCAGCTCTTAATTATCTCCGATAAACACACAGTTAAGTGTATATGGTGCCTTTCTTTAATCCCCACCATAGCCAATAGTGCAACGGCCATTGAGGCACCAGGCGAGCTCTTTATTATAAAAAAAAATCATCATCTTTATAGACAGTCAATATATTTAGTTAGTGGAATATGGGTATGAAAAGTTATACTATTAGGCGTAATGGAGACACTTGTTCATGGCGTTTTAGAAACGGTTATGTCCGTAATAAATAACATCCGCGGGAAATATTATGGTGGAGCTAAGATTAGCTACGGCAGAGTTTAGGCATAGTGTAGTAGTCATATCTCTGGTTATCACCCTTGTTTTATACAGAATTATTCCCATTTTATAAACACTGAATGTGTCATATCATATAAGCTGACACATAGGCTTAATAGATGAAATCTTTAGATTGTAACTGAACTATCTATAATACAACTGCATATTATTTTAAGTAATATAATTAACTAATAAATAACCGGAATAAATAAACCATTCCTTTAGAAATAAGTCAACAGTAGTTTTTTAAGCAATGTAAATTGACAATTAAAACATTAACGACCATTATGTATGTTGTGAAGTGTTTTTGTTGGTTGATTTTTAGTGATAATTTGGTCAATCTAGTTGATTTGATCAATTCATTAGTTCATACATAAACTTCTTAAGTCTTCAACATATTAAATTCAAACAATTAACAGAAATATGGTAAACTAGCACTGTGACATTCACAATTGCTGGACTAGATGTGCAGGTCTATTTTAAACATATGTCTGAGCTGTACATACTTGTTAACATTTATGCTTATAACGTCACTTGCTGTCCTTAAATGACTTAAACTCTACTTATGTAGCACAAATAACAACGATCAACATACACAGCACAGCCTGAATCCAACAAACACATAACTATGACAATGTGATTGTTATAATAAATATTTCAACACGCTTAAAATAAGTAGGCCATAAAATAAGTGCACGTTTGAGACCTAGATCAGGTAAATATCACAACACATACGAATTGTAATCCATGAGGTTTTTACTTCCGGGTTTAATGTAACGTATTTCAAACAATAAATAACTGAATAAAATATGTGATATCAAATGTGTGCACCAGTTCAAACGGCATTTCAATTTTTTTAGCATAGTATTTTTTTTCTCTTAATAATAATTTCCACTTATTTATTTACTTTTAATGTTTATTTCACAACATCAAAAGTTAACGACATACATTATTCCTACTACACTATACATAACCAAAGTAATCGGTTCCAGTAATGTATTTCCATAGTGCCGTCTATTTTTTTTTATTGTCTGTCGAAACTAATAACATATGTTCTGACTAACCCTATGCTCCCACGCGGAGTCATAGGATTAAGTCTAGTCAACCGCTAATACAATCGTCTGTAGAGTTAACCCAAATAACGCCATGTCTTCTCGCTACACCTTCTATAAGTCAATTGATATTCTATATACTTTCTGAAATGTTTCTTAAATAATGTTCCGTATGACTTAGGGCTTGTCATTTCAATACATCAACAGACTGAAGGGTGGGAGAGATTGTCTCGAAAAATTTGACAGCTGTTGACATGGATGACCCTCAGTACGCAACAACGTTAATGGTAACAATGGTTTTGGATATTGAGATCCTATGAAGAGAATAAACTGATGTGTGTGTAATATTTAAATAAGACTATTTTATATGGTTTTAGTATTTCGTTTCGAGGTATTTATTTTTAGCCATTACAATTGATGAAAAAATAATGAATACAATTTTGAAATGGTCTAATATGTGTATCAGTCTGCGTATAATGTCATATATTTATGTCGGCATTGCGCTCATTAAGCAATCTAAAATGAGTACGATATGTTTTACGATGTAAAATGTTACAAGTAGTTACAACCATTTATTTGTGTTCTTAACAAAGTGGATGTGATCTAGGGAAACCATTCATTTTGATAATCCTAAAAAAAACACAGTTATGATTATTTTTGTATACCTATGATACTATTGTAAATTAAACTATGTATTATTATTTATTAGAAAAATGCAGTAAAATATCAAACCCTATGTTGTGCAATGACATTCAATCATTTCTTTATACTTCCGTAGGCCGTAGGTATTTTTATATACATTAAATGCTGTAATAAAATAAATCCTTTTATTTATATTCAGGTTTTCATTATTACTAAATTTATTTATTAAAATGTACATGGATATAATGTAAGCTTTTTAAATGTATTCACTTGACACACACATTGATTTATGTTAGTTCTTTAAATGTATTCACTTGACACACACATTGATTTAATGTTAACTCTTTACATGTATTCAATTGACACACACATTGATTTAATGTTAGCTCTTTATATGTATTACCTTGACACACACATTGATTTAATGTTAGCTCTCTGTTAGTTCAACTTTAAATGTATTCCTTGACACATTGATTTAATGTTAACTCTTTACATGTATTCAATTGACACACACATTGATTTAATGTTAGCTCTTTATATGTATTACCTTGACACACACATTGATTTAATGTTAGCTCTTTACATGTATTAAATTGAAATATTAAAATATGGGAAAATGTGGCATGTCACAAAACATAATTTATAAATGGTATCATATCTTTCATGAATATTTTAGTCGTTATAGTCTGTATTATAGATATAAAGAATAGATAGCTTACGTCGATTAATATGTGACCGATAGAAGGCGCTTAATCTTTGAAAACAAAAGAGTATCATTCTTTATTTTTGCCTAAAAAATATTTCCTACCTAAAATTTGCAAGACGCAGCACAGCCATTTTTTATTCAAAATAAAACAAGCTAAAAAATTTGGGAGCTATACGAATCAACAGATGTGGCAGAAAATCACTTTTATGATATTTAGCGTGAATCATAGAGTGGTCCTGTATTTTATATATTTATTTGTACAAACATTATTGCTATGACTCGTACTGTATATGACGTTTAATATGTTAATTCAGTAGTATTACTTTAACATTACAATGTTTCATACAGTCCACTAAAATATTTAGAGTTCCCTTAGACCTAGGCTAGTGCGCCATTGGTGCAGACAAAGTGTAGAATTTATCTTTTTCTATAACTAGTGCATACAATCAGTCAACTACTAGCTATTAAATTTATATAGCAACTGATTTTATTCATATTGACCAAGTCGAAACTGCCCATAACCTTATATTGATAAAAGCAACAATGTTGATCCGTCATTTTTTTTTGTTTGGAAGGAAGAATTCAATGAGTTATTTGACAAATAGTAGCATAGTTCTGTTTGCATTTAATATTTAAAAGCTAATATAGTTTTCATACATAATTTAGTAAAAACAACATTTTATTGTTATTTAATGTTTATTATAACATTATATTGATGTAAACATATACATTTCTCAGTCACATCTTCGTTTTCCAACGAAATATGTCTAGTTCCAGAAATGATTTTATAATCCAAAGTAGACATTTAGCCCTGCTTGAATCAAACCTACCTGGCCCTGTTTGAATCAAACCTATTTGGCCATATGTGAATTACACCTATCTGGCCCTGTTTGAATTACACCTAGGTGACCCTGTTTAAATTACACCTATCTGGCCCTGTTTGAATTACACCTATCTGGCCCTGTTTGAATTACACCTATCTGGCCTTGTTTAAATTACACCTATCTGGCCCTGTTTGAATTACACCTAGTTGGCCCTGTTTGAATTACACCTAGCTGGCCCAGCTGAATGTTGTACCTATACGGCCCATACCTGAGATGTTAAAGGGCGGTGTTATTTGTTTATACTTTTTTTATATTACACTATGGCTATCGGCCAATTTTTATTATTCCTGTACACTGAGGTGGGTGAAGGCTAATGACAACCTTAGGTATGTTCTGATTGATTTATTAATTATATCACCACTGTATTATTTCTTTGTTGTATTAAATAACGTATTTGTTATCTTTATCAAGATTCACTTAGTTGAGTGTGTTGTAATTATTAATGTTTATGTCTAATCTACAAAGACCTGGTGAAACCCTCTCTTATAGATACCATTAGACTACGAGCTGAATAATTGGGCTCTGACAAATATATATACATAATATATATATATGGGCTATTTTGTTATTCAAGTACAACTAAATATTTAACAGAACTTTTATTTCACAGGTCGTTCGTTATCAGGTCTCAATAGGGTGATATTGCTCTTTCTGTCTAAAATGAAAAAGGAAACATTTTTATGTTTTGTAGAATTTCAAAATTTCATAATTTTTCTTATTGTAACAGATACATACAGTTAAACTGTGCAAATGTTTCCATAATGTGCTCTTTATAAAAAAAGTTAAAAGAAAAAAATAGCAATTTACTGAGAAAATATATCCAACATTAACTTTAGTTTATTAAAAATAAATAACTAAAGACATTTTCATATATATATATATATATAGTTTGTCTGTTTTGTGGTTTGTTATATAGTTTAAAAGAAGAGGATCATAAATATAATACTAATCAAAGCAACAAATTTAATTTTAAAAAAGATGATGAAACTATTCTCAAAAAGGTGTTTTTTCTCATTAGCTTTATTTTTTTATTAAATGTAAAACAAAAAAAAATGTTTTTCATTTTGGTTTAAACTCACCTGTAAGTTCCGAATAATTTTCCAGTTTTCTGAAATATGTTAAAACACATTTCTAAACTTTTAGTATTGTTTCAGCTATAAAAAAATAAATTATGTTTTTTTTAGCTTGTTTGGAATACTTTTTGTCAAACATATTGATTGTTTCTCTTTTCTGCTTTTTGAATTTATAGTATAAAATTTAAATATAGCTTTAAACTAGTTACACGATCCAAATTACATGCAATTGTATTTTTAAAGTGATAGTAACAAAAAAACTAGTCTTTTTTAGTAAATTTTCGAGAAGTCGAATGCGGTATTGTTTCCGTTTTTTGTTTGTCTGTCTGTCATCACTCTAGATCTCGAAAACCATAAGTACCTAGACTAATGATGTATATATACTTTGTTGTAGGTCTTGTCCTGCCATTCCTGCATCAAAGTTTATTTCGCGATTTGACCCTCTCAGGGCTGGGCATCAGTGTTTCTTATTGTACCGTTTTTTACAATATAAGCTTTATAAATAATTATGTCATTTTCATGGCCCCATTCTACAACAATACTTAACGATCCAAGAATAAGGGCCCTAGAAGCCCCAAGAGTATCTATCCCCCAACATAAATTTGGTTTGATTTATTTTGGTCTGCCTGCCCTCTGTAGGCTGGGCTTCTGTGTTTCTTAGGGTACCGTTTTTACTATAAGCTATATTAATAATTATGTCATTTTATGGCCCCATTCTACACCTTATACATAATGATACAAGAATAAGGGACCTAAGGGCCCCCAAAGTATCTATCCCCTAACATAAATTTGGCTAGATTAATTTTGGAAATTTCCATGCCTTAAAATGTAATTTTCGGGAGGGGAGGAGCAATAAAACTTACAATTTGGCGCCAAGTTGGCAAGGGCCGGCTAATTGCAAATATATCTATAAATAACTATATGAATAGTTAATTGCTTTCGCGGAACCAATCACCAAACACATATTTAGGTTCAATAAAGAACATTTTATAATTCATACACTAAGAACAATCCACAGAACAGGGACTCACTGATCTGCTTTATAACGACACAAACTGAGGGAATCACTAATCTGCTTTATAACGACACAAACTGAGTGAATCACTGAACTGCTTTATAACGACACAAACTGAGTGAATCACTGATCTGCTTTATAACGACACAAACTGAGGGAATCACTGATCTACTTTATAACAACACCCCAGACTGAGTGAATCACTGATCTGCTTTATAACGACTTTAACTGAGGACTCACTGATCTGTTTTATAACGACACAAACTGAGTGAATCACTGATCTACTTTATAACGACACAAACTGAGGGAATCACTGATCTACTTTATAACATGACAAACTGAGTGAATCACTGATCTGCTTTATAACGACACAAACTGAGGGAATCACTGATCTACTTTATCAATAGAGAATCAGTAACTACGACTCAGATATAGATTCCTTTTACCCTCTCCCCCATTACGACCTTACATAGCCCAAGCAGCAGTAGCAAAGGTAACACACAGTGGCGCAACCGGGGGAGCGGGAGTGACAGTCCTCCCAGACCAATCATCAATACATATTTTACTATGTAAAGTTACTAAAAAGACTGTCAAACTGTCTTTTTTCTATATATGTGAGCCCCCAGCATTTTTTCTATATGTGAGCCCCCCCCCCCAGCATTTTTTGCTGGTTGCGCAAAATTCACCAAAATAGTAACTCTTGTGTTAATGAATTGAACACATTTTAAACATTAATTTTGTATGTCTTGCCAACTCAATTCATTGCTAGTAAGAGTGGATCCATTCTGGCGTTCACAATTTTACTTAGTCAATATAATTAATTTCTATAAATATTTTATAATCCAAACCAAAGAGATTATTTTTACCTGTTTTTAACTCAAGCCTTTTAAAATTATTTAAAAAAATATTTTTGTATATCTTTGAAAACTACCATTGTGTACGTTAATCAGGGGCCATGTACCGTCCACTGTACAAGTTGGTCATTTTGTTCATTCAATGTTTCTATCACAGTGGAACGTGGGACGGATGGTCGTGTGGTAAAGCGCTCGACTGTCGACCTGAAGGTACCTGGTTCGATCTCCCCGCTATATCTCCCGTGGTGCCTCCATGGACATTGCACTATCGGCTATGGTGGTGATAGAAAAGAAAGAGGCACCATAAAAACCGTCCCATTAGTGGTTTACAGGATCTTTTGGTGAATTTCATCTCATCCTTACAGGGACTTCTCACATCACAGTGGAACAGATTGATGTCTATGACTGCTAGATCTGTGATATATTTAATATTTGAAAAAATTCTCTATATGTCTCCCTCCCCCTCCCAAAAAAAAGAAAACAAAAATCAATGTTTTGATTGTTCCGCTAGACTGAGTCCGACACAATGTTCAATTAACTGAAAAGGAGACAAATTGTTTGTAAAAAAAACAATTGCGGATGTTTTAAAAACAAATACCGGGAATCAAAACGAAGGAAAAAACCACACAATGAGCGAACATTTTCTTATGACCAGTGACAATTGACGTGATAACAATTTTATAACCCATTTGATGATTGGCTATGTATTGACAATATAACATCCCATATGAAACTGGTTATGTGATGACAATATAACATCCATGTGAAACTTGGTTGTGATCACAATTTAACATCCCATTTGACGATTGGTTATGTGATGACAATATAACATCCCATATGATATTTGGTTAGTTATCTTGATGACAATATAACATTCCATATGACATTTAGTAATGTGATGACAATTTAACATCTCATATGACCATTGTTTTTTTAAGACAATATAACATCCCATATGACATTTAGTTATTTAATGAAAACATAACATCACATATGACATTTGATTTTTTTGTGATAGAAAATTTAACATCCCCACGCGACCATTGATAATTTTGGTAATTTGGTAATAACAAAACATTCCCCTGTGACAGTTGAAAATCTATGACAGAATAACATTCCCATATGGCAGTAGATAATCTAATGACAATCTAACAAATCACATGGCATTGAGCTTCAGAATGGACATACAACTCTGTTTATTGATGAGGATGTACTTTATATGAAGCTGGCCACATTTGCACACAAACTATCTCTAGTCGACTGGACAGTTGAACTAATTGTTCTCTGCCAGTTTGTCATGCAGAGACCAACATTTATCATCTCTTAATGCCCAATGGGGAGCTGTTTTTATTACTTTCTAATGAATGTCTAACAAAGAAGATAGACTTCAGTCTAAATGTTGGATCTGTGTTATTGTATACGTAATATTGTGAGTTATGCACTCATGTAAATGGATTTATAATATATTGAACAGTACAGACTAGAGTATTCATAATGTATTGAACAGTACAGACTAGTGTATTCATATTATATTGAACAGTACAGACTAGTGTATTCATATTATATTGAACAGTACAGACTAGTGTATTCATATTATATTGAACAGTACAGACTAGAGTATTCATATTCAAACACAAAGACAATTCTCAACATGTGCAGTGCACATTGTGCACATTTATTTCCTGTTATGATTTTAAAACGAATACAAACATGGACGGGACGTGTTTTTGCATAAAATTCTGACACATCTGGAAATCGTCAAAGTTAAATTGATTGATTTTACTGTTCTAAATTTGAAATAAGCTGGAGATAGAGACTGAGAGCTTCCAGATTTACTGTGTCTTTGGATGTCTTGTGTATACAGTTAATCTATTTACTATGTCTTTTGATGTCTTGTGTATACAGTTAATCTGTTTACTATGTCTTTTGATGTCTTGTGTATACAGTTAATCTATTTATTGTGCCTTTTGATGTCTTGTGTATACAGTTAGTATTTTACTAAATCTTTTGATGTCTTGTGTATACAGTTGTTCTATTTACTGTGTCTTTGGATGTCTCAACCAACACAAAAAATCATGTGTATTAGAGAAAGCAAATGAAGAGATACTAAATGATTTTAATAAAATTAGATATAGTTTCATGACTCTTTTCTATTTGGAGTAATAGTTACTCATTAGTAATCTAAAAATCAAAGAAAATTACATTAGGTCTAAACTGCAACATTTGTATTTTACATCGTTGACGTCACACTAATTATATGCAGGTATGAGGCCTGACAGAAATATGCCGATTAGCTACTAAATGTAGATAGAATCTTCGTTGTCTTCTACTTTAATTAGAATAAATCAGTCGTTTGCCAAGTGCAGAGCACTGTGAAGTATTGAATGGAGCAATATGACCTATATATTAAAGGAACAATACATATTGGATAGATCAAGCCAAATATTTGAATGAGTGTGGCTTAAAAATTGGTGACTGTGGATTTATATAAATGTATTAAAAACACAGCAACAACAATGATTCCAAATTGGGATCTCCACTTCTTCACCCTCGTTACAGTAGCCTCCAATAAGATTTCCCCTAGCTAGTATCATCATATTTCAGTAGCCTCCAATAAGATTTCCCCATGGCAGTATCATCATATTTCAGTAGCCTCCAATAAGATTTCATCATATTTCAGTAGCCTCCAATAAGATTTCCCCATAGCTAGTATCATCATATTTCAGTAGCCTCCAATAAGATTTCATCATATTTCAGTAGCCTCCAATAAGATTTTTCCCCCTAGCTAATATCATCATATTTCAGTAGCCTCCAATCAGATTTCATCATATTTCAGTAGCCTCCAATAAAATTTCCCCCATAGCTAAGTATCATCATATTTCAGTAGCCTCCAATAGATTTCATCATATTTCAGTAGCCTCAATAAGATTTCCCCATAGCTAGTATCATCATATTTCAGTAACCTCCAATAAGATTTCATCATATTTCAGTAGCCTCCAATAAGATTTCCCCATAGCTAGTATCATCATATTTCAGTAGCCTCAATAAGATTTCCCCATAGCTAGTATCATCATATTTCAGTAGCCTCCAATAAGATTTCCCCATAGCTAGTATCATCATATTTCAGTAGGCTCAGTAAGATTTCCCCATAGCTAGTATCATCATATTTCAGTAGCCTCAATAAGATTTCCCCATAGCTGGTATCATCATATTTCAGTAGCCTCCAATAAGATTTCCCCATAGCTAGTATCATCATATTTCAGTAGCCTCCAATAAGATTTTACATAGCTAGTATCATCATAACAAAGTAGGCTCCAATAAGATTTCCCCATAGCTAGTATCATCATATTTCAGTAGCCTCAATAAAGATTTCCCCATAGCTAGTATCATCATATTTCAGTAGGCTCCAGTAAGATTTCCCCACATAATAGTATCATCATATTTCAGTAGCCTCCAATAAGATTTCCCCATAGCTAGTATCATCATATTTCAGTAACGCAATAAGATGCCCCCATTGTAACGTATTTTCAGTCGAGACATCCTGTTACATGTTCAACACAAAGTTGTCTCTCTAACAAAATTAAAAAAATAAACAACAACGTTAAAACCAGTTTTTTTTTCGTTTCACTTTATGCGGTCAGAAAAGAATGCAAAATGTAGGTTAGTGATTTTTTTAAAAAGGAAAATTCAGATCCCAGTGACGTACAAGAAAGATAACTTCGAAAAAAAGTTAGTTCATCTAATAATACCCTGACATGAACATTTCACTATGACTTTAATGTGCTGTTGTTTTGTTTTCTTTTATTTATCCTGATTCTGTTCCATGTTTTATATTTCCCCAGTTTCTCTCCATATTGTCCTCCCCCCATTTCAGATCTGTCTGCCCCTCTCTCCTCCCTCCTCCTAAATCTGCCCAGGGACACCTCTATTTCCATTTCTATCGATTCATTTTTATTTCTTAGCTCAGTTTAGCTTTTTTTATACCCTGCTGCCCTTCTTGAGTTGTAGCGTTACACACTCCACCTGTATACATATAATCACTTGGTCAGACAAATTTATTAGGACAGCTGACAGATATAATAGAAGGTGAGGCGATTAGACTCATTACTTTTTAAACGATTAGAAACAAATCTTCTCATGACACAATAATCATCTGTAGCTATGACCCTGTGCTCAATTTAATGTGGCTGCTTCTTCAGTTCTCCCGTGGTATCTCTACTGTCAATACCTAGCGATGATCTTGACTTAGATGTAGAATGGACGGTGCAAGAGCTGTTGTCGCAATAGCTACAGATTTTGGTAATGAGGGTAAAGAGATAGTACCTCATACTAATATTTGGATCTCACTCGATGCACAACAATTTCAGTTGCCTATCACAGGGGTGGGCAAACTACGTCCCGCGGGTCGATTGCGGTCCGGCAGAGTATGTTATGCCGACCGTATGCATGTACATATTGCTATCCTATGTCGATGTTAATTTTTTTCTTTGTTTAGAGTTTTCGCAATATTTTTGAAATTTTATTTCGACTATTTGATTCAAATCTAGGGATATTAAATCGGTTTTATGGCTCCAGAATGTTAGTGATTACTAGACATTAATTGTAAACATTCCTATTTGCAACTGCTTTTAATTAAAAGCAAAAGACTTTGATTTAACCATGAGTGCTGCCAAAAAAAGAAATATTGAGAATGAATGTCGTAATTTTAAATGACAGAATGGACTGCTAAATACTGTTTCCCCACTTGTTGGGAGAAAACTGTCTACTTCTGTGACATGAGTGTGTGAGCGTCTTTAAGAAGTACAACAGAAGACACCACCAAACAAAACATCATCTATTCAGAATGAACTCAATATATATGACATATTCCAATTGTCTATCAATATAAACATCATCTGTTCAGAAAGACCATAAGATATGACACACAAGATATGACACAGTTCCAATTGTCTATCAATATTAATATCATCTATTCAGAAAGACCACAAGATATGACACAGATATAGCTAGTTCCAATTGTCTATCAATATTAACATCATCGGTTCGAAAAGACCACAAGATATGACATAGTTCCAATTGTCTATCAATATAATCATCTTATACTTACATGGGACATAATACCAGAACATATTTTACCGATATAATGTTGGCCAGTGAAGAAATTTTGTCTCATAGAAATCTCGGAATCATACACCATATTAGAGTCACTTCAATTGCATAGTTATTCCTAATGACAGAGGCATTTACTCTGCCAAAAAGAAAGAAATGATTAGTTCAGTAAGACGTCGTGGATTCAGTCTGTTCTTCTCGTTGCCATGAAAACAATAAAAAAAATCGAGAAGAAACCATGATATTTTTTAAACCACCATAGCTCACTTCGTAATTGAGGTTATCAATATTACTTTGAAATTTGATAGTTGTCTTTGAAGTACTCATCTTTTCCATTTAAATATAATAACAGCTTGAATTGAGTTTAAAGTTTAGACTTTATTTCAAGAACAGTGAAGTAAAAACTTTAGCAGGGGAAGGGCAACAGCGGACTTAAAGACAACAAGCAGCCTTTCAAAATAAATAAGTTCGGCGAGAATAAATGTTGTGTGACCTTTTAAACACATTGATCATACAAATTCTCCATGAATCAAACACCCTAGCACACACACTCACAAAGCCTAGCAAACACACTCAAACTAAAATACACATTTAAAGACAGTTGGGTGGTTGTGCATCAAAATAATCAAAGTGGAGTACTATCAAGTGGAGTACTTTCAAGGTGGAGTACTATCAAGAGTGAGTACTATCAAAGTGGAGTACTATCAAAGTGGAGTAATATCAAATTGGAATACTATCAAAGTGGAGTACTATCAAATTGGTACTATCAAATTGGATTACTATCAAAGTGGAGTACTATCAAAGTGGAAGTACTATCAAAATGGAGTACTATCAAGAATTGGAATACTATCAAAGTGGAGTACTATCAAAGTGGAGTGCTGTCAAATTGGAATACTATCAAAGTGGAGTACTATCAAAGTGGAGTACTTTCAAGGTGGAGTACTATCAAAGTGGAGTACTATCAAATTTTAGAACTATCAAATTGAGTACTATCAAAGTGGAGTACTTTCAAGGTGGAGTACTCAAAGTGGAGGTACTATCAAAGTGGAGTACGTTCAAGGTGAGTACTATCAAAGTGGAGTACTATCAAAGTGGAGTACGTTCAAGGTGGAGTACTATCAAGTGGAGTACTATCAAATTGGAGTACGTTCAAGGTGGAGTACTATCAAAGAGTGGAGTAGGCTACTATCAAAGTGGAGTACTATCAAAGTGGAGTACTTTCAAAGTGAATTACTATCAAAGTGGATTACTATCAAAGTGGAATACTATCAAGGAGCGATGTTCAGTCTTCAAATCTTCGCAGCCAAGGTCATTAAATAGTGACTTGTGTTATAAAACCACCAACCCTTTACCACGCCTTGCCTTATTACATACAAATAGGTGAACTCAGAATAGTCATTGATAAGTAGGTTCATTAAAGTTCCTTGATTTATTTATGTCTAATGTTGTTTATACGAAAGTTGTCCACCCTTAAGCTACAGGCTGCAGAAAGGTTGTCCTCCTTTAGCTACCGGCTGCAGAAAGGTTGTCACCCTTGAGCTTTACAGGCGACATGCATTCGTTTAAAAACTTTTTCTTTTAAATTTGACACGGAAACGTAAACATTTGAATCTGAGATGAAATGGTTAAAAGTCTCATGATTGTATCTTTGCTAGATGTTAATGTTTTCAAATTTTCACGGGTGCAGCGAAAACGGAGAAATAGAGAAAGTACGATAAACGAAAATGGCTAATTCTTATATTCAGACAGTTTCATACAGAATTTTCAGTTATTTGCAGTGCGAAAAACTAATTTTTCTTATCAAATCTCAAATTTCCCTCAGACACTCCTTGAAAATAGCATGATGGTGTTTCCTGATCATGATATGTTTTCTACTTAGTGCATTATGTCCCCTACCCTCATCACCGTCCCAGACGGCTCTATATGACAGTTTCAACTCTAGCGATAAAACATCTCCTACTTATAAGAACTTCATAGGTCTAACACTGTTTTCCCCCTAGGCAATCGTTCATTTGGCTGTTTCACCAACAATACCAGTTTAAACTTGTCTATTGGGTATTAACAGATAAACTCGCAGACTAAAAGATAGAACAGTGAAGAAGATGAAACCAGACTATAAACAAATAAAGGATTCAGTGGTTTTAAAAAATGTATTTTCTATTGAGGCGCCACAACACAATTAAGCATTGCCAGTTGTTTTTTTGTGGAATCAGACGTCATTCAAGCCGATATTTCTTTTTTTATCCTTTTAAACTAGCCACTGTCCATCTCCACCACCTCTGACAACACACCAGTGAACCACTAGTCACGCTTCCTCTATTCTTACACACATACTTGAGCTATCAGAGGTTGACTTATGTCTATTCTTACACACACACTTGAGCCATCAGAGGTTGACTTATGTCTATTCTTACACACATAATTGAGCCATCAGAGAGGTTGACTTATGTCTATTCTTACACACATACTTGAGCCATCAGAGGTTGACATATGTCAGTTAAGGCCAAGAGCGCAAAAATAAATATTGGGCCCTCTAAAATACGAGAGATGTATCATAGGGTTTACAGTTGGGCTTTGTTGGGCTAAATATTCAGGAGCCCTGGACACATATTCGGTGCGCTCGTCGCTTTAAATCCACCTCTGCGAACTGTTAATTAATGACTTGACATTACGCACAAGGTTCAGCAGTTAAACTTAAAAATGATACACGAATTTCATCCACTTCTTGTAGCTCTATCGTCTAGTTTAACTTTATATTTCCTGCTGTGAACAACAGGCATCTATCTATCTATCTATCTATCTATCTATCTATCTATCTATCTATCTATCTATCTATCTATCTATCTATCTATGAGGAGAGATTTCGAAAAAGAGCATCCACCATGTGAGGCGCAACTTAACCTTTGACCTATTTACTCTCACAAATTAATTTGATGAATATGTCCACTTGCCATCACAGAGTGAAAACATTTATTTCTAGTTTCTTTCTTTGAGCGACAGAAACATGTCCAATGGTGTGATAAAAACATTTCTTAATGTCTTGTATAAATTAACGCTGTAGCCCCTGATTTCAGAATCATTAAACAGTAAGGTAAACAATATCCGGGTCACTTTGAGGTTCACATAACTCAACGAGTGCATCTGTTAGGAGACAAATGACCGGCAAGGATATTACTGGACGGCTACAGATTGGTGAACATGTGTTGATGATTTGTAACATTAGGCATGACTGTCAGATGAAGTGTATTTATAATAATAGGTGCAGTTGTACCGGCGTTGCCCGGGAAGATAGTGCATAGAGACACTTGATGAATTAATGTATTCGTATATGTATTATTTGTTGTATGATGTTCCGTCCAAACTGCTTAGCCATCTTAGATATTTCAGGTAATGGCAAAATTACGCCCCCCTACCCCAGAATATATTTTGATGTCTATATTACAGCGACCTTTGACATCCAGTTGCTTGTATATATATACATGTCTATATTGCAGATTTGACATCCTGTTGCCTTTATGTATTCATGTCTATATTACAGGTTTGACATCTTGTTGCCTTTTATGTATTCATGTCTATATTACAGATTTGACATCCTGTTGCCTTTATGTATTCATGTCTATCTTACACATTTGACATCCTGTTGCCTTTATGTATTCATGTCTATCTTTACATTTGACATCCTGTTGCCTTTTGGTATTCATGTCTATATTACACCATTGACAATATATTTGTCTTTATGTATTCAGTTCATTTCGGTTTTTTTTGTTTCAGCTCTTTGACCTTTTTTTGTAATTGACTGTGATTTTTTATTTTCTGTGTTTACTGACTTGAACTTTGCTCTTTCTTGCGTCAATGTAGTACAAATATTATTATTTTGTCTGGTTGTTCCTATGTTGTAGACATTTATTGCTGACCACCTTGTGCTCGACTGGAGTCCGTTTCCTCTCAACAATTTTACTTACTCTGGGTATTACAATAGTTTCGGGTCACTTCTTGAATATTTTAATGGTTAGTGTAGTTTACTGTAGCCGTGCGGAATGCACTAGTTAGTGTTTCACTCTCTGGTTGGTTAATTTAGTTTTGTCTACTTTATGATGCAAGTCTAGTTTGTTGTTTATTGGATGTCTGGCACTGGTTTTCTATCAGTTTACGAGCACTTTAACCTAAATATATATATATATATATATATATATATATATATATATATATATATATATATATATATATGAAAAAACAAACAGACCAAAAAAACAAAACAATTTCCAACAAAACCTTTTATGTATTTAAACATTGAAGGAAAATGTAATCTCCATAAGTACACATGTCTGTTGTCTTTTTTGAAATATGACATTGAAATGAATTATTGGCTGAGTTTAGACAAAGGCAAATGTAATAAGTATTTATGCGGTCTGCCCAGCATGCATTTAGTTTTATATAATTAAACGTTAATTTAGAGGTAAGATAATTAAGCCACAGACAATCAACGCATGAACTAATATAAGCAATCAACACATTAACTAATAGAGAAAATCCACGTATTAACTAATATAAACAATCAACACATTAACTAATAATCAACGCATAAACTTATATATAAATAATTAACGCATTAACTAATATACACAATCAACACATTAACTAATAGAGAAAATCAACGTATTAACTAATAAAACAATCAACACATTAACTAATATAAACAATCAACGCATGAACTAATATAAACAATTAACGCATTAACTAATATAAACAATCAACGCATTAACTAATATAAACAATCAACATATTAACTAATAGAGAAAATCAACATTAACTAATATAAACAATCAACAAATTAACTAATATAAACAATCAACGCAATAACTAACATAAGTAATCGACACATTTTTAAAAAGAAATTTTGTGATTACATTATCATTGAATTTTATACATTTAAGACTTATCTTGATAAACTGAATTATACCTGAGTCTAATCAAATACATCATCATCAATGTGGGAGCATGTAGGAGTCTATGGGAGTATGTGGGAGTTGTAGGAGTCTATGGGAGTATGTGGGAGTTGTGGAGTCTATGGGGAGTATGTGGGAGTCTATGGGAGTATGTGGGAGTTGTGGGAGTCTATAAGTATGTGGGAGTCTATGGGATATGTGGGAGTTGTGGGAGTCTATGGGAGTATGTGGGGATTGTGGGAGTCTATAGGAGTTGTGAGAGTCTATGAGAGTATGTGGGAGCATGTGGGAGTCTATGGGAGTATGTGGGAGTTGTAGGAGTCTATGGAAGTATGTGGAAGTCTATGAGAGTATGTGGGGAGTTGTGGATCCTATGGGAGTATGTGGAGTCTATGAGAGTATGTGGGAGTTATGAAGTCTATGGGAGTATGTGGGAGCATGGCAGGAGTCTATGGAGTATGTGGGAGTTGTGGGGAGTCTATGGAAGTATGTGGGAGTCTATGAGTATGTGGGAGTTGTGGGAGTCTATGGGAGTATGGGAGTCTATAGGAGTTGTGGGAGTCTATGAGAGTATGTGGGAGTCTATGAGAGTATGTGGGAGTTGTGGGAGTCTATGGGGTATGTGGGAGTTGTGGGTCTATGGGAGTATGTGGGAGTTGTGGGAGTCTATGGGAGTTTGTGGGAGTCTATGGGAGTATGTGGGAGTCCATGGGAGTATGTGGGAGCTGTGGGAGTCTATTATGAAGTATGTAAGTCTATGGGAGTATGTGGAGTTGTGGGAGTCTATGAGAGTATGTGGAGTTTTGGGAGTCTATGAGAGTATGTGGGAGTCTATGGGAGTATGTGGGAGTTGTGGGAGTCTATGGGAGTATGTGAAAGTCTATGGGAGTATGTGGGAGTTGTGGGAGTCTATCGGAGTTATGGGAGTCTATGGGAGAATGTGGGAGTCTATGGGAGTATGTGGGAGTTGTGGGAGTCTATGGGAGTTGTGGGAGACTATGGGAGTTGTGGGAGTCTATGGGAGTTGTGGGAGTCTATGGGAGTATGTGGGAGTCTATGGGAGTATGTGGGAGTTGTGGGAGTTGTGGGAGTCTATGGGAGTATGTGGGAGTCTATGGGAGTATGTGGGAGTTGAGGGAGTTGTGGGAGTATGTGGGAGTTGTGGGAGTTGTGGGAGTCTATGGGAGTATGTGGGAGTTGTGGGAGTCTATGGGAGTATGTGGGAGTTGTGGGAGTCTATGGGAGTATGTGGGAGTTGTGGGAGTTGTGGGAGTCTATGGGGGTAATATTGGGAGCATGTGGGAGTTGTGGGAGTCTATGGAAGTATGTGGGAGTTGTGGGGAGTCTATGGGAGTATGTGGGAGTTGTGGAGTCTATGAGAGTATGTGGGAGTTGTGGGAGTTGTGGGAGTCTATGGAGGTATGTGGGAGTTGTGGGAGTCTATGGGAGTATGTGGGAGTTGTGGGAGTCTATGGGAGTATGTGGGAGTCTATGGGAGTATGTGGGAGTTGTGGGAGTCTATGGAAATATGTGGGAGTTGTGGAGTCTATGGGAGTATGTGGGAGTTGAGGGAGTTGTGGGAGTATGTGGGAGTTGTGGGAGTTGTGGGAGCTATGGGAGTATGTGGGAGTTGTGGGAGTCTATGGGAGTATGTGGGAGTTGTGGGAGTCTATGGGAGTATGTGGGAGTTGTGGGAGATGTGGGAGTCTATGGAGAGTAGCCTTGGGAGCATGTGGGAGTTGTGGGAGTCTATGGAAGTATGTGGGAGTTGTGGGAGTCTATGGGAGTATGTGGGAGTTGTGGGAGTCTATGGAAGTATGTGGGAGTTGTGGGAGTTGTGGGAGTCTATGGAAGTATGTGGGAGTGGGAGTCTATGGGAGTATGTGGGAGTTGTGGGAGTCTATGGAGGTATGTGGGAGTTGTGGGAGTCTATGGGGGAAGTATGTGGGAGTTGTGGGAGTTGTGGGAGTCTATGGGAGTTGTGGGAGGTATGTGGGAGTTGTGGGAGTCTATGGGAGTATGTGGGAGTCTATGGGAGTATGTGGGAGTTGTGTGGGAGTCTATGGGAGTATGTGGGAATTGTGGAGTCTATGGGAGTATGTGGGAATTGTGGGAGTCTATGGAAGTATGTGGGAGTCTATGGGAGTATGTGGGAGTTGTAAGAGTCTATGGGAGTATGTGGGAGTATGTGGGAGTCTATGGGATTATGTGGGGTTGTGGGGAGTCTATGGGGAGTATGTGGGAGTCTATGGGAGTATGTGGGGTTGTGGGAGTTATGGGAGTATGTGGGAGTTGTGGGAGTCTATGGGAGTATGTGGGAGTCTATGGGAGTATGTAAGAGTCTATGGGAGTATGTGGGAGCTGTGGGAGTCTATGGAGAGTATGTGGGAGTCTATGGGAGTATGTGGGAGTTGTGGGAGTCTATGGAAGTATGTGGGAGTCTATGGGAGTATGTGGGAGTCTATGGAAGTATGTGGGAGTCTATGCGAGTATGTGGGAGTTGTGGGAGTCTATGTAAGTATGTGGGAGTCTATGGGAGTATGTGGGAGTTGTGGGAGTCTATGGAAGTATGTGGGAGTCTATGGGAGTATGTGGGAGTTATGGGAGTCTATGGGGGAGAGTATGTGGGAGCCTATGGAAGTATGTGGGAGTCTATGGGAGTATGTGGGATTTGTGGGAGTCTATGGAAGTATGTGGGAGTCTATGGGAGTTGTGGGGGTCTATGGGAGTTGTGGGAGTTGTGGGAGTCTATGGGAGTATGTAGGAGTCTATGGGAGTTGTGGGAGTTGTGGGAGTTGTGGGAGTCTATGGGAGTATGTGGGCTTCTATGGGAGTATGTGAGTTGTGGAGTCTATGGGAGTTGTGGGAGTTGTGGTAGTCTATGGGGAGTATGTAGGGAGTCTATGGGAGTTGTGGGAGTTGTGGGAGTTGTGGGAATTATGTGGGAGTCTATGAAAGTATGTGGGAGTTTTGGGAGTTGTGGGAGTCTCTATGTGAGTTGTGGGAGTCTATGGGAGTATGTGGGAGTTGTGGGAGTCTATGGGAGTATGTGGGAATTGTGGGAGTCTATGGGAGTATGTGGGAGTTGTGGGAGTCTATGGAAGTATGTGGGAGTCTATGGGAGTATGTGGGAGTCTATATGGGAATATATGGGGAGTTGTGGGAGTCTATGGGAGTATGTGGGAGTTGTGGGAGTCTATGGAAGTTTGTGGGAGTCTATGGGAGTATGTCTTCAGGGAGTTGTGGGAGTCTATGGGAGTATGTGGGAGTTGTGGGAGTCTATGGAAGTATGTGGGAGTTGTGGGAGTCTATGGGAGGAGAAGTATTGGGAGTCTATGGGAGAATGTGGGAGTTGTGGGAGTCTATGGGTGAATGTGGGAGTCTATGGGAGAATGTGGGAGTCTATGGGAGTATGTCAGGTTGTGGGAGTCTATGGGAGAATGTGGGAGTCTATGGGAGTATGTCGGAGTTGTGGGAGTTTATGGGAGAATGTGGGAGTCTATGGGAGTATGTCGGAGTTGTGGGAGTCTATGGGAGAATGTGGGAGTCTATGGGAGTATGTCGGAGTTGTGGGAGACTATGGGAGAGTGCTGGGGTTGTGGGGAGTCTATGGAAGTATGTGGGAGTTGTGAGGTCTATAGAAGTATGTAAAAGTCTATGAGAGTATGTGGGAGTTACGTAGGAGTCTGAGTATGTGGGAGTCTGAGAGAATGTGGGAGACGTAGAGTCTATGAGAGTATGTGGGAGTCTATGAGAGTATGTGGGAGTTGTTCGAGTCTATAGGAGTATTTGGGAGTCTATGGGAGTATGTGGGAGTTGTGGGAGTCTATGGGAGCATGTGGGAGTTGTGGGAGTCTATGGGAGTATGTGGGAGTTGTGGGAGTCTATGGGAGTATGTGGGAGTTGTGGGAGTCTATGGGAGTATGTGGGAGTTGTGTGAGTCTATGGGGGTATGTGGGAGTTGTGGGAGTCTATTGGAGCATGTGGGAGTTTTGGGAGTCTAGCAGGAGTATGTGGGAGTTGTGAGGGAGTCTATGGGAGAATGTATGGAGTTGTGGGAGTCCATGGGAGTATGTGGGAGCTGTGGGAGTCTATGGAAGTATGTGGGAGTCTATGGGAGTATGTGGGAGTTGTGGGAGTCTATGAGAGTATGTGGGAGTTTTGGGAGTCTGAGAGTATGTGGGAGTTGTGGGAGTCTATGGGAGTATGTGGGAGTTGTGGGAGTCTATGAGAGTATGTGGGAGTTGTGGGAGTCTATGGGAGTATGTGGGAGTCTATGGGAGTATGTGGGAGTTGTGGGAGTCTATGGGAGTATGTGGGAGTTGTGGGAGTCTATGGGAGTATGTGGGAGTTATGGGAGTCTATGGGAGTATGTGGGAGTTGTGGGAGTCTATGGGAGTATGTAGGGAGTCTATGGGAGTATGTGGGAGTCTATGGGAGTATGTGGGAGTTGTGGGAGTTTATGGAAGTATGTGGGAGTCTATGGGAGTATCTGGGAGTTGTGGGAGGCTATGGGAGTATGTGGGAGTTGTGGGAGTTGTGGGAGTCTATGGGAGTATGTGGGAGTTGTAGGAGTCTATGGGAATATGTCGGAGTTG
Organism: Bulinus truncatus; assembly: GCA_021962125.1. Classification (NCBI taxonomy): domain Eukaryota; kingdom Metazoa; phylum Mollusca; class Gastropoda; family Planorbidae; genus Bulinus; species Bulinus truncatus. The sequence continues at coordinate 721,640 of JAGDYQ010000174.1, forward strand.
TGGAAGTCTATGGGAGTATGTGGGAGTTGTGGGAGTAGTGGGGAGTGTATGGGAGTATGTGGGAGTCTATGGGAGTATGTGGGAGTCTATGGGAGTATGTGGGAGTTGTGGGAGTCTGTAAGTATGTGGGAGTCTATGGGAGTATGTGGGAGTTGTGGGAGTCTATGGAAGTATGTGGGAGTCTATGGGAGTATGTGGGAGTTGTGAGGAGTCTATGGAAGTATGTGGGAGTCTATGGAAGTATGTGGGAGTCTATGGGAGTATGTGGGAGTTGTGGGAGTCTATGGAAGTATGTGGGAGTCTATGGGAGTATGTGGGAGTCTATGGGAGTATGTGGGAGTTGTGGGAGTCTATGGGAGTATGTGGGAGTTGTGGGAGTCTATGAGAGTTGTGGGAGTCTATGGGAGTATGTGGGAGTTGTGGGAGTCTATGGGAGTATGTGGGAGTTGTGGGAGTCTATGGAAGTATGTGGGAGTTGGAGTCTATGGGAGAATGTGGGAGTCTATGGGAGAATGTGGGAGTTATTGGGAGTCTATGGGTGAATGTGGGAGTCTATGGGAGAATGTGAGGTCTATGGGAGTATGTCGGAGTTGTGGGAGTCTATGGGGAGAATGTAGGGAGTCTATGGGAGTATGTCGGAGTTGTGGGAGTTTATGGGAGAATGTAGGAGTCTATGGGAGTATGTCAGGAGTTGTGGGGAGTCTATGGGAGAATGTGGGAGTCTATGGGGTATGTCGGAGTTGTGGGAGACTATGGGAGAATGTGGGAGTTGTGGGAGTCTATGGAAGTATGTAGGAGTTGTGGGAGTCTATAGAAGTATGTAAGAGTCTATGAGAGTATGTGGGAGTTGTGGGAGTCTATGGAGAGTATGTAGGAGTCTATGAGAGTATGTGGGAGTTGTGGGGTCTATGAAGATGTGTGGGAGTCTATGAAAGTATGTGGGAGTTGTTCGAGTCTATGGGAGTATGTGGAGTCTATGGGAGTATGTGGGAGTTGTGGGAGTCTATGGGAGTATGTGTGGGAGTTGTGGGAGTTGTGGGAGTCTATGGGAGTATGTGGGAGTTGTGGGAGTCTGGGAGTATGTGGGAGTTGTGGGAGTCTATGGGAGTATGTGGGAGTTGTGGGAGTCTATGGGAGTATGTGGGAGTTGTGTGAGTCTATGGGGAGTATGTGGGAGTTGTGGGAATCTATTGGAGCATGTGGGAGTTTTGGAGTCTATGGGAGTATGTGGGAGTTGTGGGAGTCTATGGGAGAATGTGGGAGTTGTGGGAGTCCATGGGAGTATGTGGGAGCTGTGGGAGTCTATGGAAGTATGTGGGAGTCTATGGGAGTATGTGGGAGTTATTAGGAGTCTATGAGAGTATGTGGGAGTTTTGGGAGTCTATGAGAGTATGTGGGAGTTGTGGAGTCTATGGGAGTATGTGGGAGTTGTGGGAGTCTATGAGAGTATGTGGGAGTTGTGGGGAGTCTATGGGAGTATGTGGGAGTCTATGGGAGTATGTGGGAGTTGTGGGAGTCTATGGGAGTATGTGGGAGTTGTGGGAGTTGTGGGAGTCTATGGGAGTATGTGGGAGTTGTGGGAGTCTATGGGAGTATGTGGGAGTTATGGGAGTCTATGGGAGTATGTGGGAGTTGTGGGAGTTGTGGGAGTCTATGGGAGTATGTGGGAATTCTATGGGAGTATGTGGGAGTCTATGGGAGTATGTGGGAGTTGTGGGAGTTTATGGAAGTATGTGGGAGTCTATGGGAGTATCTGGGAGTTGTGGAGTCTATGGGAGTATGTGGGAGTTGTGGGAGTTGTGGGAGTCTATGGGAGTATGTGGGGGTTGTGGGAGTCTATGGGAGTATGTGGGAGTTGTGGGAGTCTATGGGAGTATGTGGGAGTTGTGGGAGTAGTGGGAGTGTATGTGGGAGTATGTGGGAGTCTATGGGAGTATGTGGGAGTCTATGGGAGTATGTGGGAGTCCTATGGGAGTATGTGGGAGTTGTGGGGGTTGCATGAGTATGTGGGAGTCTATGGGAGTATCTGGGAGTTGTGGGAGTCTATGGGGAGTATGTGGGAGTTGTGGGAGTTGTGGGAGTCTATGGGAGTATGTGGAGTTGTAGAGTCTATGGGAGTATGTGGGAGTTGTGAGTCTATGGGAGTATGTGGGAGTTGTGGGAGTAGTGGGAGTGTATGGGAGTATGTGGGAGTCTATGGGAGTATGTGTGGGAGTCTATGGGAGTATGTGGGAGTTGTGGGAGTCTATGGAAGTATGTGAGGTGGGAGTTTGTGGGAGTTGTGGGAGTCTATGGAAGTATGTAGAGTCTATGGAGTATGTGGGGAGTTTTGAGGTCTATGGAAGTATGTGGGAGTCTATGGAAGTATGTGGGAGTCTATGGGGAGTATGTGGGAGTTGTGGGAGTCTATAGAAGTATGTGGGAGTCTATGGGAGTATGTGGGAGTTGTGGGAGTCTATGAGAGTATGTGGGAGTTTTGAGGTCTATGGTATGTGGAGTTGTGGGAGTCTATGGGAGTATGTAGGAGTCTTTGGGAGTATGTGATTGTGGGAGTCTATGGGAGTATGTGGAGTTATGGGAGTCTATGGAAGTATGTGGGAGTCTATAGGAGTATGTGGGGTCTCGGAGTATGTGGGAGTTGTGGGAGTCTATGAGAGTATGTGGGAGTTATTGGGAGTCTATGGAAGTATGTCTGAGTCTATAGTATGTGGGAGTTGTGGGAGTCTATGGGAGAATGTGGGAGTCTATGGGAGAATTTGGGAGTTGTGGGAGTCTATGGGAGAATGGGGAGTTTTTTGGGAGAATGTGGGTGTCTATAGAGAGGAGTATGTCAGGTTGTGGGGAGTATGTGGGAGTTTGTGGGAGTCTATGGGAGTATGTGGGAGTTGGCAGAGTCTATGGAAGAGTATGTGAGTCTATAGGAGGTATGTGGGAGTCTATGGGAGTATGTGGGAGTTGTGGGAGTCTATGGGAGTTGTGGGAGACTATGGGGGTGTGGGAGTCTATGGGAGTTGTGGGAGTCTATGGGAGTATGTGGGAGTCTATGGGAGGTATGTGGGAGTTGTGGGAGTTGTGTAAGTCTATGGGAGTATGTGGGAGTCTATGGGAGTATGTGGGAGTTGAGGGAGTTGTGGGAGTATGTGGGAGTTGTGGGAGTTGTGGGAGTCTATGGGAGTATGTGGGAGTTGTGGGAGTCTATGGGAGTATGTGGGAGTTGTGGGAGTCTATGGGAGTATGTGGGAGTTGTGGGAGTTGTGGGAGTCTATGGAAGTATGTGGGAGCATGTGGGAGTTGTGGGAGTCTATAGAAGTATGTGGGAGTTGTGGGAGTCTATGGGAGTATGTGGGAGTTGTGGGAGTCTATGGAAGTATAGGAGTTGTGGGAGTTGTGGGAGTCTAGGGAAGTATGTGGGATTTGTGGGAGTCTATGGGAGTATGTGGGAGTTGTGGGAGTCTATGGGAGTATGTGGGAGTCTATGGGAGTATGTGGGAGTTGTGGAGAGTCTATGGAAATATGTGGGAGTTGTGGGAGTCTATGGGAGTATGTGGGAGTTGGGGAGTTGTGGGAGTATGTGGAGTTGTGGGAGTTGTGGGAGTCTATGGGAGTATGTGGGAGTTGTGGGAGTCTATGGGAGTATGTGGGAGTTGTGGGAGTCTATGGGAGTATGTGGGAGTTGTGGAGTTGTGAGGTCTATGGAAGTATGTGGGAGCATGTGGGAGTTGTGGGAGTCTATGGAAGTATGTGCCAAGTTTGTGGGGAGTCTATGGGAGTATGTGGGAGTTGTGGGAGTCTATGGAAGTATGTGGGAGTTGTGGGAGTTGTGGGAGTCTATATGGAAGTATGTGGGAGTTGTGAGTCTATGGGAGTATGTGGGAGTTGTGGGAGTCTATGGAAGTATGTGGGAGTTGTGGGAGTCTATGGAAGTATGTGGGAGTTGTGGGAGTTGTGGGAGTCTATGGGAGTTGTGGGAGTATGTGGGAGTTGTGGGGAGTCTATGGGAGTATGTGGGAGTCTATGGGAGTATGTGGGAGTTGTGGGAGTTTATGGGAGTATGGGATATGTGGGAGTCTATGGGGAGTATGCTCAGGAATTGTGGGAGTCTATGGAAGTGTGCCTTGGGAGTCTATGGGAGTAGGAGTTGTAAGAGTCTATGGGAGTATGTGGGAGTATGTGGGAGTCTATGGGATTATGTGGGGTTGTGGGAGTCTATGTGAGTAGTGGGAGTCTATGGGAGTATGTGGGAGTTGTGGGGGAGTTATGGGAGTATGTGGGAGTTGTGGGAGTCTATGGGAGTATGTAGGAGTCTATGAGGATGTGTAAGAGTCTATGAGGGTATGTGGGAGCTGTGGGAGTCTATGGAAGTATGTGGGAGTCTATGGGAGTATGTGGGAGTTGTGAGGTCTATGGAAGTATGTGGGAGTCTATGGGAGTATGTAGGAGTCTATGGAAGTATGTGGGAGTCTGTATGCGGGTATGTGGGAGTTGTGGGAGTCTGTGTAAGTATGTGGGAGTCTATGGGAGTATGTGGGAGTTGTGGAGTCTATGGAAGTATGTGGGAGTCTATGGGAGTATGTGGGAGTTATGGGAGTCTATGGAAGTATGTGGGAGCCTATGGAAGTATGTGGGAGTCTATGGGAGTATGTGGGATTTGTGGGAGTCTATGGAAGTATGTGGGGAGTCTATGGGAGTTGTGGGAGTCTATGGGAGTTGTGGGAGTTGTGGGAGTCTATGGGAGTATGTAGGAGTCTATGGGAGTTGTGGAGTTGTGGGAGTTGTAGGAGTCTATGGGAGTATGTGGGCTTCTATGGGAGTATGTGGGAGTTGTGGGAGTCTATGGGAGTTGTGGGAGTTGTGGTGGTCTATGGGAGTATGTGGGAGTCTATGGGAGTTGTGGGAGTTGTGGGAGTTGTGCGTATGTGGGAGTCTATGAAAGTATGTGGGAGTTTTGGGAGTTGTGGGAGTCTATGTGAGTTGTGGGAGTCTATGGGAGTATGTGGGAGTTGTGGGAGTCTATGGGAGTATGTGGGAATTGTGGGGTCTATGGGAGTATGTGGGAGTTGTGGGAGTCTATGGAAGTATGTGGGAGTCTATGGGAGTATGTGGGAGTCTATGGGAGTATGTGGGAGTTGGGAGTCCTATGGGGAGTATGTGGGAGTTGTGGGAGTCTATGGAAGTTTGTGGGAGTCTATGGGGAGTATGTGGGAGTTGTGGGAGTCTATGGGAGTATGTGGGAGTTATTGGGAGTCTATGGAAGTATGTGGGAGTTGTGGGAGTCTATGGGAGAGTGTGGGAGTCTATGGGAGAATGTGGGAGTTGTGGGAGTCTATGGGTGAATGTGGGAGTCTATGGGAGAATGTGGGAGTCTATGGGAGTATGTGTCGGAGTTGTGGGAGTCTATGGGGAGAATGTGGGAGTCTATGGGAGTATGTCGGAGTTATGGGAGTTTATGGGAGAATGTGGGAGTCTATGGGAGTATGTCGGAGTTGTGGGAGTCTATGGGAGAATGTGGGAGTCTATGGGAGTATGTCGGAGTTGTGGGAGACTATGGGAGAATGTGGGAGTTGTGGGAGTCTATGGAAGTATGTGGGAGTTGTGGGAGTCTATAGAAGTATGTAAGAGTCTATGAGAGTATGTGGGAGTTGTGGGAGTCTATGGAAGTATGTGGGAGTCTATGAGAGTATGTGGGAGTTGTGGGAGTCTATAGGGGAGTATGTAGGAGTCTATGAGGGTATGTGGGAGTTGTTCCGAGTCTATGGGAGTATGTGGGAGTCCTATGGGAGTATGTGGGAGTTGTGGGAGTCTATGGGAGCATGTGGGAGTTGTGGGGAGTCTATGGGGAGTATGTGGGAGTTGTGGGAGTCTATGGGAGTATGTGGGAGTTGTGGGAGTCTATGGGAGTATGTGGGAGTTGTGTGAGTCTATGGGAGTATGTGGGAGTTGTGGAGTCTATTGGAGCATGTGGGAGTTTTGGGAGTCTATGGGAGTATGTGGGAGTTGTGGGAGTCTATGGGAGAATGTGGGAGTTGTGGGAGTCCATGGGAGTATGTGGGAGCTGTGGGAGTCTATGGAAGTATGTGGGAGTCTATGGGAGTATGTGGGAGTTTGTGGGAGTCCTATGAGAGTATGTGGGAGTTTTGGGAGTCTATGAGAGTATGTGGGAGTTGTGGGAGTCTATGGGAGTATGGGGAGTTGTGGGAGTCTATGAGAGTATGTGGGAGTTGTGGGAGTCTATGGGGGTATGTGAGTCTATGGGAGTATGTGGGAGTTGTGGGAGTCTATGGGAGTATGTGGGAGTTGTGGGAGTCTATGGGAGTATGTGGGAGTTATGGGAGTCTATGGGTATGTATGAGTTGTGGGAGTCTATGGGAGTATGTGGGAGTCTATGGGGAATATATGTAGGAGTTGTGGGAGTCTATGGGAGTATGTGGGAGTTGTGGTAGTCTATGGAAGTATGTGAGGTCTATGGGAGTATGTGGGAGTCTTTGGGAGTATGTGGGAGTTGTAGGAGTCATGGGAATATGTGGGAGTTGTGGGAGTTGTGGGAGTCTATGGGAGTATGTAGGAGTCTGTGGGAGTTGTGGGAGTTGTGGGAGTCTATGGGGTATGTGGGAGTCTATGGGAGTATGTGGGAGTCTATGGGAGTTGTGGGAGTCTATGGGAATATGTGGGAGTTGTGGGAGTTGTGGGAGTCTATGGGAGTATGTGGGGAGTCTATGGGAGTATGTGGGAGTATGTGGGAGTCTATGGGAGTATGTGGGAGTCTATGGGAGTATGTGGGAGTCTATGGGAGTATGTGGGAGTTGTGGGAGTTATTCAGGGTCTATGGGAGTTGTGGGAGTTGTGGGGAGTCTATGGGAGTATGTGGGAGTTGTGGGAGTCTATGGGGAGTATGTGGGAGTCTATGGGGTATGTGGGAGTCTATGGGAGTATGTGGGAGTTGTGGAGGTCTATGGGAGTATGTGGGAGTCTATGGGAGTATGTGGGAGTCTATGGGAGTATGTGGGAGTTGTGGGAGTTGTGGGGAGTCTATGGGAGTTGTGGGAGTTGTGGGAGTCTATGGGAGTATGTGGGAGTTGTGGGAGTCTATGGGGTATGTGGGAGTCCCTATGGGAGTATGTGGGGTCATGTGGGATATGTGGGTTGTGGGAGTTGTGGGAGTCTATGGGAGTTGTGGGAGTTGTGGGAGTCTATGGGGTGTGGGAGTCTATGGGAGTTGTAGGAGTTGTGGGAGTCTATGGGAGTATGTAGGAGTCTATGGGAGTTGTGGGAGTTGTGGGAGTTGTGGGAGTCTATGGGAGTATGTGGGAGTCCTATGGGAGTATGTGGGGAGTTGTGGGAGTCTGTAGGTGGGAGTCTGTAGGAGTATGGGGTTGTGGGAGTCTATGGAGTATGGGAGTTGTGGGAGTCTATGGGAGTATGTGGGAGTCTATGGGAGTATGTGGAGTCTGTGGGAGTATGTGGGAGTTATTAGAGGTGTGAGGTCTATGGGAGTTTGGTAAGGGGAGTCATGGGGTATGTGGGAGTTGTAGGAGTCTATGGAGTTGTGGGAGTTGTGGGAGTTGGGAGTCTATGGGGAGTATGTGGAGTCTGTAAATTATGTGGGAGTTGTGAGGTCTACATGGAGTTGTGGGAGTCTATGGGAGTATGTGGGGTTAGTAAGGGGTCTATGGAGGTATGTGGGAGTTGTGGGAGTCTATGGAGTATGTGGGAGTCTATGGGGAGTATGTGGGAGTCTGGGAGTATGTGGGAGTTGTGGGAGTTGTGGGAGTCTATGGAGTTGTGAGGTCTATGGGAGTATGTGGGAGTTTAACTGGGAGTCTATGGGAGTATGTGGGAGTTGTAGGAGTCTATGGGGAGTATGTGGGAGTCTATGGGAGTATGTGAGGTTGTGGAGTCCTATGGGAGTATATGGGAGTCCTATGGGAGGTATGTGGGGTCTATGGGAGTATGTGGGAGTTGTGGGAGTTGTGGGAGTCTATGGGGTTGTGGGGAGTTGTGAGGTCTATGGGGTATGTGAGGTCTATGGGAGTTGTGGAGTTGTGGGAGTTGTGGGAGTCTATGGGGGTATAAGGAGTCTATGGAGTATGTGGGAGTTGTGGAGTCTATGGGAGTTGTGGGAGTCTATAGAATATGTAGAGTTGTGGGAGTCTATGGGAGTATGTGGGAGTTGTGGTAGTCTATGGAAGTATGTGGGAGTCTATGGGAGTATGTGGGGAGTCTTTGGGAGTATGTGGGAGTTGTGGGAGTCTATGGGAGTATGTGGGAGTCTATGGGAGTATGTGGGAGTCTATGGGAGTATGTGGGAGTTGTGGGAGTTGTGGGAGTCTATGGGAGTTGGCCTTAGGAGTCTATGGGAGTATGTGGGAGTTGTGGGAGTCTATGGGAGTATGTGGGAGTTGTGGGAGTCTATGGGAGTATGTAGGAGTCTATGGGAGTATGTGGGAGGTCTATGGGAGTATGTGGGAGTTGTGGGAGTTGTGGGAGTCTATGGGAGTTGTGGGAGTTGTGGGAGTCTATTGGGAGTTGTGGGAGTCTATGGGGAGTTGTAGGAGTTGTGGGAGTCTATGGGAGTATGTAGGAGTCTATGGGAGTTGTGGGAGTTGTGGGAGTTGTGGGAGTCTATGGGAGTATGTGGGAGTCTATGGGAGTATGTGGAGTTGTGGGGTCTATGGGAGTTGTGGGAGTCTATGGGAGTATGTGGGAGTTGTGGGAGTCTATGGGAGTATGTGGGAGTTGTGGGAGTCTATGGGAGTATGTGGGAGTCTATGGGAGTATGTGGGAGTCTATGGGAGTATGTGGGAGTTGTGGGAGTTGTAGGAGTCTATGGGAGTTGTAGGAGTCTATGGGAGTATGTGGGAGTTGTGGGAGTCTATGGGAGTATGTGGGAGTTGTAGGAGTCTATGGGAGTATGTAGAGTCTATGGGAGTATGTGGGGGTTGTGCGTCTATGGGAGTATGTGGGAGTCTATGGGAGTATGTGGGAGTCTATGGGGAGTATGTGGGAGTTGTGGGAGTTGTGGGAGTCTATGGGAGTTGTGGGAGTTGTGGGAGTCTATGGGAGTATGTAGGAGTCTATGGGAGTTGTGGGAGTTGTGGGAGTTGTGGGAGTCTATGGGAGTATGTAGAGGGGAGTCTATGGGAGTATGTGGGAGTTGTGAGGTCTATGGGAGTTGTGGGAGTCTATGGGAATATGTGGGAGTTGTGGGGGTCTATGGGAGTATGTGGGAGTTGTGGTAAGTCTATGGAAGTATGTGGGAGTCTATGGGGGAGTATGTGGGAGTCTTTTTGGGAGTATGTGGGAGTTGTGGGAGTCTATGGGAATATGTGGGAGTTGTGGGAGTTGTGGGAGTCTATGGGAGTATGTAGGAGTCTGTGGGAGTTGTGGGAGTTGTGGGAGTCTATGGGAGTATGTGGGAGTCTATGGGAGTATGTGGGAGTCTATGGGAGTTGTGGGAGTCTATGGGAATATGTGGGAGTTGTGGGAGTTGTAGGAGTCTATGGGAGTATGTGGAGGTCTATGGGAGTATGTGGGAGTTGTGGGAGTCTATGGGGAGTATGTGGGAGTCTATGGGAGTATGTGGGAGTCTATGGGAGTATGTGGGAGTTGTGTGGGAGTTGTGGGAGTCTATGGGGGAGTTGTGGGAGTTGTGGGAGTCTATGGGGTAATGTGGGAGTCTATGGGAGTATGTGGGAGTTGTGGGAGTCTATGGGAGTTGTGGGAGTCTATGGGAGTATGTGGGAGTTGTGGGAGTCTATGGGGTATGTGGGAGTTGTAGGAGTCTATGGGAGTATGTGGGGAGTCTATGGGAGTATGTGGGAGTTGTATTGGGAGTCTATGGGAGTATGTGGGAGTCTATGGGGGTATGTGGGAGTCTATGGGAGTATGTGGGAGTTGTGGGAGTTGTGGGAGTCTATAGGAGTTGTGGGAGTTGTGGGGAGTCTATGGGAGTATGTAGGAGTCTATGGGAGTTGTGGGAGTTATTGGGAGTTGTGGGAGTCTATGGGAGTATGTGGGAGTCTATGGGAGTATGTGGGAGTTGTGGGAGTCTATGGGAGTTGTGGGAGTCTATGGGAATATGTGGGGTTGGCAGGAGTCTGGCAGGAGTATGTGGGGTTGTGGTAGTCTATGGAAGTATGTGGGAGTCTATGGGAGTATGTGGGAGTCTTTGGGAGTATGTGGGAGTTGTGGGAGTCTATGGGAATATGTGGGAGTTGTGGGAGTTGTGGGAGTCTATGGGAGTATGCAGGAGTCTGTGGGAGTTGTGGGAGTTGTGGGAGTCTATGGGAGTATGTGGGAGTCTATGGGAGTATGTGGGGAGTCTATGGGAGTTGTGGGAGTCTATGGGAATATGTGGGAGTTGTGGGAGTCTATGGGAGTATGTGGGAGTTGTGGTAGTCTATGGAAGTATGTGGGAGTCTATGGGAGTATGTGGGAGTTGTGGGAGTTGTGGGAGTCTATGGGAGTTGTGGGAGTTGTGGGAGTCTATGGGAGTATGTAGGAGTCTATGGGAGTTGTGGGAGTTGTGGGAGTTGTGGGAGTCTATGGGAGTATGTGGGAGTCTATGGGAGTATGTGGGAGTTGTGGGAGTCTATGGGGGTTGTGGGAGTCTATGGGAATATGTGGGAGTTGTGGGAGTCTATGGGAGTATGTGGGAGTTGTGGTAGTCTATGGAAGTATGTGGGAGTCTATGGGAGTATGTGGGAGTCTTTGGGAGTATGTGGGAGTTGTGGGAGTTGTGGGAGTCTATGGGAGTTGTGGGAGTTGTGGGAGTCTATGGGAGTATGTAGGAGTCTGTGGGAGTTGTAGAGTCTATGGGAGTTGTGGGAGTCTATGGGAGTATGTGTGGGAGTCTATGGGAGTATGTGGGAGTTGTGGGAGTCTATGGGAGTTGTGGGAGTCTATGGGAATGTGGGAGTTGTGGGAGTCTATGGGAGTATGTGGGAGTTGTGGTAGTCTATGGAAGTATGTGGGAGTCTATGGGAGTATGTGGGAGTCGTGTGAGTTGTGGGAGTCTATGGGAGTATGTGGGAGTTGTGGGAGTCTATGGGAGTTGTGGGAGTCTATGGGAGTTGTGGGAGTTGTGGGGAGTCTATGGGAGTATGTAGGAGTCTATGGGAGTTGTGGGAGTTGTGGGAGTTGTGGGGTCTGTGGGAGTATGTGGGAGTCTATGGGAGTATGTGGGAGTTGTGGGAGTCTATGGGAGTTGTGGGAGTCTATGGGAGTATGTGGGAGTTGTGGGAGTCTATGGGAGTATGTGGGAGTTGTGGGAGTCTATTGGGTATTTGGGAGTATGTGGGAGTTGTGGGAGTCTATGGGAGTATGTGGGAGTCTATGGGAGTATGTGGGAGTCTATGGGGGTATGTGGCAGTTGTGGGAGTATATGGAAGTATGTGGGAGTCTATGGGAGTATTTGGGAGTTGTAGAGTCATGGAGTATGTGGGAGTCTATGGGAGTATGTGGGAGTTGTGGAAGTCTATGGAAGTATGTGGGAGTCTATGGAAGTATGTGGGAGTCTATGGGAGTATGTGGGAGTTATTAGGAGTCTATGGAAGTATGTGGGAGTCTATGGGAGTATGTGGGAGTCTATGGGAGTATGTGGGAGTTGTGGGAGTCTATGGAAGTATGTGGGAGTCCTATGGGAGTATGTGGGAGTCTATTGGGTATGTGGGAGTTGTGGGAGTCTATGGGATTATGTGGGAGTTGTGAGGAGTCTGTGGGAGAATGTGGGAGTCTATGGGAGAATGTGGGAGTTGTGGGAGTCTATGGGAGAATGTGGGAGTCTATGGGAGAATGTGGGAGTCTATGGGAGTATGTCGGAGTTGTGGGAGTCTATGGGAGTATGTGGGAGTTGTGGGAGTCTATGGAAGTATTTGGGAGTCTATGGGAGTATGTGGGAGTCTATGGGAGTATGTGGGAGTTTTTGGAGTCTATGGGAATATGTGGGAGTTGTGGGAGTCTATGGGGTTTGTGGGAGTTGTGGGAGTCTATGGGAGTATGTGGGAGTTATTGGGAGTCTATGGGAGTATGTGGGAGTTGTAGGAGTCTATGGGAGTATGTGGGAGTCTATGGGAGTATGTGGAGTCGTGTGAGTTGTGGGAGTCTGGGAGTATGTGGGAGTTGTAGAGTCTATGGGAGTTGTGGGAGTCTATGGGAGTATGTGGGAGTTGTGGGAGTCTATGGGAGTATGTGGGAGTCTATGGGAGTATGTGAGGTCTATGGGAGTATGTGGGAGTTGTGGGAGTTTATGGAAGTATGTGGGAGTCTATGGGGGTATGTGGGAGTTGTGGGAGTCTATGGGAGTATGTGGGAGTTGTGGGAGTTGTGGGAGTCTATGGGAGTATGTGGGAGTTGTGGGAGTCTATGGGAGTATGTGGGAGTTGTGGGAGTCTATTGGAGTATTTGGGAGTATGTGGGAGTTGTGGGAGTCTATGGGAGTATGTAGAGTCTATGGGAGTATGTGGGAGTCTATGGGGGTATGTGGCAGTTGTGGGAGTATATGGAAGTATGTAGGAGTCTATGGGAGTATGTGGGAGTTGTGGGAGTCTATGGAAGTATGTGGGAGTCTATGGGAGTATGTGGGAGTTGTGAAGTCTATGGAAGTATGTGGGAGTCTATGGAAGTATGTGGGAGTCTATGGGAGTATGTGGGAGTTGTGGGAGTCTATGGAAGTATGTGGGAGTCTATGGGAGTATGTGGGAGTCTATGGGAGTATGTGGGAGTTTTGAGGTCTATGGGGTATGTGGGAGTTGTGAGGAGTCTATGGAAGTATGTAGGAGTCTATGGGAGTATGTGAGTCTATTGGGTATGTGGGGTTGTGGGAGTCTATGGGATTATGTGGGAGTTGTGGGAGTCTATGGGAGAATGTGGGAGTCTATGGGAGAATGTGGGAGTTGTGGGAGTCTATGGGAGAATGTGGGAGTCTATGGGAGAATGTGAGGTCTATGGGAGTATGTCCAGAGTTGTGGGAGTCTATGGGAGTATGTGGGAGTTGTGGGGTCTGTGGAAGTATTTGGGAGTCTATGGGGTATGTGGGAGTCTATGGGAGTATGTGGAAGTTTTTTGGAGTCTATGGGAATATGTGGGAGTTGTGGGAGTCTATGGAAGTATGTAGAGGAGTCTATGGGAGTATGTGGGAGTCTATGGGGGTATGTGGGAGTTTGGAGTCTATGGGAGTATGTGGGAGTTGTGGGAGTCTATGGAAGTATGTGGGAGTCTATGGGAGTATGTGGGAGTTGTGGGGAGTCTATGGGGAAGTTTTTGGGAGTCTATGAGTATGTGGGAGTTGTGGGAGTCTATGAGAGTATGTGTAGGAGTCTATGAGAGTATGTGGGAGTTGTAGGAGCCTATGAGAGTATGTGGGAGTCTATGAGAGTATGTGGGAGTTGTGGGAGTCTATGAGTGTATGTGGGAGTTGTAGAGTCTATGAGGTATGTGGGAGTTGTGGGAGCCTATGAGAGTATGTGGGAGTCTATGAGAGTATGTGGGAGTTGTGGGAGTCTATGAGTGTATGTGGGAGTTGTGGGGAGTCTATGAGAGTATGTGGGAGTCTAACTGAGAGTATGTGGGAGTTGTGTGAGTCTTTGAGAGTATTTGGGAGTTGTGGGAGTCTATGGGAGAATGTGGGAGTCTATGGGAGTATGTGGGAGTTGTGGGAGTCTATGGAAGTATTTGGGAGTCTATGAGAGTATGTGGGAGTTGTGGGAGTCTATGAGAGTATGTGGGAGTCTATGAGAGTATGTGGGAGTTGGGAGCCTATGAGAGTATGTGGAGTCTATGAGAGTATGTGGGAGTTGTGAGTCTATGAGTGTATGTGGGAGTTGTGGGAGTCTATGAGAGTATGTGGGAGTCTATGAGAGTATGTGGGAGTTGTGTGAGTCTTTGAGAGTATTTGGGAGTTGTGGGGAGTCTATGGGAGTATGTGGGATTTGTGGGAGTCTATGGGAGTATGTGGGAGTTGTAGGAGTCTATAGGAGTATGTAGAGGAGTTGTGGGGTGGGAGTATGTGGGAGTTGGTAGTCTATGGGAGTATGTGGGAGTTGTGGGAGTCTATGTAAGTATGTGGGAGTTGTGGGGAGTCTATGGGAGTATGTGGGAGTTGTGGGAGTCTATGGGAGTATGTGGGAGTTGTGGGAGTCTATGGAAGTATGTGAGGAGTCTATGAGAGTATGTGGGAGTTGTGGGAGTCTATGGGAGTATGTGGGGAGTCTATGAGAGTATGTGGGAGTTGTGGAGTCTATGGGAGTATGTGGGAGTATGTGGGAGTTGTGGGAGTCTATGGGAGTATGTGGGAGTTGTGGGAGTCTATGGAAGTATGTGGGAAATGTAGGAGTCTATGGGAGTATGTGGGAGTTGTGGGAGTCTATGAGAGTATGTTGGAAGTTTCGGGAGTCATATAGGAGTATGTAGGAGTCTATGAAAGTATGTGGGAGTTGTGGGAGTCTATGGGAGTATGTGGGAGTCTATGAGAGTTTGTAGGGGTTGTGGGGAGTCTATGAAGTATGTGGGAGTTGTGGGAGTCTATCAAAGTATGTGGAGTCTATGAGAGTATGTGGGAGTTGTGGGAGTCTATGAGAGTATGTGGGAGTCTATGAGAGTATGTGGGAGTTGTGGGAGTCTATGAGTGTATGTGGGAGTTGTGGGAGTCTATGAGAGTATGTGGGAGTCTATGAGAGTATGCAGAGTTGTGTGAGTCTTTGAGAGTATGTGGGAGTTGTGGGAGTTGTGGGAGTCTATGGGAGTATGTGGGAGTTGTGGGAGTCTATGGGAGTATGTGGGAGTTGTGGGAGTCTATGGGAGTATGTGGGAGTTGTGGGAGTCTATGGGAGTATGTGGTAGTTGTGGGAGTCTATGGGAGTATGTGGGAGTTGTGGGAGTCTATGGGAGTTTGTGGGAGTTGTGGGAGTCTATGGGAGTATGTGGGAGTTGTGGGAGTCCTATGGGAGTATGTGGGAGTTGTAGGAGTCTGTAAATTATGTGGGAGTCTATGGAAGTATGTGGGAGTCGTGTGAGTTGTGGGAGTCTATGGGAGTATGTGGGAGTTGTGGGAGTCTATGGGAGTTGTGGGAGTCTATGGGAGTATGTGGGAGTTGTGAGGTTTATGGAAGTATGTGGGAGTCTATGGGAGTATGTGGGAGTTGTGGGAGTCTATGGGAGTATGTGGGAGTTGTGGGAGTTTATGGAAGTATGTGGGAGTCTATGGGAGTATGTGGGAGTTGTGGGAGTCTATGGGGAGTATGTGGGAGTTGTGGGAGTTGTGGGGAGTCTATGGGAGTATGTGGGAGTTGTGGGAGTCTATGGGGGAGTATGTGGGGTTGACGGGAGTCTATTGGAGTATTTGGGAGTATGTGGAGTTGTGGGAGTCTATGGGAGTATGTGGGAGTCTATGGGAGTATTTGGGAGTCTATGGGAGTATGTGGCAGTTGTGTGGGAGTATATGGAAGTATGTGGGAGTCTATAGGAGTATGTGGGAGTTGTGGAGTCTATGGAAGTATATGGGAGTCTATGGGAGTATGTGGGAGTTGTGGAAGTCTATGGAAGTATGTGGGAGTCTATGGAAGTATGTAGGGAGTCTTTGGGGGTATGTAGGAGTCTATGGGAGTATGTGGGAGTTGTGGTAGTCTATGAGGTATCATGGGAGTTGTGGGAGTCTATGGGAGTATGTGGGAGTCTATGAGAGTATGTGGGAGCATGTGGGAGTCTATGGAAGTATGTGGGAGTCTATGAGAGTATGTGGGAGTTGTGGGGAGTCTATGAGAGTATATTAGGGAGTTGTGAAGGAGTCTATGGGAGTATGTGGGAGTCTATGAGAGTATGTAGGAGTTGTGGGAGTCTATGGGAGTATGTCGGAGTCTATGAGAGTATGTGGGAGTTGTGGGGGTCTGTGGGGTATGTGGGGTCTATGGTATGTGGGAGTATGTGGGAGTCTATGGGAGTATGTCGGAGTCTATGGGAGTATGTGGGAGTCTATGGGGGTATGTGGGAGTTTTGGGAGTCTTGGGTGTATGTGGGAGTTGTGGGAGTCTATGGAAGTATGTGGGAGTCTATGGGAGTATGTGGGAGTCTATTGGGTATGTGGGGGGGTTGTGGGAGTCTATGGAGGTATGTGGGAGTTGTGGGAGTCTATGGGGGTATGTGGGAGTTGCTGCAGAGGTCTATGGGAGTATGTGGGAGTCTATGAGAGTATGTGGGAGTTGTGGGAGTCTATGGAAGTATGTGGGAGTTGTGGGAGTCTATGGGAGTATGTGGGAGTTGTAAGAGTCTATGGGAGTATGTGGGAGTCTATGAGAGTATGTGGGAGTTGTGGGAGTCTATGAGAGTATTTTGGAGTGTGGGAGTCTATGAGAGTATGTGGGAGTCTATGAGAGTATGTGGGAGTTGTGGGAGTCTATGAGTAACTATGGGAGTCTATGAGAGTATGTGGGAGTTGTGGGAGTCTATGAGTGTATGTGGGTGTGGGAGTCTATGAGAGTATGTAGGAGTCTATGAGTATGTGGGAGTTGTGTGAGTCTTTGAGAGTATGTGGGAGTTGTGGGGATTGTGGGAGTCTGGCAAAGTATGTGGGGGTTGTGGGAGTCTATGGGAGTATGGGAGTTGTAGGAGTCTATGGGAGTATGTGGGAGTTGTGGGAGTCTATGAGAGTATGTGGGAGTTGTGGGATTCTATGAGTATGTGGAGTCTATATGAGAGTATGTAGGAGTTGTAGGAGTCTATGAAATTATGTGGGAGTCTGAGTATGTGGGGAGTTATTTGAAAAAGTCTGAGGTATGTGTGGGAGTCTATGAGAGTATGTGGGAATTATGAGAGTATGTGGGAGTTGTGGGAGTCTATGGGAGTATGTGGGAGTTGTGGGAGTCTGGGAGTATGTGGGAGTTGTGTAGTCTATGTGAGTATGTGGGAGTTGTGGGAATATGGGAGTATGTGGTGTGGGAGTCTATGGGAGTATGTGGGAGTTGTAGGAGTCTATGGGGTATGTGGGAGTTGTGGGAGTCTATGGGAGTATGTGGGAGTTGTGGGAGTCTATGGGAGTATGTGGGAGTTGTGAGTCTATGGAAGTATGTGGGAGTCTATGAGAGTATGTGGGAGTTGTGGGAGTCTATGGGAGTATGTGGGAGTCTGAGAGTATGTGGGAGTTGTGGGAGTCTGGAAGTATGTGGGAGTCTATGAAAGTATGTGGGAGTTGTGGGAGTCTATGGGAGTATGTGGGAGTTGTGGGAGTCTATGGAGGTATGTGTGTGGGAGTTGTGGTAAGGGAGTCTATGGGAGTATGTGGGAGTTGTGGGAGTCTATGAGAGTATGTTGGAGTTGTGGGGAGTCTATGGGAGTATGTGGGAGTCTATGAGAGTATGTGGGAGTTGTGGGAGTCTATGGAAGTATGTGGGAGTCTATGAGAGTATGTGGGAGTTGTGGGAGTCTATGGGAGTATGTGGAAGTCTATGAGAGTATGTGGGAGTTGTGGGAGTCTATGGAAGTATGTGGGAGTCTATGAAAGTATGTGGGAGTTGTGGGAGTCTATGGGAGTATGTGGGAGTTGTGGGAGTCTATGGAAGTATGTGGGAGTTGTGGGAGTCTATGGAGTATCATGGGAGTTGTGGGAGTCTGTAAAGGTATGTTGGAGTTGGCAGGTCTGTGGAGTATGTGGGTCTGAGGTATGTGGGAGTTGTAGGAGTCTATGGGAGTATGTGGGAGTCTATGAGAGTATGTGGGAGTTGTGGGAGTCTATGAGAGTATGTGGGAGTTGTAGGAGTCTATGGGAGTGTCAGGAGTCTACTGAGAGTATGTGGGAGCATGTGGGAGTCTATGGAAGTATGTGGGAGTCTATGAGAGTATGTGGGAGTTGTGGGAGTCTATGAGAGTATGTGGGAGTTGTGGGAGTCTATGGGAGTATGTAGAGTCTATGAGAGTATGTGGGAGTTGTGGGGAGTCTATGGGAGTATGTCGGAGTCTGAGAGTATGTGGGAGTTGTGGGAGTCTATGGGAGTATGTAGGAGTCTATGAGAGTCTATGGGAGTATGTGGGAGTCTATGGGAGTATGTCGGAGTCTATGGGAGTATGTGGGAGTCTATGGGAGTATGTGGGAGTTTTGGGAGTCTATGGGTGTATGTGCGAGTTGTGAGGGGAGTCTATGGAAGTATGTGGGAGTCTATGGGAGTATGTGTGGGAGTCTATTGGAGTATGTGGGAGTTGTGGGAGTCTATGGAAGTATGTGGGAGTTGTGGGAGTCTATGGGAGTATGTGGGAGTTGTAAGAGTCTATGGGGGTATGTGGGAGTCTATGAGAGTATGTGGGAGTTGTGGGGAGTCTATGGAAGTATGTGGGAGTTGTGGGAGTCTATGGGAGTATGTGGGAGTCTATGAGAGTATGTGGGAGTTGTGGGGAGTCTATATGGAAGTATGTGGGAGTCTATGAGAGTATGTGGGAGTTGTGGGAGTCTATGGGAGTATGTGGGAGTCTATGAGAGTATGTGGGAGTTGTGGGAGTCTATGGAAGTATGTGGGAGTCTATGGAAAGTATGTGGGAGTTGTGGGAGTCTATGGGAGTATGTGGGGTTAGCAGGAGTCTATGGAAGTATGTGGGAGTTGTGGGAGTCTATGGGAGTATGTGGGAGTTGTGGGAGTCTATGAGAGTATGTTGGAGTTGTGGGAGTCTATGGGAGTATGTGGGAGTCTATGAGAGTATGTGGGAGTTGTGGGAGTCTATGGGAGTATGTGGGAGTCTATGAGAGTATGTGGGAGTTGTGGGAGTCTATGAGAGTATGTGGGAATTTGTAGGTCTATGGGAGTATGTGGGAGTCTATGAGAGTATGTGGGAGCATGTGGGAGTCTATGGAAGTATGTGGGAGTCTATGAGAGTATGTGGGAGTTGTGGGAGTCTATGAGAGTATGTGGGGTTGTGAGGTCTATGGGAGTATGTGGGAGTCTATGAGAGTATGTGGGAGTTGGCAGGAGTCTATGGGAGTATGTCGGAGTCTATGAGAGTATGTGGGAGTTGTGGGAGTCTATGGGAGTATGTGAGGAGTCTATGAGAGTCTATGGGAGTATGTAGGAGTCTATGGGAGTATGTCGGAGTCTATGGGAGTATGTGGGAGTCTATGGGAGTATGTGGAGTTTGGGAGTCTATGGGTGTATGTGGGAGTTGTGAGGTCTATGGAAGTATGTGGGAGTCTATGGGAGTATGTGGGAGTCTATTGGAGTATGTGGGAGTTGTGAGGTCTATGGAAGTATGTGATTGTGGGAGTCTATGGGAGTATGTGGGAGTTGTAAGAGTCTATGGGAGTATGTGGGAGTCTATGAGAGTATGTGGGAGTTGTGGGAGTCTATGGAAGTATGTGGGTGTGGGAGTCTATGGGAGTATGTGGGAGTTGTAAGAGTCTATGGGAGTATGTGGGAGTCTATGAGAGTATGTGGGAGTTGTGGGGAGGAGTCTATGAGAGTATTTTGGAGTTGTGGGAATTATGAGAGTATGTGGGAGTCTATGAGAGTATGTGGGAGTTGTGAGTCTATGAGAGTATGTGGGAGTCTATGAGAGTATGTGGGAGTTGTGGGAGTCTATGAGTGTATGTGGGAGTTGTGGGAGTCTATGAGAGTATGTGGGAGTCTATGAGAGTATGTGGGAGTTGTGTGGTCTTTGAGAGTATGTGGGAGTTGTGGGAGTTGTGGGAGTCTATGGGAGTATGTGGGAGTTGTGGAGTCTATGGGAGCATGTTTAGAATTTCGGGAGTCTATGGGAGTATGTGGGAGTTGTGAGGTCTATGGGAGTATGTGGGAGTTTTGGGAGTCTATGGGAGTATGTGGGAGTTGTGGGAGTCTATGGGAGTTTGTGGGAGTTGTGGGAGTCTATGGGAGTATGTGGGAGTTGTGGGAGTCTATGGGAGTATGTGGGAGTTGTAGGAGTCTATGGGAGTATGTGGGAGTCTATGGGAGTATGTAAGTCGTGTGAGTTGTGGGAGTCTATGGGAGTATGTGGGAGTTGTGGGGAGTCTATGGGAGTTGTGGGAGTATGGGAGTATGTGGGAGTTGTAGGAGGTCTATGGGAGTATGTGGGAGTCTATGGGAGTATGTGGGAGTCTATGGGAGTATGTGGGAGTCTATGGGAGTATGTGGGAGTTGTGGGAGTTTATGGAAGTATGTAGGAATATGGGAGTATGTGGGAGTTGTGGGAGTCTATGGGAGTATGTAGGAGTTGTGGGAGTTGTGGGAGTCTATGGGAGTATGTGGGAGTTGTGGGAGTCTATGGGAGTATGTGGGAGTTGTGGGAGTCTATTGGAGTATTTGGGAGTATGTGGGAGTTGTGGGAGTCTATGGGAGTATGTGGGAGTCTATGGGAGTATGTGGGAGTCTATGGGAGTATGTAGCAGTTGTGGGAGTATGGAAGTATGTGGGAGTCTGGTGTATATGGGAGTTGTAGAGTCCTATGGAAGTATGTGGGGAGTCTATGGGAGTATGTGGGAGTTGTGGAAGTCTATGGAAGTATGTGGGAGTCTAGCAAGTATGTGAGTCTATGGGAGTATGTGGGAGTTGTGGGAGTCTATGGAAGTATGTGGGAGTCTATGGGAGTATGTAGGAGTCTATGGGGAGTATGTGGGAGTTTTGGAGTCTATGGGAGTATGTGAGGAGTTGTAGAAGTCTATGGAAGTGTGTGGGAGTCTGTGGGAGTATGTGGGAGTCTATTGGAGTATGTGGAGTTGTGGGAGTCTATGGGATTATGTGGGAGTTGTGGGGAGTCTATGGGAGAATGTGGGAGTCTATGGGAGAATGTGGGAGTTGTGGGAGTCTATGGGAGAATGTGGGAGTCTATGGGAGAATGTGGGAGTCTATGGGAGTATGTCGGAGTTGGGAGTCTATGGGAGTATGTGGGAGTTGTGGGAGTCTATGGAAGTATTTGGGAGTCTATGTAAGGAGTATCTTATTGGAGTCTATGGGAGTATGTGGGAGTTTTTGGAGTCTATGGGAATATGTGGGAGTTGTGGGAGTCTATGGGAGTTTGTGGGAGTTGTGGGAGTCTATGGGAGTATGTGGGAATTGTGGGAGTCTATGGGAGTATGTGGGAGTTGTAGGAGTCTATGGGAGTATGTAGGAGTCTATGGGAGTATGGGAGTCTATGGGAGTATGTGGGAGTCTATGGGAGTATGTGGGAGTTGTGGGAGTCTATGGGAGTTGTGGGAGTCTATGGGAGTATGTGGGAGTTGTGGGAGTCTATGGGAGTATGTGGGAGTCTATGGGAGTATGTGGGAGTCTATGGGAGTATGTGGGAGTCTATGGGAGTATGTGGGAGTTGTGGGAGTCTATGGGAGTATGTGGGAGTTGTGGGAGTTGTGGGAGTCTATGGGATTATGTGGGAGTTGTGGGAGTCTATGGGAGTATGTGGGAGTTGTGGGAGTCTGTTAGTGTTGGGAGTATGTGGGAGTTGTGGGAGTCTGGGAGTATGTGGGAGTCTATGGGAGTATGTAGGAGTCTATGGGAGTATGTGGCAGTTGTGGGAGTATATGGAAGTATGTGGGAGTCTATGGGAGTATGTGGGAGTTGTGAGTCTATGGAAGTATGTGGGAGTCTGAGAGTATGTGGGAGTTGTGGAAGTCTATGGAAGTATGTGGGAGTCTATGAAGTATGTGTGGGAGTCTATGGGAGTATGTGGGAGTTGTGGGAGTCTATGGAAGTATGTGGGAGTCTATGGGAGTATGTGGGAGTCTATGGGAGTATGTGGGAGTTTTGGGAGTCTATGGGAGTATGTGGGAGTTGTGGGAGTCTATGGAAGTATGTGGGAGTCTATGGGGTATGTGGGAGTCTATTGGAGTATGTGGGAGTTGTGGGAGTCTATGGGATTATGTGGGAGTTGTGGGAGTCTATGGGAGAATGTGGGGAGTCTATGGGAGAATGTGGGAGTTGTGGGAGTCTATGGGAGAATGTGGGGAGTCTATGGGAGAATGTGGGAGGTCTATGGGAGTATGTCAGGTTGTGGGAGTCTATGGGAGTATGTGGGAGTTGTGGGAGTCTATGGAAGTATTTGGGAGTCTATGGGAGTATGTGGAGACTATGGGAGTATGTGGGAGTTTTTGGAGTCTATGGGAATATGTGGGAGTTGTGGGAGTCTATGGAAGTATGTGGGAGTCTATGGGAGGTATGTGGGAGTCTATGGGAGTATGTGGGAGTTTTGGGAGTCTATGGGAGTATGTGGGAGTTGTGGGAGTCTATGGAAGTATGTGGGAGTCTATGGGAGTATGTGGGAGTCTATGGGAGTATGTGGGAGTTGTGAGTCCCTATGAGAGTATGTTGGAGTTGTGGGAGTCTATGGGAGTATGTGGGAGTCTATGAGAGTATGTGGGAGTTGTGGGAGTCTATGGGAGTATGTGGGAGTCTATGAGAGTATGTGGGAGTTGTGGGAGTCTATGAAAGTATGTGGGAGTTGTGGGGAGTCTATGAGAGTATGTGGGAGTCTATGAGAGTATGTGGGAGTTGTGGGAGTCTATGGGAGTATGTGGGAGTCTATGAGAGTGTGTGGGAGTTGTGGTAGTCTATGGGAGTATGTACAGGAGTCTATGAGAGTATGTGGGAGCATGTGAGGAGTCTATGGAAGTATGTGGGAGTCTATGAGAGTATGTGGGAGTTGTGAGTCTATGAGAGTATGTGGGAGTTGTGGGAGTCTATGGGAGTATGTGGGAGTCTGAAATTATGTGGGAGTTGTGGAGTCTATGGGAGTATGACGGAGTCTATGAGGAAGTATGTGGGAGTTGTGGGAGTCTATGGGAGTATGTGGGAGTCTATGAGAGTCTATGGGAGTATGTGAGTCTATGGGAGTATGTCGGAGTCTATGGGAGTATGTGGGAGTCTATGGGAGTATGTGGGAGTTTTGGGAGTCTATGGGTGTATGTGGGAGTTGTGGGAGTCTATGGAAGTATGTGAGTCTATGGGAGTATGTGGGAGTCTATTGGAGTATGTGGGAGTTGTGGGGGTCTATGAGTATGTGGGAGTTGTGGGAGTCTATGGGAGTATGTGGGAGTTGTAAGAGTCTATGGGAGTATGTGGGAGTCTATGAGAGTATGTGGGAGTTGTGGGAGTCTATGGAAGTATGTGGGAGTTTGTGGGAGTCTATGGGAGTATGTGGGAGTTGTAGAGTCTATGGGAGTATGTGGGAGTCTATGAGAGTATGTGGGAGTTGTGGAGTCTATGAGAGTATTTTGGAGTTGTGGGAGTCTATGAGAGTATGTGGGAGTCTATGAGAGTATGTGGGAGTTGTGGGAGTCTATGAGAGTATGTGGGAGTCTATGAGTATGTGGGAGTTGTGGAGTCTATGAGTGTATGTGGGAGTTGTGGGAGTCTATGAGAGTATGTATAGGAGTCTATGAGTATGGGAGTTGTGTGAGTCTTTGAGAGTATGTGGGAGTTGTGGGAGTTGTGGGAGTCTATGGGAGTATGTGGGAGTTGTGGGAGTCTATGGGAGTATGTGGGAGTTTCAGTCTATGATAGTATGTGGGAGTTGTGGGAGTCTATGGGAGTATGTGGGAGTTGTGGGGAGTCTATGGGAGTATGTGGGAGTTGTGGGAGTCTATGGGAGTATGTCGGAGTTGTGGGAGTCTATGGGAGTATGTGGGAGTTGTGGGAGTCTATGGAGAGTATTTGGGAGTCTATGGGAGTATGTGGGAGTCTATGGGAGTATGTGGGAGTATGTGGGAGTCGTGTGAGTTGTGGGAGTCTATGGGAGTATGTGGGAGTTGTGGGAGTCTATGGGAGTTGTAGGGGAGTCTATGGGAGTATGTGGGAGTTGTGGGAGTCTATGGGAGTATGTGGGAGTCTATGGGAGTATGTGGGAGTCTATGGGAGTATGTAGGAGTCTATGGGAGTATGTGGGAGTTACAGGAGTTTATGGAAGTATGTGGGAGTCTATGGGAGTATGTGGGAGTTGTGGGAGTCTATGGGAGTATGTGGGAGTTGTGGGAGTTGTGGGAGTCTATGGGAGTATGTGGGAGTTGTGGGAGTCTATGGGAGTATGTGGGAGTTGTGGGAGTCTATTGGAGTATTTGGGAGTATGTGGGAGTTGTGGGAGTCTATGGGAGTATGTGGGAGTCTATGGGAGTATGTGGGAGTCTATGGGAGTATGTGGCAGTTGTGGGAGTATATGGAAGTATGTGGGAGTCTATGGGAGTATGTGGGAGTTGTGGGAGTCTATGGAAGTATGTGGGAGTCTATGGGAGTATGTGGGAGTTGTGGAAGTCTATGGAAGTATGTGGGAGTCTATGGAAGTATGTGGGAGTCTATGGGAGTATGTGGGAGTTGTGGGGAGTCTAGATGTGGGAGTCTGTGGGGTATGTGGGGGTCTATGGGAGTATGTGGGAGTTTGGGAGTCTATGGGAGTATGTGGGAGTTGTGGGAGTCTATGGAAGTGTGTGGGAGTCTATGGGAGTATGTGGGAGTCTATTGGAGTATGTGGGAGTTGTGGGAGTCTATGGGATTATGTGGGAGTTGTAGGGAGTCTATGGGAGAATGTGGGAGTCTATGGGAGAATGTGGGAGTTGTGGGAGTCTATGGGAGAATGTAGGAGTCTATGGGAGAATGTGGGAGTCTATGGGAGTATGTCGGAGTTGTAGAGGAGTCTATGGGAGTATGTGGGAGTTGTGGGAGTCTATGGAAGTATTTGGGAGTCTGGAGTATGTAGGAGTCTATGGGAGTATGTGGGAGTTTTTGGAGTCTATGGGAATATGTGGGGAGTTGTGGGAGTCTATGGGAGTTTGTGGGAGTTGTGGGAGTCTATGGGAGTATGTGGGAGTTGTGGGAGTCTATGGGAGTATGTGTAGGAGTTGTAGGAGTCTATGGGAGTATGTGGGAGTCTATGGGAGTATGTGGGAGTCGTGTGAGTTGTGGGAGTCTATGGGAGTATGTGGGAGTTGTGGGAGTCTATGGGAGTTGTGGGAGTCTATGGGAGTATGTGGGAATTTTGTAGGAGTCTATGGGAGTATGTGGGAGTCTATGGGAGTATGTGGGGTCTATGGGAGTATGTGGGAGTCTATGGGAGTATGTGGGAGTTGTGGGGAGTCTATGGGAGTATGTGGGAGTTGTGGGAGTTGTGGGAGTCTATGGGATTATGTGGGAGTTGTGGGAGTCTATGGGAGTATGTGGGAGTTGTGGGAGTCTATTGGAGTATTTGGGAGTATGTGGGAGTTGTAGGAGTCTATGGGAGTATGGGAGTCTATGGGAGTATGTGGGAGTCTATGGGAGTATGTGGCAGTTGTGGGGAGTATATGGAAGTATGTGGGAGTCTATGGGAGTATGTGGGAGTTGTGGGAGTCTATGGAAGTATGTGGGAGTCTATGGGAGTATGTGGGAGTTGTGGAAGTCCTATGGAAGTATGTGGGAGTCTATGGAAGGTATGTGTGGGAGTCTATGGGAGTATGTGGGAGTTGTGGGAGTCTATGGAAGTATGTGGGAGTGTATGGGAGTATGTGGGAGTCTATGGGAGTATGTGGGAGTTTTAGGGTCTATGGGAGTATGTGGGAGTTGTGGGAGTCTATGGAAGTATGTGGGAGTCTATGGGAGTATGTGGGAGTCCTATTGGAGTATGTGGGAGTTGTGGGAGTCTATGGGATTATGTGGGAGTTGTGGGAGTCTATGGGAGAATGTGGGAGTCTATGGGAGAATGTGGGAGTTGTGGGAGTCTATGGGAGAATGTGGGGAGTCTATGGGAGAATGGCTGGGGGAGTCTATGGGAGTATGTATGGAGTTGTGGGAGTCTATGGGGTATGTGGGAGTTGTGGGAGTCTATGAAGTATTTGGGAGTCTATGGGAGTATGTGGGAGACTATGGGGAGTATGTGGGAGTTTTTGGAGTCTATGGGAATATGTGGGAGTTGTGGAGTCTATGGAAGTATGTGGGAGTCTATGGGAGTATGTGGAGTCTATGGGGAGTATGTGGGAGTTTTGGGAGTCTATGGGAGTATGTGGGAGTTGTGGGAGTCTATGGAAGTATGTGGGAGTCTATGGGAGTATGTGGGAGTCTATGGGAGTATGTGGGAGTTGTGGGAGTCTATGGGATTATGTGGGGTGTGGGGGTCTATGGGAGAATGTGGGAGTCTATGGGAGAATGTAGGAGTTGTGAGGTCTATGGGAGAATGTGGGAGTCTATGTGAGAATGTGGGAGTCTATGGGGTATGTCCAGGAGTTGGGGAGTCTATGGGAGAATGTGGGAGTCTATGGGAGTAGTATGTGGGAGTTGTGGGAGTCTATGGAAGTATTTGGGAGTCTATGGGAGTATGTGGGAGTCTATGGGAGTATGTGGGGAGTTTTTGGAGTCTATGGGAGTATGTAGGAGTTGTGGGGAGTCTATGAGAGTATGTGGGAGTCTGAGAGTATGTGGGAGTCTATGAGAGTATGTGGGAGTTGTGGGATTCTATGGGAGTATGTGGGAGTCTATGAGTATGTGGGAGTTGTGGGAGTCTATGAGAGTATGTGGGAGTCTATGAGAGTATGTGGGAGTTGTGAGGTCTATGAGAGTATGTGGGGAGTCTATGAGAGTATGTGGGAGTCTATGAGAGTATCGTGGGAGTTGTGGGAGTCTATGGGAGTATGTGGGAGTTGTGGGAGTCTATGGGAGTATGTGGGAGTTGTGGAGTCATGGGAGTATGTGGGAGTTGTGGGGAGTCTATGGGAGTATGTGGGAGTTGTGGGAGTCTATGGGAGTATGTGGGAGTTGTGGGAGTCTATGGGAGTATGTGGGAGTTGTGGGAGTCTATGGGAGGTATGTGGGAGTTGTGGGAGTCTATGGGAGTATGTGGGAGTTGTGGGAGTCTATGGAAGTATGTGGGAGTCTATGAGAGTATATGTGGGAGTTGTGGGAGTCTATGGGAGTATGTGGGGAGTCTATGAGAGTATTTGCAGGAGTTGTGGAGTCTATGAAAGTATGTGGGAGTCTATGAAAGTATGTGGGAGTTGTGGGAGTCTATGGGAGTATGTGGGAGTTGTGGGAGTCTATGGAAGTATGTGGGAGTTGTGGGAGTCTATGGGAGTATGTGGGGTTGTGGGAGTCTATGAGTATGTTGGAGTTGTGGGAGTCTATGGGAGTATGTGGAATACATGGTATGTGGGAGTTGTGGGAGTCTATGGGAGTATGTGGGAGTCTATGAGAGTATGTGGGAGTTGTAGGAGTCTATGAGAGTATGTGGGAGTTGTGGGAGTCTGAGAGTATGTGGGAGTCTATGAGAGTATGTGGGAGTTGTGGGAGTCTATGGGAGTATGTGGGAGTCTATGAGAGTGTGTGGGAGTTGTGGTAGTATATGAGAGTATGTAGAGGTTGTGGGAGTCCTATGGGAGTGTGGGAGTCTATGAGAGTGTGGGAACATGTGGGAGTCTATGGAAGTATGTGGGGAGTCTATGAGAGTATGTGGGAGTTGTAGGAGTCTATGAGAGTATGTGGGAGTTGTGGGAGTCTATGGGAGTATGTAGGAGTCTATGAGTATGTGGGAGTTGTGGGAGTCTATGGGAGTATGTAGGAGTCTATGAGAGTATGTGGGAGTTGTGGGAGTCTATGGGAGTATGTGAGGTCTATGAGAGTCTATGGGGTATGGCAGGAGTCTATGGGGTATGTCGGAGTCTATGGGAGTATGTGGGAGTCTATGGGAGTATGTGGGATTTTTAGGATACTATGAGAGTATGGGGGAGCATGTGGGAGTCTATGGGGTAAGTAGGAATTGAGTCTATTGGAGTAAGTGGGAGTTAATGGTATGTTCAGTGTATATGTAGGGAGTATATTTAATGTATTTAATATCAGTACATTGTTTATTAAATAATAATTTACATTTATATTAAATATTGGTACATATTGTAGTAAATATGGATATTGTGTCACTATAATAGATTAAACAGACATTTCGATAAATCTGTCATGAAATATTATGAATTTAACATGTTTTTGCGTAAAAAATAAAAAATGGAAGTATATCTTATAATTTCTTTTCAACTTTTTATTTATCCTATTGGTTGATTTCTTTATGAGGTTTTGCAGTTTTCTTTTGCCCCCTCCTCCCACTGCACACCAGGCTCCCAAGACCCTCCCCACTTTAATAGATGAAGCCCAGATCTCATAATGCTAATGAAAGACAAATTTGCTGATGGAAAGCGCTACTGCTGACGATTCAGGAGCCAAATTTTTTCAGACGCAAAATTGTAAACAACGGTTAAGTCAGTTTTTACAACATTAGTACTAAAACTAAACAAATAGCACAGGTAGACAGTTTTGTACTAAAACTAAACAAATAGCACTGGAAGGTAGACAGTTTTGTACTAAAACTAAACAAATATCTCAGTAGAGTTAGACAGTTTTGTACTAAAATTAAACAAATATCTCAGCACAGGTAGACAAGTTTTGTATTTCAGCGTTTAGAACTATGTTGGACATCAGATTTAGAGTATTTAGAATAGAAGGGTTTAACTTATCACCTAACCCGAAGAACCAAACAGGAAGAAGTATAATAACAAATTACAACTGTTACTTCCTGTTTTACTTTCATTGTCTCCGATGCTATTTTTAGACCACCAGTTGGACATGACATACTTCTGTAATTAATGACAGTTGGTACTCATTAACATTCAACTTCTGTGACTCCAGGTTTCAGTGTATATATACTGATGTCTAGACATTTTGTAACCGGTGGCTCTTCTAGTCGGTGTATACTATACAGATGAGTGATTCAAAAACGACAGCTGTTTAGTAAAGAGTTTAAATATAGGTTGAATGTTATGTAGGACTTTTATTGAATTAAAATATACTAGTATGTGTTGAGTTTGCCAAAGATAGTTTTAAAAAAAGATTTTACTAACATAGACATTAAAAAAAATATTTCGATTTTTTAATGACGCATTACGTGTATTAATATATTTGTATCAACAATATTGTGTACATATTGTGTTCATCATTCGAGTACTTCACGTTTAAAGGCGCTGATATATATAACGTGAAGATAGATTTCAAAACAAACATAAAGAGAAATCATGTAATATCAAATCACCAGTTCATTGGAAAATAAACATCAGCAATAGAAAATGCATTCTGTAAGAGGAAGCTGCGCTTCACAAAGTATCGAATTC
Organism: Bulinus truncatus; assembly: GCA_021962125.1. Classification (NCBI taxonomy): domain Eukaryota; kingdom Metazoa; phylum Mollusca; class Gastropoda; family Planorbidae; genus Bulinus; species Bulinus truncatus. Next base: position 750,705 of record JAGDYQ010000174.1, read on the forward strand.
AATCATTTAAAAAAAAATCTACAAGAAAAATATTTCTTAATTTAGAACAAATCTTAAAATTTGAAGATAACTGGCAATTGTACATTTCTTACGCCTCACATGAATTCTGCTGAAAAAAATAAATCAATATAAGTATTGCTCAGAAATAAGATTTTAGCAGCATCTCTTCTTAATTTACAACAGATCCAGAGTGAGTAATTGGAACGTTAAAATTGTCAACTCTTGGTTAACAATGTACATGCATCTTTGTTAACATAACATTAACAATCAATATAGTTGTGGTTGTATTGTAACTCTGTATACATAACATAAACATTTCATTTTGTTGTTTCGCCGTTCATGTAAAATTTTCGGTTTATTGGCTGCAGCCCTTCGACAGCGATGACATAATCTTACCTAATGAGGATTGCTTGGCAGTTTGTCTCATCAGAAAATGTCCACTGCATATGCGACATATTCACACGGACAAAACAGTCAACATCATGTCTTGCCATATAGGGCTCATCATGTAAGCAATCATATTACATATATTCATGTAAATCATATTACATATATTCATGTAAATAATATTACATATATTCATGTAAATCATATTACATATATTCATGTAAATCATATTACATATATTCATGTAAATCATATTACATATATTCATGTAAATCATATTACATATATTTATGTAAATCATATTACATATATTCATGTAAATCATATTACATATATTTATGTAAATCATATTTTATATATTCATGTAAAGTGATAAGCTATTATAAATTATCAATGGTATCACATTGTTTTGACAGCTTTGATAATTGTTAAAATATTTAGTGTTAATTAGATCGCTTGACAAAGGTGGGGTCTAGAGGACGGGTTTAGACTCGGATGGGTGGGATGAATATAAAGTGGACCGGAAATAGAGCGGAAAATAATTAACTAGAAATTTGTTTTAACTTTTCATTTTATAATTTGTTGATATAAATTTAAATTCGAAACTTTACCTACAGTTGGAAGAAAAGTGTTTGAAATTAAATTTCATGCATCTATTTTTAGAGAGGACACCCCACCCCACCTCTGGTCAAATATTTGGTGGCCTTTAGTTGCTAGGGACGCCCATCCTTGACAACAGCCTTCCGTAAAAATGTTAATATTTATCTAACGACCAACCAATGCATTACCAATGGCTGATCGTTTACCATGTACTCTTACTCAGTCATTAGAGTCTTGTGAGTCTTGGATGACTGAGTGTCACACTGTTATTACTGTGAGAGATGAATTTAGGAACATGTAGGGTCATGACATGCACCTGATTTACATCTATATATATATATATATATATATATATATACTCATGTCATATAAATAACATACCACTCATGTCATATAAACAACATACACTCATTCAAACAAACAACATACACTCATGTCATATAAATAACATAGACTCATGTCATATAAATAACATACACTCATATCATGTAAACAACATACACTCATGTCAAATAAACAACATACACTCATGTCATATAAATAATATAGACTCATGTGTTATAAATAACATATACTCATGTCATATAAACAACATACACTCATGTCAAATAAACAACATACACTCATGTCTTGTAAACAACATACTCATGTTAAATAACTAACATATACTCATGTCATATAAACAACATACACTCATGTCATATAAATAACATATACTCATGTCATATGAATAACATACACTCATATCCCATATAAATATGTAGACTACATACACAAGTACGATGTATTTTCATAATTGATTCTGCTTTGTTTACCTCTTGTTTATTTTTAAATCGATTTTTGTGTTAAATTGCTTTTTTTCCTTGTTTTTTTATTCCTTTTGGTGTTTTCTAAAAAAAAAATGTTAACCTTAAACATAAAAGCTCATAAATGTTTTACGATTCTCGTGTATCAATGTTTTTGTACGTTATGTTGCTTTTATACAAAACATGCATTTTTTTTTTAAAATTACGCATGTGCCAACACTTTGAATCTGAAACCAAATTAACATTTCCAGAATCAAAAAGCTTTTAATTAACACATTCTATCCTCTTTCTAGGATATTTTAATCTCAATCGCTTTTAAAACAACTTTGTTTATTTATATTATTTCTCATCTAATAAAATAATATAGATTTGAGTTCTGTGTTGAAAAGAAAGTAAAGTGTAACAGTTTTCAGTTTAAAATACAAATCATGAAATAATCGGATCTGCCCGAAACCAAAAATAACCCAGCCTACCGATGAAGCCTAAGGGGATATACCTCTATGCAAAGGTTTGCAGGGTACAGCCAGTATTTTATAATTATCAATGTAGATTTTAAGGCATGTCTGGTGTGTGTCTGGAAGGGAAAGATGGTGATAAAGCAGACTATTTCAAATGAAACACTGATTACAAGTTAGAGTAATTTCACTAGAAATCAAAGGGTTTAAATGTATTACTTATTGATACGGTCTAAAATGATTTAATTTATACCGTTATAAACTATTGTAAAGTTGAATTCCTTTCCTAGTGATGGTTAACAACAAATAACACCAAATATTATATTCTTAGTAGTGAAATATAAATTTGTATTTCATTAATCATTTACATGTAGACAACAATCAACTGTCTCAAATTTCTATTCAACAATACGAAAACATTTTTTTCGATGCCAGATTTTTCTTTTTCTGTGTGTTTAGTTGTTTTTTTTTTGCAAAGCCTATATGTAGTCTGTAGGGAAAGGTATTTGGCCACAGTGTGGTGTTAACCGCAAAGTATAAATATAGGGGCATTCGATACATTCACAACAGACGTAAAGTGCTAACACAATATTAACAATGTATCTTAGTTTGACAAATGCTCATACTGCTCATACACAATGTTTGCAAATATAATTAATTGAAACAAAAGTACCCGCAAAATTTATGCACATGATGTACTTACATGATTTACTCACTTAATTTATCAACGAGGCACTATCACAATATATTCATATCAAGTGCCCCTTAATGTACTCATAATAATGGTACTTAAATGATGTGCGTACACAAGGCCTTATATTATGTACTCACTATTTGTACCCATTCGATGTACCTAAACTGGTACTATGTACGTGTATATAACTCTGTAGTCACAGATTACTCACACACACTAGTAGTGATATTTAATTTTACAACTTACTATCACTGTGTCTTTATTCCTCCAGGGATCAACACTTGATAAAGCAGATCAGATCAAAAGACTGACCACTGAAAAAGAAAGATGCCTTTTGAAAAAATTCCATGACTCCATTCACACTTTCGGAAGTAGGGGGAGTTCAACATTATACATACACCCCTATCTTGTTTACTGACAGTCCGGTTAAACAAATTTGGACATTATTTGTAGCTCATTATACATAGACCCATATCTTGTTTACTGACAGTCAGTTAAACAAATTTAGACATTATTTGTAGCTCATTATACATAGACCCATATCTTGTTTACTGACAGTCCGGTTAAACAATTTTGGACATTATTTGTAGCTCATTATACATACCCATATCTTGTTTACTAATGATCCGGTTAAACAAATTTGGACATAAATTATAGCTGTAACTAGCCGTGTACCCAGCGTAGGATTGCTCGTGACACATATGAGTTTCTATTGCCTAAATCAGCCACAATTATATGGATGGGGCTGAGCAGGTTCTCGAGCTGGGACCATGGGGTGAACGGAAGAAATGTCCGTAAGTTTCTGGAGCGGCCGTCCAAAACTGACCCGTGGTGGAAGCTTAGGCGAGTCGAGCAGGCGCTAATTGCCCAGTTCCGTACTTAGCACTGTCCTATTGGCGCGTACTTGGGGAGGTTGAGGCCCAATGTCGACACCTTTGCAGACACTGCAGGGAGGTGGAGGAAACCGTAGATCATTTGCTTTTCAGGTGCCCCCGGACTGGCGGACCACAGGGTGGACCAGTCCGGAAGCTTTTTAGCCATTGGGCTCTATGGCAGTCTCCATATGGTGAGAGACACAGCAAGTCCGTCTCACGGGCTCTAAGAGACAAGTCTCAGCCCGCAGATTACTGAGAGAAGTTCAAAGAGAGAGTGAGAGAAAGAGGGCATGGACTGACCCGTGGCAGGGGGCTTAGTAGGATCGAACATGCCCTAATTGCCCAGTTCCCGTACTGGGCATTGTCCTATAGGTGCGTACTTTGGGAGGTGAGGCCCAATGTCGATTCCCTTTGCCGGCACTGCAGAATGTTGTGCTATTTAAGTGCTCGAGTTGGCAGAGAGGGTGGACCAGTCAGGTAGCTCGCTTGCCTTTGGCTTATATGACACTTCTCAGATGTTGAAAACACAGCGAGTTTGATCTCACAGGTTCTAAGAAATTAGGTTTCAGCCCGCAGTTATCACTGAGATAGTTCATTCAGAGAGAGAGAGAGAGAGGTGACTCGTAGCGTGCGGGGGTCCAGGGAGGCCGGCCCCCGGCGTTTTGTCTGGCCCTCTACTCTATTCTTCTACTTAGTAAAATGTATTACCTGCCCCCCCCCGCTATTGCCCTGGCCCTTGCTAGAATGCCTGGCCCCCTGCTGTAGCTAGAATTTTCACGCTACGGGGCTGGAGAGAGGAGAGTTCAGAGAAAGAGAGAGAGAGAGAGAGAGAGAGAGAGAGAGAAAGAGAGAGAGAGAGAGAGAGAAAGAGAAAAAGAGAGAGAGAGAGAGAGGCAGGGTTGATACATCAATTGTGTCATATCCCACTGTCTCAAGTACTAACCATCTACATTTCATACGTCACAAATGACTTATTACCTGTCAATGCTTAGTATTTATTTAATATTTATAAGCTTTATCAATGATTCAATTTCTCATAGTTATTTTTTTACTTCAATTAATCGTAGTATACACAGAAGATAGTGAACGATAATTGATGACGTCAACGAGTAATTCTGTCTTATTATAATGCGTAACTACTCTAAGGAAATGATCTATTATAAGCACCTGCAGACTTCCAGACATGTTTTTAAATATTGAGATGTTGCCTAATTCATATGTCTAACCGTAAATTGATTAAACATTACATTATAGTGAATACATTACGGTGGATGGTAAACATTACACATTATAGTGAATACATTACGGTGGATGGTAAACATTACACAGTATAGTGAATACATTACGGTGGATGGTAAACATTACAGTATAGTGAATACATTACGGTGGATGGTAAACATTACACATTATAGTGAATACATTACGGTGGATGGTTGACCCTTACGTGAAATTAAATCAATTGTTGTAATATTTGTTTCGTCTGAATATCTCATAACAATGTCCTCCTTCCCCCACCCCTACCGGTTATTTATGACTTCATCAACTTCGGTAAAAAATTGGATTTCTCTGATCTCTAATGAACGAGACAAAAAATTCCGTTTACCCGACCTGATCAAATACAAAAAAAAACAAAGTTGAAGAAATATTGTTCGATCTAAATCTATAAACAAATGGGAAAGGTTGTGTTCACTGGCTCTATAAACTGACAGCAAAGTTCAACTGTAAAATAAAACTTGAAATTACATCCAGTTATAGAGAAGTTGATATGTTGATATGACCTAATGAATTCATTTATCATCCGTTCATATGTGGTTCATATGTGGATCATATGTGGTTCATATGTGGTTCATATGTGGTTCATACGTGGTTTAGTTGAATTTTCGTCTCTCAATAGGGTTATTGTTGGGTCTTTATACTCTCAAGTATCTGATAATTTAATATCAAAGATAGGACAATATTACAAAGTACTAAGTCTTGTTACAGAACGCAATACAAAGTACTGAAGTCTTGTTACAGAACACAATATTACAAAGTACTGAAGTCTCGTTACAGAACACAATATTACAAAGTATGAAGTAATGTTACAGAAGACAATATTACAAGTACGAAGTAATGTTACAGAAGACAATATTACAAAGTACTGAAGTAATGTTACAGAAGACAATATTACAAAGTACTGAAGTAATGTTACAGAACAATATTACAAAGTACTGAAAGTAATGTTGCAGAAGACAATGTACGAAGTACTGAAGTAATGTTACAGAAGACAGTATTACAAAGTACTGAAGTAATGTTACATAACGCAATGTGCAGAGTACTTCATTCAGGGGCAAAGTGGCACACGAGAAGTCCCAGCACAAGTTATCGTCTGGCAGTTGTTCGGGGTTGTATGATCTCACTATATTGACCCTGTTGATGGTTTTGATATTAGTGACATTAGTAAGGGAAAGTGAATAGGGTCAAACTTCGTTATCGGTCAGACATGGACCGACACTGGCCGTTGGGCAGTCTGATCTGACATGCGCTCTGCTCGTTTGGTGTGGCTATGAGACGGCTAATAGGTTCATATATACCGATGGCTACAAGAGACTCTTTTGGGGCCAGGAGAATCTTTACCTTTGAAAAAAAAAAAACATTAAGTATGCTCATTTTAAAACATTTAACACGCTTAATTTAAAAACAATAATGTGCGGTCAATTTATTTCTATATTATTATCTCATATAATAACATGTATTTAATAGTACACTTACGTAAAAAATGAATTAAATTGTACAAATAATAATGTGTCAGAATATCGTGAGGTACATGAGACTGTTGTTTGAGATGATAAAATTGCAAGGTTTTGTTAGTATATCAATATGAAACACAAAATGTGAAAAAAAAAAATGGAAATGAATATTATAAATCATGGCATGCGCCATCTTTCTGTAGCCAAGGACAGGAAGTTCTTTGAAAAACTGATTGATGACTTGAAACTCTAATGAAACTCAGGGATTAAACTCATAAATGTGTGCTAAAACATGGAGGAAAAAAACCCAAGAGAGAAGCGAAAGAAGGAAATAAAAGAGAGGAGAAAGATAAAAAGAGAGAGTGAGAGAGAAACAAGAAGTGAGATAGAGTGAGGGACATACGAAGAGAGGAGAGAGTGAGATACGAAAAGAGAGAGAGAGAGAGATAGAGAGAAAGAGAAAGAGGGAGAGAGAATGAGAGACGAAGACATTATGAGACAGAGAATAGAAAAAAAGAGAAATAACTAGAGAGAGAGAGAGTGTGTGTATGTGAGAGAGAAAGTGATGGGTGGTGTGGTGGGTGAAGAACGAGAGAGAGAAGGAGGGCGAATGAGAAAGACTATAGGTGTAATTAATAGAAAAGTTATAGAATATCATTATGACTATGTTTAACTTTTACCCAGATTTCATTTTGTGTTGTTGACTAATTTTGTTACTTTTCATCATGTTTACTAAAGTTAGTTGATCTAAAAATAATATCTTCCCTGTTTATGTGTTTTATACATTAACCATGCCACTGGTAATTTCTATGTTAAATCTACTGATGATGATCATCTTTAATCTCTACAAATACATCAACAGTATTCTCTATAAATATTTTAGATCTAGCAATTATTTTTTTTACTTTTTATTACAGCTTAATAAATTATATAAGTTTATTCCAATATTTGTTTCCTATTATATATTTTTTTTAGTTTGTCCAATAATTCAACCTGCTAGCTTTTTGTCATAAACTTTTAAAAAACCTTTATGAAAATAAGCTTTTATTCAAATGCACTAAAATAAAAAATTTAAATGATATAAATATTTTAATAGATTATCATTACTTAAAATGTAAATGTGTGAAAAAATCGGATCTGCCCGAAACCAAAAATAACCTAGCCTACCGATCAAGCCTATGCAAGAGTTTTGCAGGGTACAACTAGTTATATTAATAATAATTTACAAAAATGTTGACACAGATAACAGATGTACGACTAAGTTTTTTAGCGACATTCGAATTTTAATTGCAATTATTTGACCCTTTGACCAACTGATTTAGTTTCCACCGTATCTAAAACAACATCGAACATTTTATTCGAACATTTGTTTAAAACTGTGTGAAACTTTACGTCTAAAATTTTGGATTCATTTGATACAAAGTAATTACCGGAGCAGATAATCACCAAACTGGGAATTCCTGTGTTCAAAACGCCACTGTTGAACAATCATTTCCGGGTCACAAACCTTATACAATCAATGCCAGACGATAGAAAAATGGCGTGCAAACGTCAGACAATGTTGGACAATATCTCAGAAAGAAAATTAACTGTCTAAATTTTACACGCGTAATAATAATAAAAAAAAATATACACCACCAAAACATGTAGCTATTGGAAACTGAAATATTTCTGTGTATGTGTGTGTGTGTATGTCCGAAATAAAATATAATTCATTGTTTTGGATGGGTTGGTGGACCCAGCAAGGGCGATATTCATAGAACTTGCCATCAGGGATTTTCTCGTTTCAACAACTTATTACATAAAGTTCCATGATGCTTTCTTTTCTTGTTTTTCATTGTTTTTGTTTTGTTGTTATTGTTGATGTTGGTGTTGTTGTTGGTGTTGTTGTTGTAAGAGTGCAATGTATTGATACCACATTTTTTAAAGTCCTGAGAGTATGAGATGGGTATTACTTATATCCTTTATACAGCTAACAGGGGTGATTTTTGCAGTGCCCTTCGTTCATCCCCATGATAGGCGACGGTGAAATGACCATGGAGGCACCACGGGAGACATAGGTATGGTGACTGTGACGTTTGTTAGAAATATTTAGTTATAAATATTGGCATAGTGCCATGTTAATGTAAATATAAAAATATGATATTTAGTCAACCGCGACTTGTTAGGGTAAAGGAGTGTAATATTGTTAGGGTACTGAGTGTACTATTGTTAGGGTACTGAGTGTACTATTGTTAGGGTACTGAGTGTACTATTGTCAGGGTACTAGGTGCCACTATTGTTAGGGTACTGAGTGTACTATTGTCAGGGTACTGAGTGTATTATTGTTAGGGTAGTAGTAGTAGTAGGCATCCGTCCATGTCGGAAGATGATGGTAGCGCTCTAGATTAGTTATCAGTCGTGTTTTTGAGGGCACTATTGTTGAATTACATAGCGCACTCTTGTGGGAACAGGTGCACTATTTTTAGGGTACATAGTGCACTCTTGTTAGATACAAATTGTACTATTGTTAGGGTAAAGTGTACTATTGTTAGGGTAATGAGTGTATTATTGTTCAGGGTAAGTAGTGCAATACTGATAGGTACATAGTGCACTATTGTTAGGGTACATAGTGCACAATTGTTAGAATTTTATAGTGCACTATTGTTGGGGCACTGAGTGCACTATTGTTAGGGTACTGAATGCACTGGAGCTATGGTGTCTCCCACCAGCTGTAGACGATATCATAAGACTAAGTATAATCATTTTTTTCAGAGTTAAAAGTAACAACTTGGCAAGTGATAGAAGCTTTTGAAATTAATTGAACCCAATGTCTTGGTGGCATACATTCCACTGTTATTGAAATGAATTGCTCATCGCAACCCAATGTCATGGTGGCATACATTCCACTGTTATTGAAAAAAGTTCAGTTGAATACATAAATGGTGTGTGACGGATGCTTGCGTCACACATTATTTTGTAAACAGATAGACGTTTATAACATACAAAACACGGTTTAAGTTAAAAGCTATGTAATAATATAGATGAAATATAACATATAGATATTGTGACATATAGGCAATGTTTCTCTAACATTAAGATATTGTGACATAAAGACAATGTTTCTCTGACATATATATATATATATATATATATATATATATATATATATATATATATATATATATATATATTCTGACATATAGACAATGTTTCTCTGACGTATAGATATTGTGACATATTGACAATGTTTCTCTGACGTATAAATATTGTGACATATTGACAATGTTTCTCCGACGTAGATATTGTGACATATTGACAATGTTTCTCTGACGTATAGATATTGTGACATATAGACAATGTTTCTCTGACGTATAGATATTGTGACATGACAGTAACATACAGCTCTCGATATTGTGACATATAGACAATGTTTCTCTGTCCAAATTCAATAATAAACTGGGGAGTCCAAGAATGCATGTTTGTTCTTTTTACAATTTTTCCCACCTTGTGGAAAAAACTGTCAAAAGAAATAAGAACAGTTTTGACCGGACAGGAATTACGGGATTAATCTCCAGAATAATATTTTCAGACAATGTAACAGCACTTGTCTCTCTCCACAGTCCCCACCCTCCAGCAGCCTATCCCCACCACTCCATTGTCACACATAGAGTATCTCATATATCCGCTTGTTTCATTTTATTAGTTTTCCTATTAACGTGACAGTGAGATATAGTTGATCCCTGGTATAATCATTTCTGGGATAAGTAACTGAACTTACTGGCTAGCAGGAAGACGATTGGTCAATCTCAAAGGACAATCCTTTTATGTATAGCTATTTTCGTTGTCAATAGTTAGTACTTGGTCAATTATTGCAATACGCAACTATGTATATTAGTACTTGGTCAGTTATTGTGGTGACAAATCACTTATTATGGGTATTGTGGTCATTAGTGGCTCATTGTACAAGAATACTTAGGAGCCATTCACTTATTACCTAGTTAATGAGCTTTTTTCTTGATTTTTTTTTAACCCCCTCCCCTGCGTAACGATTATTTTCACCGTCTAAATCATTGCATCATACTTCGGCGTCCTCAACCCCCTCCCCACCCCATAAGGCGTAAATAATAAGTGAACGGACCCTTACTTTGTCGTACACTATATAGGTACCCACCTGGTAATGGTTAGTCATTGTTTATATATATACACACACCTGGTAATTGTAAGTCATTATATATATATATATACATATATATATATATATATATATATATATATGCCTGGTAATGGTTAGTCATTATATAGCCTATATATATACCTGATTGGTCAAGGTCCACAAGTGTGCAACGAATTCCCAGACTCACCTCAGTCAAACTATGCTGATGTATCTCTCATCGTTGTATGACGTCTCTAGTTCATGAATTCTGCATGCCCCTTCATTTCACATTTTGAATCTTCTCCATTCAAACTGCATTTAATATTTTGGTCTAGTAACAGTTAGAGATGAAAGAAATGCAATCCATACTTTTCAATTGATAGCTGTATAGTGTAGACAGTGTCAACAGATACATAACCTCCGGCAAGCAAGTCATATATCTGGTTCAATGTCTTGCTAAACAAGCTAATTACAGTATTTTCTGAACATGTTCTAAAGAAAACTAAGCTCTTACTGTGCATTCCTTCTTAAGTTCAAAGTCATTCATTTTAAAGCCAAAGTCTATAAAGTTCAAGAAGCCATTGACATATTATTGATTGAAGACTTCCATTAAACTTGTTCTCTCTATGTCACCAGTGATAGACTACTGACGACTAATGACGAAACATCAACAGGTCTCTGGTTTATATTGAAGTCAGTAACCAACTTATTTAGACCCAATTCCTTAGTACATCACCAGGCCTGAATTGTATACTGCCAAAAGTAATTTGTTGGTTTTTCCGTGTCTGAAAAATAAAAAAGAGACTTTTTTTTTCACGAAACAGAGTTGATTTTAAAAATCTTAAAACTTTTTTCCCCAAAACATTTGAATACATTTTTCTCACCTATCCAAAAAAAAAAATTTTTTATAGATATTTTCTCCTTAATTAACAAGTGTTATTAAGACATTTTAAAAATAGTGAAGCAGTGTTAGACATTTTAGAATGGTGAAGCCATTGTAGTAAAAAAGTGTTATATTAGTTTCAAATAATCTCTAAATATATATATATGTACATGTAGTAAACTAAGGGTGAGTGTAGAAGCTTGTAAAAATACCCAGTGTCGAATAGGAAGATACAAATACAATAATGGTCCTCATATTATTTAAATATTGGAAATACCTCTTATGTACTTCTAATTTACTTCTTATGTACTTCTTGTTTAAGAAATATAATAAAAACCTTTAACTGCTATACCTAATAAAACATTTTCATTAAAAAATTATCATTTGTATGTAATTAAAAATATCTTTAAATTTGAAAATTGAGTCGGGGATCTTAAATTTCTGTCATGGGAAGTAACTTTCTTAAATGAGTTTTACGATTTTTGTAATGAAAGGGGAGGGTAGTCCACTGACATCTCATTTCATGTCTACATGACAATAAACTATTTTAATTTGTCTACATGACAATAAACTATTTAATTTGTCTACATACGACAATAAACTATTTGAATTTATACATGACAATAAACTATTTTGAATTTGTCTACATGACAATAAACAATTTTAATTTGTCTACATGACAATAAACAATTTTAATTTGTCTACATGACAATAAACTATCTTAATTTGTCTACATGACAATAAACAATTTTAATTTGTCTACATGACAATAAACTATTTGAATTTGTCTACATGACAATAAACTATTTGAATTTGTCTACATGGCAATAAACTATTTGAATTTGTCTACATGACAATAAACGAATTTAATTTGTCTACATGACAATAAACGATATGAATCTGTCTACATGACAATAAACGATATGAATTTGTCTACATGAAAATAAACCATTTAAATTTGTCTACATGACGATAAACTATTTAAATTTGTCTACATGACAATAAACAATTTTAATTGTTTTCTAGTCCATGAATAAGATCTTATATAATCGTAAAAAGATTAATACTTTATAGTTATGTTCATAATGGGAAGAAAATTTGTTCATGTGTACAGTAGTCCCTCCTCAAGAGGAGTACATGTAGCCAGAGAAGTGTCATATGTATGAGATAAAAACACTTGGTTTGATACACTTAGGTAACAAAAAGATTTCCAAGTTCAGGGCAGTTCCTCAAGCGCAGGGCCTGGGTAGGCCGCCCCATTGCCTCCACTACACCCACATGTAAAGCCTGTTGGCGGCGTTAGTAATATGTATTAATTTTGTTTGCACAATACTTTGGTCAATGATATGAATGTATTTTAAAAATCAATGAATAGGACTAGTACTGGTCTTGCAGTATAATCAATTCATTCTAGTTAACCAACTTGACTCTTCAGTGGATTCCTGGGCAATGGGCGTATCTGGGAATGACCGCTTGGTGGAATTCCATGCAGAAAGTCCACAATGCCCAAAGTGCAACCTGTGGATGCAGACAGAACTCCTTAAGGGTGTAGAACATCAGATCAGAAATTCGACAGAACTAAAGTGATTGTGAGTTGGACAATGGTCATTGACAGACATAACATGTCCACCGTCAGATAGAGCGGTCGTCTAAGTCGAGTTCGCTCGAATTCTCTGATCTTGACAAATACATCCTCAAGGTGATAACTATTTTTTATCACAAGGATTGCGCGAACTTTTGTGAATTCCGCCCGAAGCGATTCATTCCCAGACCGCCCGGCCGGAAATCCACTGAAGAAGTCAAGTTAGGGCCAACAGAACGTGCACTGCAAGACCAGTAATTAGTCCTATTCGATGATTTTTAGGTATTCATATCGATGACCAAGTATTGATATGACAAAATTAATACATATTACTAACTCGCTAAAAACAAACAACGAATGGGAGCGACTACCCGGAAGCACAAGCTGAGAACTGCCCTACAAACTTGGAAATCTTTTTTGTTACCTAAGTGTTGTAAAAGCCAAGTGTTTTTATCTTCGCCCTTGACACCTACTCTCTGGCTACGTAACTTTCCCACATCTTGGAGGAGGACTACGTACACATGAACAAATTTAAATTATGAACGCCCAACTACTAAAGGTATTAATCTTTACGTTATAAGATGTATCATGGACTAGAAACAATTAAAATCGTTTATTGTCATGTAGACAAATTTAAATAGTTTATCGTCGTATGGACAAAAATTTAAATAGTTTATTTTCATGTGATTCATATCGTTTAATGTGTGGTCATATCGTTTATTGTCATGTAGACAAATTAAATTCGTTTATTATCATGTAGACAAATTCAAATGGTTATTACCCTCTAATTAATTTAAAATGATTTATTGTCATGTAGACAAATTCAAATAGTTTATTGTCATGTAGACAAATTAAAATTGTTTATTAATGTGTAGACAAATTAAGATAGTTTATTGTCATGTAGACAAATTAAAATTGTTTATTATCATGGATTAAATTAAATTGTTTATTGTCATGTAGTAAATTCAAATAGTTTATTGTCGTATTAGACAAATTCCAATAGTTTATTTTGTCATAATGAACTAAATTAAAAATAGTTTATTATCATAATAATTTATTCCGACTTGTTTATTATCATGTAGGTATGAAAATCGAGATAATCATAGGACTACTATTACAAAATCGTAAAACATTTAAAAGAGATTACATGACAAGTATCTGACTCCAATTTTTAAATTTAAAAGATATTTTTAATTACATACAAATGATAATTTTTTAATGAAAAATGTTTATTAGGTATAGCAGTTAAAGGTTTATTATATTTTAAACAAAATTACATAAATTAAATTGCATAAAGGGTATTTCCAATATTTAACACATGAACCATTATTCTTCTATTTGTATCTTCTATTCGACACTGTATTTTGATGTTTCTCACCCTTAGTTTACCCATGTACATATATATATATTTAGAGATTATTTGAAACTAATATAACACTTTACTGTGAAACTCACCATTCTAAAAATGTCTAACACTGCTTCACTGTTAGCACTTGTTAATTAAGGAGAAAATATCTATAAAAAATTTTTTTGAATAGGTGAGAAAAATGTATTCAAATGTTTGGAAAAAAAAAAGTTTTAAAATTTTAAAATCAACTTTCGTTTCGTGAAAAAAGTCTCTTTTTTATTTTCAACGCAGAAAAACCATCAAACGGCAGTATACGAGATACTGGTACTTTAAAAAAAGTGGGTCTAAATAAGTTGGTTACTGACGCCAATATAAACCAGAGACCTGTTGATATTTCGTCATTAATCTCGTTTAGTAGTCTATCACTAATGTTATAGAAAGAACAAGTTTAATGGAAGTCTTCAATCAATAATATGTCAATGAACTTCTTGTAACATAGACTTTGGCTTTAAATGGATGACTTTTTGAACTTAGAAAAGGAAATGCACAGTAAACTTAGTTTCTTTAGAACTATGTTCAAAATACTGTAATTAGCTTGTTTAGCAAGACATTGAACTAGTATAATATGGAGGTTATTGACACTGTCTACACTATACAACCATCAGTATAGTTCATCTACAACCGTTACTAGACCAAAATATTAAATGCAGTTTGAATGAAAGATTCAAATGAGTGAGGGACAATGCGAAATTCATGAACTAGAACGTCATACGATTGAGATGAAGGTATCAGCATAGTTTGACTGAGTGAGGGTGGGAATTCTACACACTTGTGGACCTTGACCTAATCCAGTATATATATAGGCTATATAATGACTAATACCAGACATATATATATATATATATTATATATATATGTATATATATATATATAATGACTTACGGGGGGGCCCGGGTGGGTATTATATATATAAGCAATATTTAACCGTACCGGAATAATATATATATAGTGTACGACAAAGTAAGGAGTCCGATTCCTTATTATTACGCTGGAGAGGAGGAGGGGTGGAGGACGCTTTCGCGAAAGCAAAAATGATGCGGCAGTTTAGACTGGTAATATCGTGCGAAGAAGGAGTTAAAAATCAAGGAAAAAACTCTGTTAACTAATATTAAGTGAATGGCTCTAAAGAATATTCTTGGCGCAATGAGCCACTAATGACCACAATACCATAATAGTGTTTGTCACCACAATAACTGACAGGGTACTGTATTTGCGTATTTATAATAATTGACCAAGTACTATAATATTAACAACGAAATGGGGATTGTCACTTTGAGATTGACCACTGGCTCTTCCCTGCTAGCCAGTAGGGTCAATTTGCTATCATCCCAAAGCCATACCGAGATCAACTATATCTCACTGTCAGATTATTAATAGGAAAATAATAGAACAAGTGGATATATGAGACACTCTATGTGTGACAATGGAGTGAGTGAAATAGGCCATGGGGTGGGACTGTGGAGAGACAAGTGAAAGACATTAGTCTTAAGTATTATCTGGAATTTAATCGCAAAATTTCATACAGTCAAACTGTTCTTATTTCTTTTGACAGTTTTTCCACAAGGTGGGGAAAAAAAATTGTAAAAAGAACAAACATGCATTCTTGGACTCCCCAGTTTATTGTGCTGACAGAAAACATTGTCTATATGTCACAATATCTATAGTCAGAGCATTGTGTATATTATAATCTATACGTCAGAAAACATTGTCTATATGTCACAATATCTATACGTCCGGAGAAACATTGTCAATATGTCACAATATCCATACGTCGGAGAAACATTGTCAATATGTCACAATATTTATACGTCCAAGAGAAACATTGTCAACAATGTCACAATATCTATACGTCAGATTATATGTCAGAATATATATATATATATATATATATATATATATATATATATATATATATATATATATATATGTCAGAGTATTGTCTTTTATGTCTATTATCTTAATGTTAGAGAAACATTGCCTATATGTCACAATATCTATATGTTATAATTTAAATACATATTATTACATAGCTTTTCTTAAACCGTGTTTATTCATCTGATAAAAAATTTTTTTATCATTTAAGCATCCAATGCACACTATTTATCATATTCAACTGAACTTTTCGTAACAGTGGAATGTATGCCTGTGGAATGAGCAATTCATTTTCATTGGCAGTGGGTGTATGCCACCATATTGACGGAGTTCAATTAATTTCAAAAGCTTCTGAGATTACTTTTAACTCTGAAAAATGATTATACTTAATCTTATGATATCGTCTACAGCGATGAGCACCGCAATAATGAATTCAGTGCTTTAAAACAATAGTTCAGTGCTGGCTGTAGTTTTATGTGCCCTTGGTGTACTTTGTAATACCCTAACAATAATTGCATATCAGTATTGCACTTCACTTTACCCGAACAATAATACCGCTCATTTAACAATAGTACACTCTTTACTAACAATAGTACAATTTGTATCCCAACAAGAGTGCACTATGTACTAAAAATAGTGCACTCTGGCCCCAAGAAGGTGCATATACCTAACAATAGTGCCACTCAAAACGTTTGATAATAATTAGAGCGCCCGCCGAGATGGACGGATGCCTACCTGCTACCCCAACAATAATACACTGAGTACTTGACAATGCCTAACAATAATAAGCAATAGCGCACTCCAGTACCTAACAATAGTACACTCAGTACCCTAACAATAGTACACTCAATACTTCTTGTAACTACACTCTTTACTCGCGGTTATACTTAAATATCGTATTTTTATATTTACATTAACATGGCACTATGCCAATATTTATAACTAATATTTCTGGCAAACGTCACAGTCACCAGCCTATCTTCCCGCCTCCATGTCATTTCACTATCGCCCTATCATGGGGATGAACAGGGGGCATATCACCCGTTAATAAAGGCATATAAGTAATACCCAATCTCATACTCTCAGGGACTTTTTAAAAAAATGTGGTATCGAAAAATACATTGCACTCTTGTAGCAACACCAACAACAACACCGTAACAATAACAACCAAAACAAAACAATAAAAGTAGAAAAGAAAGCATCATAGACTTTGTAATAAGTGTTTGAAACAGAGAAAATCCCGATGGCAAGTGAATATCATGCTGGAGTCCGCCAACCCCATCCCAATTAGTTATATTTTTTTATTTCAGTTTAATACACACACACACATACGCAGAAGTATTTCGGTTTCCAATAACCTGTTTTTTTGGTGGTGTATATTTTTTATTATTGTACACGCGTGTAAATTTAGACAGTTAATTTTCTACGAGATATTATCAACATTGTCTGACGTTTGCACACCATCGTCTGGCATGTTGTATAGGTTGTGACCCGAAATGACTGTTCAACAGTGGCGTTTTGAAAACAAAAATTCCCGGTTTGGTGTTATCTGCTCCATTTTACGCAAAATGAATCAAGCGTAAAAGATTTCACTGGATTTAAAATAATCTGGAATAAAATGTTCGATGTTGTGTTGGTCAAAAGAAAGGAGTCCAAATATTACAGTAAAATCTGAATGTCATAACTAGTCATACATCTGTTATCTGTGTCAATACATTTTTTGTAAGAATTGTGAAGTAATATAACTAACATGCCCACACAAAACTACATAGGCACTGATCAATAGGCTAGGTTATTTTGGTTTCAGGCAAGTCAATTTTTCTGCATTTACATTTAAGCATAATGATAATCTATTGAAATATTTATATCATTTAAATTTTATTTTAGTGCATTTGAATAAAAAGCAACACTATAAAACTTTTTTAAAAAGTTATGATAATAGCAGGTTAATTGGACAACCAAAAAATATATAATAAAAGTAAAATATTGGAATAAAAACTTATATAATTTATTAAGCTGTAATAAAAAAAAGTAAAAAAAATAATTGCTAGATCATGGAAATATTTATAGAATGATCAAGTTACGTAGAAAGATCAAGTACATATTTTTCATCAAAAGATTTGAACAGAATGAGAGCACGCCAGATGTATTTATGTGGTTAACTTGTGTTTAAGGCTGCATAAATGCTGCATTTTTGAATCATGCTTTTTATTGGCAGTGAAGGTGGGGGTGTGACTGGTCGGCAGGCTACAAGTGAGGCACGAGGAGGCTGATCGTTAGGCATGGTGATATCTCCCACGGCTTTTTTCAATTATCGCCACAGTCTTTCTCATTCCCGTCTCTCTCTCTCTCTCTCTCTCACACACACTACACACATACACTCTCTCTCTATATATATCTACTCACACACACACATATATATATATCTAGTTATTTCTCTTTTTTTTAAACGATTTTTGCCATGTATAATTTTTTTAAAGTAATGTTTCTATTCTATATGTTCTCTCCCCTCTTTCTATAAATAATATATATATCTCTCTCTTTCTCTTTTTCATTGTCTCGCTCTCTCCCTAACTAAATCACTCTATCTCTCACTTCGTTTCTCTCTCACTCTCTCTTTTTTATCTTTCTCCTCTTTTATTTCCCTTTGGAGTTTTTCCTCCATGTTTACTAGCGCTATGAGTTTAATCCTGAGTTTCATTAGAGTTTCAAGTCATCAATCAGTTTTTCAAAAAGGGAACTTCACAATCATGGCTACAGGTACCAATATTCATTTCCATTTTCACATTTGTGTTTCATGTTGATAAGAATTTTCACCTGTTATCATCTCAAACAACGGTCTCATGCCTCACGATATTCTGACGCATTATTATTTGTACAATTTAATTCATTTTTTACATGGGATTACTTATTATATGAGATAATAATAAATTGACCGCACATTATGATAAGCGTGTTAAATGTTTTAAAATGAGCATATATGTTTTTTTTTTTTCAAGGTAAGATCTCCTGGCCCCAAAGACTCTTGTAACCATATGAAACTCTATGCTAAAATCTCATAGCCACACCAAACGGGCAGAGCGCATGTCAGACTGCCCAACATGTCTGACCGGCTAAACGAAGCTCGACCTATTCCTTATAATGTCACTATCCATCAACAGGGTCAATATAGTGAGATCATACAGCCCGCGAACAACTGCTGTGTACTGGTGCTGGGAACTTCGTGTGCTCTACCCCTAATGAGGTACTTTGTAATGATTGCGTTATGTTAATGTCACTTTAATTTTTATATTTTAATATATATTTATACTAATTTTCTAATATTATCTTCTATATTATATAAATTACTAATATGTATTCTCTTTAATACTTTAATTACTTTATAATGTGTCTTCTGTAACATTACTTCACTTGTGGCCGTCTTCTGTAACATTACTTCAGTACTTTGTAATATTGTCTTCTGTAACATTACTTCAGTACTGTAATATTGTGTTCTGTAACGGACTTCTTTATAAACGTTCTGCTGTAAGACAAGTACTTTTGTAATATTACGTTCTGTATATTATCTATCTTTGATATTAAATTATCGGAATACTGAAAGTATAAAGACCCAACAATAACCCTACGAGACGAAATTCAACTAAACATGAACACATATAATATGATCCACATATGAACCACATATGAACGGATAAATAATTGCGTCATGTAACTATATCAACTTCTCATAACTGGATGTAATTTCAAGTTTTATTTTACAGTTAACTTGCTGTCGGTTTATAGAGCCAGTGAACGCAACTCTTCCCGTTTGTTTATAGATTTAGATCAGACAATATTTCTTCAACTTTGTTTTTGTATTTGATCAGGTCGGGTAAACGAATTTTGTCTCGTTCATTAGGATCAGAAATCAATTTTTACCGAAGTTGATGAAGTCATAAATAACCGAGGTAAGGGTGAGGGGAAGGAGGACATTGTTATGGAGATATTCAGACAGAGGCAAATGTACAACAATTGGTTTAATTTTTAATGTAGGGTCAAATATCACATGTCTTATTCACTATAATGTGTAATGTTTACCATCCCGCACCGTAATGTATTCACTATACTGTGTAATATTTACCATCCATAATGTATTCACTATGCTGTGTAATGTACCATCCACCGTAATGTATTCACTTATAATGTGTAATGTTTACCATCCACCGTAATATTCACTATAATGTGTAATATTTAATCAATTTTACGGTTAGACATATGAATTAGGCAACATCTCAATATTTAAAAACATGTCTGGAAGTCTGCAGGTGCTATAATGAATGTTTCATAGGAGTAGTTACGCATTATAATAAGACAGAATTACTCGTTGACGTCATCAATTATCGTTCACTATATATATTAATATACTGATTAATTGAGTACGAGGGCCCCCGGTAACTACGATAAAACTATAAAATATTTAATTTTGCCCCCCCCCGAGTAATAGGTCATTTGTGACGTAGTAGATGGACGAGTACTTGAGACAGTGGGATATGACGATAATCGGCCCTGCCCTCTATATATATATATAATATATATATATATATATAACTATATATATATATATATATATACTTTCTCTGAACTCTCCCCCTCTCCCCCGTAGCATTCGGGGGCGGACCGAGACGTAGCCCGGAGAGGGGCGGGGTAATTACATTTTGCTAAGTAGAATAAATAAGCAGGGAGGGCCAGACGATCCCTGGACCCCCGCGCGCGAGCCTGCTCTCTATATATGCTGCTCTCTGAACTATCTCATTGCGGGCTGAAACTGAACAAAGCAGAACCTGTGAATAAACTCATATTGGACCGCAGCATCTGAAAGTGTCATATAAGCAAGCTGACTACCGACCTCTCTGCCAACTCGGAGCACTTAAGCGTCTCTCGGTACAAAGAAATCGGCGTGAGACCTCAGTGCTGCACCTAGGACAATGCCCGAGTACGGACTGGAGCAATGTTCGATCTCGGTCTATGCTCTCTCACTCTCTTTGAACTCTTCTCAGTAATCTGCGAACGTTTAGTCCTCTGGAATGAGGATCCGAACTGCTTGTGTCTCACCATATGGAAGACTGCCATAAGCCAGCAAGCGCCTGTGGTCCGCCAGTCCGAGACCTCAGCAAAGAAGATGATCTACTGATTTCCTCCACACTTCCTACAGTGTCTGCAAAGTGTCGGTATGAATCAACCTCCCAAAGTACTGCGCCAACTAGAGACAGTGCTAAACGAGGACTGGAGCCTGCTCCGCCTAAGCTTCCGCCACGGGTCAGTTTTGGACGGCCTGCGTTGAGTGAGTCTGCACTCCCACACAGACCCCCATCCATTATAATTGTGTCGGATTAAACTCTTTTCATGTCACAGTAAATCCAAGTTTTTACAAACTTTAATTACAGCTATAATTATGTCCAAATTTGTTTAACCAGAACTGTCGGTAAACAGATATGGGTGTATGTATAATGAGCTACAAATAATGTCCAAAATTCCCAACAGACTTGTCAGTAAAGCCCAAGATATAGTCTATGTATAATGACTACAAATAATGTCTAAATTTCTTTAACCAGACGTCGTAGACTAGATATGGGTCTATGGCCGTGTGAGCTTACAAATAATGTCCAAATTTGTTTAACTATTGTCAGTAAACAAAAGGTAGAAGTGTATGTATAATGTTGAACTCTTACCTGAAAGTGTGAATAGGTCATGGAATTTTTCAAAGAGCATCTTTCTTTTCAGTGGTCAGTCTTTTTGTCTGATCTGCTTTATCAAGTGTTTCCTGAATAAGACGCAGTGATGTAAGTTGTAAAATTAAATATCAATTACTAGTGTGTGTGTGAAGTAATCATAATGACTACAAGTTATATACGTACATAGTACCAGTTTAGGTACATCGAATGAATTTTAAATAGTGAGTACATAATATAAGTACTTTTGTGTAGTATAAATTTTAATATGAGGCCACGTTATATAAGTACTTGATATGAATATATTGTGATAGTGCCTCGTATTGATAAATTAAGTGAGTAAATCATGTAAGTACATCATGTTACTACCCGAACGCACTGTTTCAATTAATTATATTTGCAAACGTGTATAACAGTATGGCGGTATCAAACAAAATACATTGTTAAATGTGTATTTATTTTACGTCTATTTGTGAATATATAGTCCCCTATATTATAAAATTGTATTAGTTAACTTCCACATATTGACAAATACCTTTTTCCTACAGACTACATATAGGCTTTTGCGAAAAAAAAAAACAACTAAACACACAGAAAAGAAAATCTGGCATCGAACAAAATGTTTTTCATATTGAATAGAAATTTAGACAGTTGATGATATCTTTATGTAAATGATTAATGAAAATACAAATTTATATTTCACTACGAAATATAATATTTGAGTGTTGTGTTAATACATCATAGAAAATTCAACTTTAATAATTTATAACCGACATAAATTAAAATCACAGACCGTATCAATAAATTAATACATTTAAACCCTTTGATTTCTAGTGAAATTATACAACCTTGTCAATGTTCATTGAAATAGTCTCTTCATGCACACCAGACATACTTAAAATCTACATTGATATAATATAAATACTGGCAACACTCGATACCCCCGTAGAAGTATATCCCCTTAGGCTTCATCAGTAGACTGGAGTTATTTTGGTTTCGAACTAGCGATCCAATGATTTAAACTGGAAAACTGTTGTATTGAATAATTTATAAACTCTTTTTTCAACACAGAACTCAAATCTATATTATTTTTTATTAGATGAGGAAATAATATAAATAGACAAAGTTGTTTTAAAAGCGATTGGAGCAAAATATCTAGAAGGATTAGAATGCGTTAATTCAAAAACTTTTGATTCTGGAAATGTTAATTTGGTTTCGAATTTAAAGTACTTAACATCATATTAAAAAAAAATGCATGTTTTGTATAAAAGCAACATAACGTACAAAAACATTGATATTACGAGAATCGTAAAACATTTATGAAACTTTAAGGTTGGCATTTTTTTAGAAAACACCAAAGATAAAAAAACAAGGAAAAAAACAATTAACGCAAAAATCGATTTAAATAAACGGAAGGATTAAACGTAAGCGGGGAATCGAATTATGAAAATATCGTATACTATTAATATATAATCTATATTTATATATTAATAATTAATATGTTATTCATATGACATAATTATATATTATTTATATGACATATATTTATGAAATTATATATTGGATTATTTAACATAATTATTTATATTTATTTATATATATTTATGAAGTGTTGTTTATTTATTTATGAGGGTATATGTTGTTTTTATATATTTTATGAGTATATGTTATTATAACACATGAGTCTATATTATTTATATGACATAATGTGTGTATGATATTTGTGAAATTATATGTTGTTTACATATTAATAATTATTATGTTAACTTATATAATATGAGTCTATGTTATTTATATGACATGAGTGTATGTTATTTATTTTGAATGAAATTATATATTGTTATATGACATGAGTGTATATTATTATATAGGCATAGTATATATATATATATATATATATATATAGATATCAAATTACGTAATAATAATTTACAAAATGTTCTAAAAATTATGTGACAGTCATCAAGACTCCTAAAACTCTAATGGACCATAAGAGTACATGGTAAACGATCAGCCGTGTGTCTGTAGTTGGTCGTTAGATAAATATTAACATTTACATTGTCAGGATGGAGTCCTAGCGCTAAAAGGCCACCAAATGTTGACGGGAGTGGGAAATTGAAGTGTCCTCTCTAAAAATAGATGCATGAAAATTTAATTTCAAACCTTTTCTTCAATAAGTTTGAATTTAAATTTATATCAACAAGAAATTATAAAATGAAAGTTGTAATAAAACAAATTTCTAGTTAATTATTTTTCCGCTCTAATTTCCGGTCACGCATTCATCCACACGTAGTCTAAACCTGTCCTCTAGACCCCACCTTTATCAGCGATCTAATTGGCACTAAATATTGCCAAATAATTAAATCAAAGCTATAAAATTTAATGTGATACCATTATTAATTTAATGTATCACTGCATGAATATATAAAATATGATTTACATAAATATATGTAATATGATTTACATGAATATATGTAATATGATTTACATAAATATATGTAATATGATTTACATGGATATATGTAATATGATTTACATGGGTATATGTAATATGATTTACATGAATATATGTAATATGATACAATATTACATGGAATATATGTAATATGATTGCATGGAGTATATGTAATATGATTGCTTACATGATGAAGCTATATGGCAAGACATGATGTTTGACTGTTTTGTCCGTGTGAAATATATCACATATGCGATGGACATTTTCTCTGATAAGTGAGACAAACTGCTAAGCAATCCTCATTAGGCTAGATTATGTCATCAAGCTGCGGTACAAAATTTAAATGAAAATGTTTATGTTATGTAGGCAAAATTTAATACAATACAACTATATTGTTGTTAATGTTATGTTAGCAAGGTGAAAATACATTGTAGAAGTTATTGACAATTTTAACGTTCAATTCATGCAAATTAGAAAATTGTGCTGCTAAAATCTTATTTCTAGTAATACGGACATTTTTCAGCAGAATTCCATGTGAAAAAATATGCAATTACCAGTTATCTTTCGACACAGAAAACTTGTTCTAAATTAAGGAAGTATTTTCTTATTAATTTTTTTAAATATTCGACTACTTTTGTGAAGCGCATTCCTCTTTCACCTGTGCTGATATTTATTTTCAATGAACTGGTGATTTGATATTACATGATTTCTCTTTTATGTTTGTTTTTTGAAATCTATCTTCACGTTGTATATATCGGCCTTTAATAGCGCAGACTCCTGTACTAATAATACACAAGTATTGTTGATGCAAATATATTAATACACGTAATGCGTCATTAAAAATCGAAATATTTTTTTTGTATTTAGTGTTAGTAAAAATCTTTTTTTAAAACTCTTGGAGTGAATCTCAACATACTAGTATATTTTATTCAATAAAAAAGTCTACAACCTATATTTAAACTAACACTAAACAGCTGTCGTTTTGAACTGCTCGTCTGTATAGTATACACTGATAGAAAAACCACCATGATACAAAAATGTCTAGATATCGAATATATATACACTGAAACCTCGTCTGAGTTGAATGTTAATATTACCAACCGTCATTAACTACAGAAGTATGTGTCGACTGGTGTCTACAAATAGCATCGGAGACAATGAAGTAAAACAGGAAATTGGCAGTTAATATTTGTTATACACATTTATTTCTTCGGGTTAGAGTGATGGGATTAAAATTTTCTGACTACAAGTACTTGCGGTCAGTTCTAGGCGAGTACAGAGCTATTCTTTGGTAACTTGGACGACGTTTTGAGTACAGAGCGAGTATTTGTTTAGTTTTGAGTACCAAAAACTGTCTGCCTGTTTAGCTTTATTTGTTTAGTTTTAGTACAAAACTATCTACCTATTTATTTGTTGGTTTTAGCCTTAATGGGAATTGAAACTGACTTAAATCGTTGTTTTTGCGTCTGTCAATAACTTGCCCATCAACAACTTGTCTTCAATAGCGACCCATGAAAGTCTGGACTTCATCTGCAGGGGCGAGGAGAGGTCTTGAAATGGTGCAGTGGAGGAAGGAGAACGAAAAGGCTATATCATAAAAGAATCAGCCAATAGATAAATAAAAGTTGAAGAGAAAATTATAGGATATACTTCCATTTTTATTTTTACACCAAAAGCTGTTAAATTCGTAATATTTCGCGACAGGTTTATCGAAATGTCTGGTTTAACGATATGATGACACAATATCCATATTTACTACAATATGTACCAATATTTAATATAAAATGTACCGATATTTGAAAACCCATTGTACCGATATTAAACGCAATATGCACATACACTCGAACATACTCCACTTCCATATAATGGACTAAATTCCCTTCCCATGGATTTCCCGCATCTTCCCATATGCATATTATCTAAGGCCACATTACTTCCATGGACTCCTGTGCTCCCCGCCCAGACTCCGACATCTCCCATGGGCTCCCGCTACTCCCCATGGACTCTCATGAGACTCCCCACACTCCTCCCATGGACTCCACAGCTCCCACATACTCTCATGAACTCCGACATACTCCAACAGACTCCCCACAGCTCCCACATGCTCTCATGGGCACCCACATACTCCCAGACTCCACAGCTCCCACATGCTCTCATAGACTCCACAACTCCCACAGCTACTCTCATAGACTCCCACATACTTCCATGGGCTCCCATCCCACATGCTCTCATGGGCATATATGGGACTTCCACAACTTCCACATACTCTCACACACGCTCATAGACTCCTGCCCATGGGCTCTGGCTCCATGCTCTCATAGACTCCCACATACTCATGGGCTCTGGCTCCAGCTATATAAATGAGACTCCCACAGCTCCAGCCTGCTCTCATGGACTCCCACATACTCCATGGGCTCACATACACATATACTCTCATGGGCTCCCGCATGCTCCTGCAACTCCAACATGCTCTCATGAACTCCCACAGCTCCAGCTAACCATGGACTCACAGCTCCACATGCGCTCCATAGACTTCCCGCAACCTCCCGTAACTCCCATGGATCCCACCTTCCCTGCCTAGACTCCCTTCCATAGACTCCCACAACTCCCAAACTCTCTCATAGACTTACATACTCCCATGAACTCCCTAGCTCACATGCTCTCATGAACTCCACATGCTTCATAGACTCCACAACACATGCCACATAGACTTCCCACCCTTCCACATGCTCCTTTCAGCCCATGCCATGGACTCCCACAACTCCCATACTCCATGGGCTCCACAGCTCCTGCATGCCCACAGACTCCCACAGCTCCCACATGCTCCCGCGGGCTCCCAACTCCCACATGCCATGGGCTCACACAGCTCCCACATGCTCCATGGATACCACATACTCTCATAGACTCCCACATACTCTCATAGACTCCCACATACTCCTCGCTAGACTCCCACAACTCCCACATACTCTCATAGACTCCCTACTCTCTAGACTTACAACTCCCACATACTCTCATAGACTCCACATACTCCCCATAGAATCCCACAACTCCCACATACTCATAGACTCACATACTCTCCCTATAATAGACTCCCACAATACATGCCCATGGGCTCAAAAACTCCACATACTCCCATGGGCTCACGCCTTTCCCATAGACTCACAAATGCTTCCATAGTATACAGCTCCCATACTCCATAGACTCCCACATTCTCCCATAGACTCCCACAGCTCCATTGCTCTCCCATGAACTCATTCTCACATAGACTCACATTCTCACATGAACTCCCACAACTCCTACGTTCTCCCATAGTGCTCCCACATTCTCCATAGACTCCTAGCTCCCACATAATCCCATAGACTCCCACAACTCCCATACTCCCATGAACTCCCATACTCCCATGGGCTCACATGCTTCCATAGACTCCCACAACTCCATGCCCATGGGCCCCAAAACTCCACATATATGAACTCCACATACTCCATAGACTCCCACATGCCATGGCTCCCCCAACTCCCCCGCTATTCCCATAGACTCCAAAGCTCCCCCCCCTCCTGTCTCCACATGCTCCATAGACTCAAATGCTCAAGCAGACTCCATAGCCATTCCCCACAACTCCATTCTATGAACTCTCCCATAGACTCCACCTTCTCCCATAGACTCCCCAACTCCACATTCTCCCATGAACTCCCACATTCTCCCATAGACTCCCACAACTCCCACATAATCCCATGAACTCCCACAACTCCCACATACTCAATGAACCACTTCTCCCATAGACTCCCACATCTTCCATAGACTCCCACAACTCCACATGCTCCCCATGAACTCCCAAAACTCCCCACATGCTCCCCCACTTCTGAATCATGCCCATGAACTCCACCTGCTTCCATAGACTCACAACTCCACATTCACTCCCATAGACTCCCACATGCTTCCATAGACTCACATACTTCCATGAACTACAACTCCCACATACTCCCATGGACTCCACATACTTCCATAGACTCCCACATACTCCTTGTTCACATACTTCCATATACTCCACAACTGCCACATGTCTCCATAACTCCCACATACTCCTGGGCTCACATGCTCATAGACTCCCACAACTCCCACCTTCTCTGAAATACTCCAATGAACTCCCACAACTCCCACATACTCCCATAGACTCTAGCTCCCATAATCCATGAACTCCACCAGCTCCACAACTCCCACATGCTCATGGAACTCCACAGCTCCTATCTCCATAGACTCCCACATAACTCCCATAGACTCCACATACTCCATAGACTCCCACATACTCCCATAGACTCCACAACTCCCACATACTCATAGACTCCCACAACTCCTCCCATAGACTCCCACAACTCCCATATACATAGACTCCACAACTCACACGAAACTCCATACTCCCATGAACTCCCACCTCCCATGGAGCTCTCAACTCCACATACTCCCATAGACTCCCACAACTCCCACAGCACTCCCATGAGCTCCCACAACTCCCACAAACTCCATAGACTCCACAACCCACATATTCCATAGAGCTCCAAAAACTCCCACCCTTGGAGCTCCCACATACTCCCATAGACTCCCAAATACTTCCATGACTCCCACAACTCCCACATACTCCCCATGGAGCTCCCACAACTCCAACATACTCCCATAGACTCCCCATTACTCACAGACTCCATTCTCCCATAGACTCTAACTCCATTCTCTCCATAGACTCATTCTCCATAAGACTCACAGCTCCCACATAATCCCATAGACTCCACAACTCCACATACTCCAATGAGGCTCCACATACTCCCATAGACTCCACTTCCATAGACTCCACAACTCCCCATGCTGCAGACTCCCAAAACTCCCACATACTCCCATGAACTCCCACATGCTCCAAGACTCCCACATACTTCCATGAACTCACAACTCCCACATGCTCCCATAGACTCCCACATCACTTCCATAGACTCCCACATGCTTCCGCCTTCCACAACTCCTTCTCCATGGGCCCTCCCACATAGCCCATAGACTCCCACAGCTCCCACAACCTCCCATAGACTCCCATACTTCCATGCTCTCCCACAACTGCCACATACTCCCATAGTCCCCACATACTCCCGCAGACTCCCACATACTCCCATAGACTCCCACAACTCCCACATACTCCCAAATACTCAATAGACTCCCTGGCTCACATACTCCACGGAGCTCACAACTCCCACAACTCCCACAACTCCCACATACTCCCATAGACTCCCACAACTCCCACATACTCCATAGACTCCCACATACTTCCATAGCTCCCACAACTCACATACTCCCATGAACTCCCATACTCCATGAGCTCCCACATGCTCCCATAGACTCCCACATACTCCCATAGACCCCACAACTCACATACTCCCTCAGACTCCCACAACTCCCATAGACTCCCACAACTCCCACATACTCCCATAGACTCCCACAACTCGACTCCCACCTGCTCCCGCCTCCCATAGACTCCCACTACTCCCATAGACTCCCAAACTCTTCCATAGACTCCCACAACTCCCACATCTCCCATGAGACTCCACAACTCCGACATACTCCCATAGACTCCCTGCTCACAGCACTCCCTTAGACTCCCACAACTCCCACACTCCCATAGACTCCCACAACTCCACATACTATCATAGACTCCCGAAACTCCCACATACTCCCATGACTCCCACAACTCCCACATACTCCCATAGACTCCCACAGCTCCCACAACTCCCATACTCTCAAAGACTCACACAACTCCACATACTCTCATAGACTCCCACATGCCCTCCCCTTAGACTCCACAACTCCCACATACACTCATAGACTCCCACAACTCCCACATACTCTCATAGACTCCCACATACTCTCATAGACTCCCCACAACTCCCACATACTCTCATGAACTCCCACTCTCATAGACTCCCACAACTCAAAAATAACTCTCATGACTCCCACAACTCCCACATACTCTCATAGACTCCCACACATACTCCCATGAACTCTTACAACTCCACATGCTCCAGACTCCACAACTCCCACATACTTCCATGAGCTCCACAACTCACATACTCACATAGACTCCCACATACTCCCATAGACTCTTACAACTCCACATACTCCCATAGACTCCTATCCACATACTTGAGACTCCCACAACTCCCACCTTTCTCCAATAGACTCCCACATACTCCATAGACTGCACATACTTCCATAGACTCCCACAACTCACATACACCCATAGACTCCCAAAACTCCCACATACTCCCATAGACTCCCACATACTCCCATAGACTCCGACATACTCCCATAGACTCCCGCCTCCCCATAGACTCTCATAGACTCCCACATACTCCCATAGACTCCCACAACTCCCACATACTCTCATAGACTCCGTCATACTCCATAGACTCCCACAACTCCCACATACTCCTCATCAGACTCCCATACTCCCCATAGACTCCCACAACTCCCATACTCTCATAGACTCCCACAACTCCCACATACTCTCATAGACTCCCACATACTTCCATAGACTCCCACATGCTCCCACATACTCTCATAGACTCACATACTCCCATAGACTACAACTCCCACACACTCTCATAGACTCCCACATACTCCCATAGACTCCCACAACTCCTATACTCTCATAGACTCCACATACTCTCATAGACTCCCACAACTCCCACATACTCTCATAGACTCCCACAACTCCCACATACTCTCATAGACTCCCACATACTCCCATAGACTCCACAACTCCCACATACTCTATTAGACTCCCACATACTCCCATAGACTCCCACAACTCCAACATACTCTCATAGACTCCCATACTCCCATAGACTCCCACATACTCCCATAGACTCCCACATACTTCCATAGACTCCCACAACTCCACATACTCCCATAGACTCCCAAAACTCCCACATACTCCCATAGACTCCCACATACTCCCATAGACTCCCACATACTTCCATAGACTCCACAACTCCCATATTCCATAGACTCCAAACTCCCACATACTCCCATAGTCTCCCACATACTCCCATAGACTCCCAAATACTTCCATAGACTCCCACAACTCCACATACTCCCATGACTCCCACAACTCCGACATACTCCCATAGACTCCCACATTCTCCCATAGACTCCACATTCTCCCATAGACTCCCACAACTCCCATTCTCCCATAGACTCCCACATTCTCCCATAGACTCCCACAACTCCCACATAATCCCATAGACTCCCACAACTCCCACATACTCCAATAGACTCCCACATACTCCCATAGACTCCCATACTTCCTTAGACTCCACAACTCCCACATACTCCCATAGACTCCCAAAACTCCCTTCTCCCATAGACTCCCACTCCCATAGACTCCCACATACTTCATAGACTCCCACAGCTCCCACATACTCCTTAGGCTCCCCACATACTTCCATAGACTCCATACTTCCATAGACTTCTAACTCACATACTCCCATAGACTCCACATACTTCCATAGACTCCACAACTCCACATGCCCATAGACTCCCACATACTTCCATATACTCCCACAACTGCCACACATACTCCCATAGACTCCCATACTCCCATAGACTCCCACATGCTCCCTGGAGCTCCTGGCTCACATACTCCCAAATACTCCAATGAGCTCCCACAACTCCACATGCTCCCATAGACTCACACAACTCCCCCATAATCCCATAGACTCCAGCTCCCACAACTCCCATACTCCCATAGACTCACAACTCCCATACTCCCATAGACTCCCACATACTCCCATAGACTACATACTCCCACATACTCCCATAGACTCCCACAACTCCCACATACTCCATAGACTCCACAACTCCCACATAGACTCCCACAACTCCCACATACTCCCATAGACTCCCATACTCATAGACTCCCACATACTCCCATAGACTCCCACATACTCCATGGAGCTCCTACAACTCCCATACTCCCATAGACTCCACAACTCCCACATACTCCCATAGACTCCCACAACTCCCACAAACTCCCATAGACTCCACAACTCACATATTCCCATAGACTCCAAAAACTCACATACTCCCATAGACTCCCACATACTCCCATAGACTCCAAATACTTCCTTAGACTCCCCACAACTCCCACATGCCCCATAGACTCCCACAACTCAAACTGCTCTCCCATAGACTCCACATTCTCCCATAGACTCCCACATTCTCCCATAGACTCCCACAACTCCCACATTCTCCCATAGACTCCCACATTCTCCCATAGACTCCCAACTCCCACATAATCATAGACTCCCACAACTCCCACATACTCCAATAGACTCCACATACTCCCATAGACTCCCACACTTCCATAGACTCCCACAACTCCCACATACTCCCATAGACTCCCAAAACTCCCACATACTCCCATGAACTCCCATACTCCCATAGACTCCCACATACTTCCATAGACTCCCACAACTCCCACATACTCCCATAGACTCCCACATGCTTCCATAGACTCCCACATACTTCCATAGACTTCACAACTCCCACATACTCCATAGACTCCCACATACTTCCATAGACTCCACAACTCCCACATACTCCCATAGACTCCCACATACTTCCATATACTCCCACAACTGCCACATACTCCCATAGACTCCCACATACTCCCATAGACTCCCACATACTCCCATGGGCTCCACAACTCCCACATACTCCCCAAATACTCAATAGACTCCCACAACTCCCACATACTCCCATAGACTCCCACAACTCCCACATACTCCCATAGACTCCCACAACTCCCACAACTCCCACATACTCCCATAGACTCCCACAACTCCCACATACTCCATAGACTCCCACATACTTCCATAAACTCCCACAACTCCCACATACTCCCATAGACTCCCATGCTCCCATAGACTCCACATACTCCCATAGACTCCCACATACTCCCACCAGACTCCCACAACTCCCACATGCTCCCATAGACTCCCACAACTCCCATAGACTCCCACAACTCCCACATACTCCATAGACTCCCACAACTCACACGACTCCCATACTCCATAGACTCCCACATACTCCCATAGACTCACCACAACTCCCACATACTCCCGCAGACTCCCACAACTCCCACATACTCCTAGACTCCCACAACTCCCACAAACTCCCATAGACTCCACAACTCCCCTTCTCCCGCAGACTCCCCCAAAACTCCCACATACTCCCATAGACTCCCACAACTCCCACATACTCCCATAAACTCCCGAAACTCCCACATACTCCCATAGACTCACAACTCCCACATACTCCCATAGACTCCCACAACTCCCACAACTCCCACATACTCTCAAAGACTCACACAACTCCCATACTCTCATAGACTCCCACATACTCTCATAGACTCCCACAACTCCCACATACACTCATAGACTCCCACAACTCCCACATACTCATAGACTCCCACATCTCTCATAGACTCCCACAACTCCACATACTCTCATAGACTCCCACATACTCTCATAGACTCCCACAACTCCAAAATACTCATAGACTCACAACTCCCACATACTCACATAGACTCCCACATACTCCCATAGACTCATACAACTCCCACATACTCCATAGACTCCCACAACTCCCACATACTTCCATAGACTCCCACAACTCCCATACTCTCATAGACTCCCCATACTCCCATAGACTCTTCCACAACTCCCACATGCTCCCACAGACTCCCCAACTCCATACTTCCATAGACTCCCACAACTCCCACATACTCCAATAGACTCCCACATACTCCCATAGACTCCCACATACTTCCATAGACTCCCACAGCTCCCACATACACCCATAGACTCCCAAAACTCCACATACTCCATAGACTCCCACATACTCCCATAGACTCCGACATACTCCCATAGACTCCCACATACTCCCATAGACTCTCCTTAGACTCCCACATACTCCCATAGACTCAGCTCCCACATACTCTCATAGACTCCGACAGCACTCCCATAGATTCCCACAACTCCCACATACTCTCACAGGAGCTCCACATACTCCCATAGACTCCCACAACTCCACATACTCTCATGAACTCCCACAACTCCCACATACTCTCATAGACTCCCACATACTTCCATAGACTCCCACATGCTCCCACATACTCTCATAGACTCCCACAGCATACTCCCATAGACTCCTAGCTCCCACATACTCTCATAGACTCCCCACAACTCCCACATACTCTCATAGACTCCCACATACTCCCATAGACTCCCACAGCTCCCACATACTCTCATAGACTCCCATGCTCCCATGAGCTCCCACAACATACTCTCATAGACTCCCACAACTCCCACATACTCCCATAGACTCCCACAACTCCCACATACTTCATAGACTCCCACAACTCCACATACTCCATAGACTCCCACAACTCCCACATACTTTCATAGACTCCCACATACTTCCATAGACTCCCACAACTCCCATACTCTCATAGACTCCCACATACTCCCATAGACTCCCACAACTCCCCACATACTCTCATAGACTCCCATACTTCCATAGACTCCACAACTCCCTATGCATCTCATAGACTCCCACATACTCCATAGACTCCCACAACTCCCACATACTTCCATAGACTCCCACAACTCCCACATACTCCTCATAGACTCCACATACTCCCATGAACTCTTACAACTCCTTCATACTCCATAGACTCCCACAACTCCACATACTTCCATAGACTCCACAACTCCCACATACTCCAATAGACTCCCACATACTCCCATAGACTCCTATTACTTCCTGGGCTCCCACAACTCACACATACACCCATAGACTCCCAAAGCTCCCACATACTCCATAGACTCCACATACTCCATAGACTCCGACATACTCACATAGACTCCCACATACTCCCATAGACTCTCATAGACTCCCACATACTCCATAGACTCCCACAACTCCCACATACTCTCATAGACTCCGACATACTCCCATAGACTCCCACAACTCCCACATACTCTCATGAACTCCCACACATACTCCCATAGACTCCCACAACTCCCACATACTCTCGCCAGACTCCCCAACTCCACATACTCTCTTAGACTCCCACATACTTCCATAGACTCCCACATGCTCCCACATACTCATAGACTCACATACTCCCATAGACTCTAACTCCCACATACTCTCATAGACTCCCACAACTCCCACATACTCTCATAGACTCCCACATACTCCCATAGACTCCCACAACTCCCACATACTCATAGACTCCCCCACTCCCATAGACTCCCACAACTCCAACATACTCTCATAGACTCCCACAACTCCACATACTCCCATAGACTCCCACAACTCCCACATACTTCCATAGACTCCCACAACTCCCACATACTCCCATAGACTCCCACAACTCCCACATACTCATAGACTCCCACATACTTCCATAGACTCCCACAACTCCCATACTCTCATAGACTCCCACATACTCCCATAGACTCCCACAACTCCCACATACTCTGTAGACTCCCACATACTTCCATAGACTCCCACAACTCCCACATACTCTCATAGACTCCCACATACTCCCATAGACTCCCACAACTCCAACATACTCTCATAGACTCCCACAACTCCCACATACTCCCATAGACTCCCACAACTCCCACATGGAGCTCCCACAACTCCCACATACTCCCATAGACTCCCACAACTCCCACATACTTTCATAGACTCCCACATACTTCCATAAACTCCCACAACTCCCACATACCCTCATAGACTCCCACATACTCCCATAGACTCCCACAACTCCCGCATACTCTCATGAACTCCCACATACTTCCATAGACTCCCACAACTCCCACATACTCCCGCGGAGCTCCCCCAACTCCCACATACTCCCACTAGACTCCAACTCCCACATACTCCCATAGACTCCCACAACTCCCACATACTCCCATAGACTCCCACAACTCCCACATACCATGAACTCCCACAACTCCCACATACTCACATAGACTCCAACTCCCACATACTCCCATAGACTCCCACAACTCCCATACTCCCATAGACTCCACAACTCCCCCATACTCTCATGGAGCTCATACTCTCATAAGACTCCCACATGCTCTCATAGACTCCTAGCTCCCACATACTCTCATGAGCTCCCGCCTCTCATAGACTCCCACAACTCCCACATACTCTCATAGACTCCCACATACTCTCATAGAATCCCACAACTCCCTTCTCATAGACTCCCACAACTCCCACATACTCCCATAGACTCCCACAACTCCACATACTCCCATGAACTCCCACAACTCCACATACTCCCATAGACTCCACAGCTCACAACTCCCACATACTCTCAAGACTCACACAACTCCCACATACTCTCATAGACTCACATACTCTCATAGACTCACAACTCCCACATACTCACTTAGACTCCTAGCTCCCACATACTCTCACTTAGACTCCCACATCTCATAGACTCCCACAACTCCCACATACTCTCATAGACTCCCACATACTCTCATAGACTCCCACAACTCCAAAATACTCTCATAGACTCCCACAACTCCCACATACTCTCATAGACTCCCACATACTCCATAGACTCTTACAACTCCCACTTCTCCCATAGACTCCCACAACTCCCACATACTTCCATAGACTCCCACAACTCCCACATACTCTCATAGACTCCCACATACTCCCATAGACTCTTACAACTCCCACATACTCCCATAGACTCCCACAACTCCCACATACTTCCATAGACTCCCACAACTCCCACATGCTCCAATAGACTCCCACATACTCCCATAGACTCCCACATACTTCCATAGACTCCCACAACTCCACATACACCCATAGACTCCAAAACTCCCACATGCCCATAGACTCCACATACTCCCATAGACTCCGACATACTCCATAGACTCCCACATACTCCCATGTACTCTCATGAACTCCCACATACTCCCATAGACTCCCAAGCTCCCACATACTCTCATAGACTCCGACACTTCTCCCATAGACTCCCCAACTCCCACATACTCTCATAGACTCCCACATACTCCCATAGACTCCCACAACTCCCATACTCTCATAGACTCCCACAACTCCCACATACTCTCATAGACTCCCACATACTTCCATAGACTCCCACATGCTCCCACATACTCTCATAGACTCCCATCTCCCATAGACTCCCACAACTCCACATACTCTCATAGACTACCACAACTCCCACATACTCCATAGACTCCCACATACTCCCAAGAGAAACTCCCATACTTCCATAGACTCCCACATACTTCCATAGACTTCCACAGCTCCACATACTCCCATAGACTCCCATATACTTCCATAGACTCCCACAACTCCCACATACTCCCATAGACTCCACATACTTCCATATACTCCCACAACACCACATACTCCCATAGACTCCCAAATACTCCCATAGACTCACATACTCCCAGACTCCCACAACTCCCACATACTCCCAAATACTGTAGTCCCACAACTCCCACATACTCCCATAGACTCCCCATCCCCACATACTCCCATAGACTCCACAACTCACAACTCCCACATACTCCCATAGACTCCCACAACTCCCACATGCCCATAGACTCCCACATACTTCTCAAACTCCCCAACTCCACAGCCTCCCATAGACTCCCACAACTCCCACATACTCCTTGAGCTCCCACATCACTTCCATAAACTCCCACAACTCCCACATACTCCCATAGACTCCCACAACTCCCATAGACTCCCACAACTCCCATACTCCCGCAGACTCCCCAACTCCTCGACTCCCACATACTTCCATAGACTCCCACATGCTCCCAGGCTCCTACAGCTCCCACATACTCCCGCAGACTCCCCACAACTCCCACATGCTCCCGCAGACTCTAGCTCCCACAAACTCCAGGACTCCCACAACTCCCACATACTCCCATAGACTCCAACTACCACATACTCCCATGAGCTCACAACTCCCACATACTCCCATAGACTCTAGCTCACATACTCCCATAGACTCCCACAACTCCCACATACTCAGACTCCTAGCTCTAGCTCCCACATACTCTCAAAGACTCACACAACTCCTGTACTCATAGACTCCCATACTCTCATAGACTCCCACAACTCCCACATACACTCATAGACTCCACAACTCCCACATACTCTCATAGACTCCCACATACTCCCTCATAGACTCCCACACAACTCCCACATACTCTCTGAGCTCCCACATACTCTCATAGACTCCCACAACTCCCATACTCTCATAGACTCACAACTCCCACAAACTCTCATAGACTCCCACATACTCCATAGACTCACAACTCCCACATACTTTCATAGACTCCCATACTCCCATAGACTCCCAGAAACTCCAACATACTCTCATAGACTCCCAACTCCCTTCTCCCATAGACTCCATTTCCCACATACTTCCATAGACTCTAGCTGCTCCCATAGACTCCACAACTCCCACATGCTCCCATACTCCCATAGACTCCCACAACTCCCACATACTCTCATAGACTCCACATACTCCCATAGACTCCCACAACTCCCATACTCTGCATAGACTCCCACATCTTCCATAGACTCCCACAACTCCCACATACTCTAGACTCCCTGTCCACATACTCCCATAGACTCCCACAACTCCCACATACTTACATAGACTCCCACAACTCCCACATACTCCCATAGACTACCACAACTCCCATACTCCCATAGACTCCACAACTCCCCCTTACTCTATAGACTCCTACAACTCCCACATACTCCCATAGACTCCCACAAATCCCACATACTCCCATAGACTCCCACAACTCCCAAATACTCTCAAAGACTCACACAACTCCCTCTCCATGAACTCCCACATACTCTCATAGACTCCCACAACTCCCACATACACTCATAGACTCACAACTCCCACATACTCTCATAGACTCCCACATACTCTCATAGGCTCCCACAACTCCCACATACTCTCATAGACTCCCACATACTCTCATAGACTCCCACAACTCCCACATACTCTCATAGACTCCCAAATACTTCCATAGACTCCCAACTCCCCACATACTCCCATAGACTCCCACATTCTCCCATAGACTCCCACAACTCCCAAATACTCTCAAAGACTCACACAACTCCCACATACTCTCATGAACTCCCACTATACTCTCATAGACTCCCACAACTCCCACATACACTCATAGACTCCCACAACTCCCACATACTCTCATAGACTCCCATACTCTCATGGCTCCCACAACTCCACATACTCTCATAGACTCCCACAACTCCCACATACACTCATAGACTCCCACAACTCCCATACTCTCATAGACTCCCACATACTCTCATAGGCTCCCACAACTCCCATGCTCTCATGAGCTCTACTCTCATAGACTCCCCAACTCCCATACTCTCATAGACTCCCAAAAACTTCCATAGACTCCCACAACTCCCACATACTCCCATAGACTCCCACATACTTCCATAGACTCCCCCAACTCCCACATACTCCCATAGACTCCCAAAACTCCCACATACTCCCATAGACTCCTCCCCATAGACTCCCACATGCTTCCATAGACTCCACAACTCCCATATTCCCATGAACTCAAGAAAACTCCACATACTCCCATAGACTCCCATACTCCATAGACTCCCAATACTTCCATAGACTCCCACAACTCCCACATACTCCCATAGACTCCCACAACTCCGACATACTCCCATAGACTCTCCCACATTCCATAGACTCATTCTCCCATAGACTCCTTTGCTCATTCCTCCACAGACACCACATTCCCATAGACTCCCCAACTCCCACATAATCCCATAGACTCCACAACTCCCACATACTCCAATAGACTCCCACATACTCCCATAGACTCCCACATACTTCCATAGACTCCCACAACTCCCACATACTCCATAGACTCCCAAAACTCCCACAGCACTCCCATAGACTCCCACATACTCCCATAGACTCCCACATACTTCCATAGACTCCCACAACTCCACATACTCCCATAGACTCCCACATACTTCCATGAACTCCCACATACTTCCATAGACTTCCCACATACTCCCATAGACTCCCATACTTCCATAGACTCCCACAACTCCCACATACTCCCATAGACTCCCACATACTTCCATATACTCCCCAACTGCCACATACTCCCATAGACTCCCACATACTCCCATGAACTCCCACATACTCCCATAGACTCCCACAACTCCCACATACTCCCAAATACTCCAATAGACTCCCACAACTCCCACATACTCCCATAGACTCCCACAACTCCCACATACTCCCATAGACTCCACAACTCCCACAGCTCCCACATACTCCCATAGACTCCCACAACTCCCACATACTCCCATAGACTCCCACATACTTCCATAAACTCCCACAACTCCCACATACTCCCATAGACTCCCATACTCCCATAGACTCCACCATACTCCCATAGACTCACAACTCCCACATACTCCCATAGACTCCACAACTCCCATGAGCTCCCACAACTCCCACATACTCCCACCAGACTCCACAACTCACACGACTCCCACATACTCCCATAGACTCCCACATACTCCCATAGACTCCTACAACTCCCACATACTCCCATAGACTCCCACAACTCCCACATACTCCCATAGACTCCCACAACTCCCCTGAAAGCTCCATAGACTCTAGCTCCCACATATTCCCATAGACTCAAAAACTCCCACATACTCCCATAGACTCACATACTCCCCTTAGACTCCCAAATACTTCCATAGACTCCCACAACTCCACAGCCTCCCCGCCAGACTCCCACAACTCCGAGCCTTCTCCCATAGACTCCCACATTCTCCCATAGACTCCCACATTCTGCAGACTCCCACAACTCCCACATTCCTCCCAACAAGGGCTCCCACATTCTCCCATAGACTCCCACAACTCCCACATAATCCCATAGACTCCCACAACTCCCACATACTCCAATAGACTCCCACATACTCCCATAGACTCCCACATGCCCATAGACTCCCACAACTCCCACATACTCCCCATAGACTCCCACATACTCCCATAGACTCCCACATACTTCCATAGACTCTAGCTCCCACATACTCCCATAGACTCCCACATACTTCCATAGACTCCACATACTTCCATAGACTTCCACAACTCCCACATACTCCCATAGACTCCCACATACTTCCATAGACTCCCACAACTCCCAAATACTCCCATAGACTCCCACATACTTCCATATACTCCCACAACTGCCACATACTCCCATAGACTCCCACATACTCCCATAGACTCCCACATACTCCCATAGACTCCCACAATCCCACATACTCCAAATACTCCAATAGACTCCCACAACTCCCACATACTCCTGGGCACCCACAACCCACATACTCCCATAGACTCCCAACTCCCATAGACTCCCACAACTCCCACCACTCCCCATAGACCCACATACTCCCATAGACTCCCACAACTCCCCAGCTCCCACAACTCCCGCAGACTCTCCATACTCCCATAGACTCCACAACTCCCACAACTCCCATAGACTCCCACAACTCCCATAGACTCCCACAACTCCCACCTTCTCCCATAGACTCCCACAACTCACACGACTCCCACATACTCCCATAGACTCCACATACTTCCATAGACTACCACAACTCCCACATACTCCCATAGACTCCTAACTCCACATATTCCCACACAGACTCCCCAACTCCCATAGACTCCTAGCTCATACTCCATAGACTCCCTTCTCCCATAGACTCCCACAACTCCCATAGACTCCACAACTCACAGACTCCTACATGCCCATGAACTCCACAACTCCCACAACTCCCATAGACTCCCACAACTCCCACAACTCCCATGCTCCCCAAAGACTCCCACATACTCCATAGACTCCCACATGCTGTAGACTACCACAACTCACATGTATCCCCCACTGGGCTCACAACTCCCACATATTCCCATAGACTCCCACAACTCCCATAGACTCCCACAACTCACATGCTCCCATAGACTCCCACATGCTCCCATAGCTCACAACTCCCCCAACTCCCACAACTCCCATAGACTCCTACATACTCCCATAGTCTCCCACAACTCCCACAACTCCCATAGACTCCCCACAACTCCCACAACTCCCACATACTCCCATAGACTCCCACATACTTCCATAGACTACAACTCCTATACTCCCATAGACTCCCACAACTCCCATATTCCCATGAACTCACAACTCCCATAGACCCCACATACTCCATAGACTCCCACATACTCCATAGACTCCCACAACTCCCACAACTCCCACAGACTCCTACATACTCCCATAGACTCCCACAACTCCCACAACTCCCACATATTCCCATAGACTCCCACAACTCCCACATGCTCCCAAAGACTCCACATACTCCCATAGACTCCCACATACTTCCATAGACTACCACAACTCCCACATACTCCCATAGACTCACAACTCCCACATATTCCCATAGACTCCCACAACTCCCATAGACTCCCACAACTCCCACATACTCCCATAGACTCCCACATACTCCCATAGACTCCCACAACTCCCACAACTCCCACAACTCCCCATAGACTCCTGTCTCCCATAGACTCCCACAACTCCCACATCCCATAGACTCCCACAACTCCCACAACTCCCACATACTCCCATAGACTCCCACATACTCCCATAGACTCCCACATACTCCCATAGACTCCCACAACTCCCACATACTCCCATAGCTCCCACATACTCCCATAGGCTCTCCTGACTCCCACATACTCCCATAGACTCCCACAACTCCACATACTCCCATAGACTCCCACAACTCCCATAGACTCCCACAACTCCCACATACTCCCATAGACTCCCACATACTCCCATAGACTCCC
Organism: Bulinus truncatus; assembly: GCA_021962125.1. NCBI lineage: Eukaryota > Metazoa > Mollusca > Gastropoda > Planorbidae > Bulinus > Bulinus truncatus. The sequence continues at coordinate 794,345 of JAGDYQ010000174.1, forward strand.
ACAACTCCCACAACTCCCATAGACTCCCACAACTCCCACAACTCCCACATACTCCCATAGACTCCCACATGCTCCCATAGACTCCCACACCTCCCATAGACTCCCACACAACTCCACATGCTCCCCGCCCACATGCTCCCATAGACTCCCACAACTCCCACAACTCCCACATATTCCCATAGACTCCTAGCTCCCATAGACTCCACATACTCCCATAGACTCCCATACTCCCATAGACTCCCACAACTCCCACAACTCCCACAGACTCCTACATACTCCCATAGACTCCACAGCTCCCACAACTCCCACATATTCCATAGACTCCCCAACTCCCACATACTCCCAAGGAACTCCCACATACTCCCATAGACTCCCATACTTCCATAGACTACCACAACTCCCACATACTCCCATAGACTCCCACAACTCCACATATTCCCATGGAGCTCCCACAACTCCCCATAACTCCCATACTCCCATAGACTCCCACATACTCCCATAGACTCCCAACTCCCACAACTCCCACAACTCCCATAGACTCCTACATGCTCCCATAGACTCCCACAACTCCCACAACTCCCATAGACTCCCACAACTCCCACAACTCCCACATACTCCCATAGACTCCCACATACTCCCATAGACTCCCACATACTCCCATAGACTCCCACAACTCCCACATCTCCCATAGACTCCCACATATCCCATAGACTCTAGCTCCCACATACTCCATAGACTCCCACAACTCCCATACTTATAGACTCCACAACTCCCATAGACTCACAACTCCCCCAACTCCCACATACTCCCATAGACTCCACATACTCCATAGACTCCCACATACTCCCATAGACTCCCACAACTCCCATACTCCATAGACTCCCACAACTCCCACATACTCCCATAGACTCCCACAACTCCCACTTAGACTCCCACAACTCCCACATACTCCCATAGACTCCCACATACTCCCATAGACTCCCACAACTCACAGCTTACAGCTCCCATAGACTCAGACTCCACAACTCTACAACTCCCATAGACTCCCACAACTCCCATAGACTCCACAACTCCCACAACTCCATAGACTCCCACAACTCCCACAACTCCCACATGCTCCACAGACTCCCACACATACTCCCATAGACTCCACATACTCCAGACTCCCACAACTCCCACATACTCCCATAGACTCCCACAACTCCCACATACTCCCATAGACTCCACAACTCCCATAGACTCCCGCTCCCACAACTCCCACATACTCCCATAGACTCCATGCTCCCATAGACTCCACATACTCCCATAGACTCCCACAAGCTCCCACATACTCCCAAAGACTCCACATCTCCATAGACTCCCCTTCTTCCATAGACTACCACAACTCCCACATACTCCAGACTCCCCAATATCTCCCACATATTCCCATGAACTCCCACAACTCCCATAGACTCCACAACTCCCACATACTCATAGACTCCCACATACTCCCACAGACTCCCACAACTCCCACAACTCCCACAACTCCCCATGAACTCCTACATGCTCCCATAGACTCCCACAACTCCCACAACTCCCATAGACTCCCACAACTCCCACAAGCCCAACTCCCACATACTCCCATAGACTCCCACATACTCCCATAGACTCCCACATACTCCCATAGACTCCCACAACTCCCACATACTCCCATGAACTCCCACATACTCCCATAGACTCCTACAACTCCCACATACTCCCATAGACTCCCACAACTCCACCTTACTCCCCCGCCAGACTCCCACAACTCCCATAGACTCCCACAACTCCCACAACTCCCACATACTCCCATAGACTCCCACATACCCCATAGACTCCCACATACTCCCATAGACTCCCACAACTCCCACATACTCCATAGACTCCCCAACTCCCATACTCCCATAGACTCCCACAACTCCCATAGACTCCACAACTCCCACATACTCCCATAGACTCCCACATACTCCCATGAACTCCCACAACTCCCACAACTCCCACAACTCCCATAGACTCCTACAACTCCCACATACTCCCATAGACTCCCACAACTCCCATAGACTCCACAACTCCCCCAGCTCCATACTCCCATAGACTCCCACATACTCCCATAGACTCCACATCTCCCATAGACTCCCACAACTCCCACATACTCCGCAAGCTCCCACAACTCCCACATACTCCCATAGACTCCCACAACTCCCATAGACTCCACAACTCCCACATACTCCCATAGACTCCCACATACTCCCATAGACTCCCACAACTCCCACAACTCACAACTCCCATAGACTCCTACATACTCCATAGACTCCCACAACTCCTACAACTCCCATAGACTCCCACAACTCCCATAGACTCAACTCCCACAACTCCCATAGACTCCCACAACTCCCACAACTCCCACATACTCCCATAGACTCCACATACTCCTTACATAGACTCCCACATACTCCCATAGACTCCACAACTCCCACATACTCCCATAGACTCCCACAACTCCCACAACTCCCATAGACTCCCACAACTCCCACAACTCCCACATACTCCCATAGACTCCCACATACTCCCATAGACTCCCACATACTCCCTTAGGCCCACAACTCCCACATACTCCCATAGACTCCCACATGCTCCCATAGACTCCCACATACTCCATAGACTCCCACAACTCCCACATACTCCCATAGACTCCACAACTCCCACAACTCCCATAGACTCCCACAACTCCCACAGCTCCCATACTCCATAGACTCCCACATACTCCCATAGACTCCCACACATACTCATAGACTCCCACATACTCCCACATACTCCCATAGACTCCCACATACTCCCATAGACTCCCACAACTCCCACAACTCCCACATATTCCCATGAACTCCTAGCTCCCATAGACTCCCACATACTCCCATAGACTCCCACATACTCCCATAGACTCACAACTCCCACAACCCCCACAGACTCCTACCTTCTCCCATAGACTCCCACAACTCCCACAACTCCCACATATTCCCATAGACTCCCACAACTCCCACATACTCCCAAAGACTCCCACATACTCCCATAGACTCCCATACTTCCATAGACTACCACAACTCCCACATACTCCCATAGACTCCCAACTCCCACATATTCCCATAGACTCACATACTCCCATAGACTCCCACAACTCATACATACTCCCATAGACTCCCATAACTCCCACATACTCCCATAGACTCACAACTCCCACATGCCTCCCATAGACTCACTCCCACATACTCCCATAGACTCCACATACTCCCATAGACTCCCACAACTCCCACATACTCTCATAGACTCCCCCAACTCCCACATACTCCCATAGACTCCACAACTCCCACATACTCTCATAGACTTCAAAACTCCCACATACTCTCATAGACTCCACAACTCCCACATACTCCCCGCCAGACTCCCACATACTTCCATAGACTCCCACAGCTCCCATACTCCCATGGACTCCCACAACTCCCACATTCTCCCATAGACTCCCACAACTCCACATACTCCCATAGACTCCCAAAACTCCCACATGCTCCAATAGACTCCCACAACTCCCATACTCCCATAGACTCACACAACTCCCACATACTCCCATAGACTCCCACAACTCCCACATGCTCCCATAGACTCCCGCTCCCATACTCCCATAGACTCCCACAACTCCCATGCTCCCATAGACTCCACAACTCCCACATACTCCCATAGACTCCCCACATACTCCCATAGACTCGAACAACTCCCATACTCTCATAGACTCCCACATACTCTCATAGACTCCCACAACTCCCACATACTCTCATAGACTCCCACATGCTTCCATGACTCCCACAACTCCCACATACTCTCATAGACTCTTACATACTTCTATAGACACAACTCCCACATACTTCATAGACTCCCACAACTCCACATTCTCCCATAGTCTCCAGCTCAGCCTCCCATAGACTCCCATTCTCCATAGACTCCCACAACTCAAACATACTCCCATAGACTCCACACATTCTCCCATCACCCATAACTCCGACATACTCCCATAGACTCCCACATTCTCCCATAGACTCCCACAACTCAAACATACTCCATAGACTCCCATTCTCCCATAGACTCCACATTCACCCATAGACTCCCACAACTCCACATTCTCCCATAGACTTACACTCTCCCATAGACTCCCACAACTCCACATACTTCCATAGACTCCACAACTCCCTTACTCCCATAGACTCCCACAACTCCCACATACTCCCATAGACTCCACAAACTTCCACCAGACTCCCACAACTCCACATACTCCCATAGACTCCCACAACTCCCACATACTCCCATAGACTCCCACATACTCCCCCTGGAGCTCCCACATACTTCCATGAACTCCCCCAACTCCCATACTCCCATAGACTCCACAATTCCCATACTCCCATAGCTCCACAACTCCCGCCCCTCCCATAGACTCCCACAAAGCTCACATAGACTCCACAACTCCCAAAACTCCCACATACTTTCATAGACTCCACATACTCCCACAGCTCCCACAACTCCCACAACTCCTGGAGCTCCCACATACTCCCATAGACTACCACAACTCCCACAACTCCCATAGACTCCCAACTCCACATACTCCACCAGAAGCCCACATACTCCCATAGACTCCACAACTCCACAACTCCCACAGCTCCCATAGACTCCTACATACTCCCGCAGACTCCCACAACTCCCACAACTCCCATAGACTCCCACAACTCCCATAGACTCCCACAGCCTTCCATAGACTCCCACAAATCCCACATACTCCCATAGACTCCACATACTTCCATAGGCTCCCACATACTTCCATAGACTCCCATAACTCCCACATACTCCCATAGACTCCCATACTTCCATAGACTCCCACAACTCCCACATACTCCCATAGACTCCCACATACTTACATAGACTCCCACAACTCCCACATACTCGCATAGACTCACACATACTTCCATAGACTCTCACATACTCCCATAGACTCCCACATACTTCCATAGACTCCCACAACTCCCACATACTCCCATGAACTCCCACATACTGCTTCCATAGACTCCACACCCAGCTCCCACATACTCCCATAGACTCCACATACTCCCATAGACTCCCACATACTCCCATAGACTCCACAACTCCCGCCTCACGCTCCCACAACTCCCATACTCCCATAGACTCCCACATACTCACATAGACTCCCACAACCCCACTAATCCCATGAACTCCCACATACTCCCACATACTCCCGCAGACTCTTCAACTCCCATACTCCCATAGACTCCCACATACTTCCATAGACTCCCACAATTCCCACATACTCCCATAGACTCCCACATATCCCATACTCCCATAAACTCCCACAACTCCCATACTCCCATAGACTCCCATACTCCATAGACTCCCACAACTCCCACATGCTCCCACAACTCCATAGACTCCCACAACTCCCACAACTCCCACATACTTCCATAGACTCCCACAACTCCACATACTTCCATAGACTCCCACAACTCCACATACTCCCTTAGACTCCACAACTCCCACATACTTCCATAGACTCCCACAACTCCCACAACTCCCACATACTTCCATAGACTCCCACAACTCCCACATACTCCCATAGACTCCCACAACTCCCACATACTTCCATAGACTCCCACAACTCCCACATGCTCCCACATACTTCCATAGACTCCCCCAACTCCCCACAACTCCCCACATACTCCCATAGACTCCCACAACTTCCACATGCTCCCATAGACTCCCACAACTCCCACATACTCCCATGGAGCTCCCACAACTCCCCCAACTCCCACATACTCCCACAACTCCCTCAACTCCCACATACTCCCATAGACTCCCACAACTCCCACCATGTTCCATAGACTTCACAACTCCCACATACTCCCATAGACTCCCACATACTCCATAGACTCCCACAACTCCCACATACTCCCATAGACTCCCACAAATCCCACATGCTTCCCTAGACTCCCTGACACAACTCCCACATACTTCCATAGACTCCCACAACTCCCACATACTCCCATAGACTCCACAACTCCCACATACTTCTATAGACTCCCACAACTCCCACATGCTCCCACATACTTCCATGAACTCCCACAACTCCCACAACTCCCACATACTCCCATAGACTCTAGCTCCCACATACTCCCATAGACTCCCACAACTCCCACATACTCCCATAGACTCCCACAACTCCCACAACTCCCACATACTCCCACAACTCCACTCAACTCCCACATACTCCATAGACTCCCACACATACTCCCATAGACTCCCACAACTCCCACAACTCCCACATACTCCCAGACTCCCACATGCCTCCCATAGACTCCCACAACTCCCATAGACTCCCCAACTCCCATAGTCTCCCACAACTCCCATAGACTCCTAGCACCACATACTCCCATAGACTCCCACATACTCCCATAGACTCCCACATACTTCATAGACTCCCACAACTCCCACATACTCCCATAGACTCCACAACTCACATACTCCCACAACTCCGACATACTCCCATAGACACCCATTCTCCCAAAAACTCCCCCATTCTCCCATAGACTCCAGATTCTCCATAGACTCCCACATTCTCCCATAGACTCCCACAACTCCCACATCACTCCCCATAGACTCCCATACTTCCATAGACTCCCACAACTCCCACATACTCTCTCATAGACTCCCACAACTCCCACATACTCCCATAGACTCCCACATACTCCCATAGACTCCACATGCGCCCATAGACTCCACAACTCCCACATACTCCCATAGACTCCCACAACTCCCACATACTCCCAAAGACTCCCATATAGACTCCCACAACTCCCACATACTCTCATAGACTCCCAAAACTCCCACATACTCTCATAGACTCCCACAACTCCCACATGCCTCCCATAGACTCCCACATACTTCTATAGACTCCACAACTCCCATACTCCCATAGACTCCCACATACTTCCATAGACTCCCACATACTTCCATAGACTCCAAAAACTCCCACATACTCCCATAGACTCCCACATGCCCACTTAGACTCCCACAACTCCACACAAACTCCCATAGACTCCCACATACTTCCATAGACTCCCACAACTCCCACATGCTCCCATAGACTCCCACATACTCCCATAGACTCCCACATACTCCCATACACTCCCCCTCTCCCACAACTCCCACATAGACTCCCACAACCCACATACTCCATAGACTCCCACAACTCCCACATACTCCCATAGACTCCACAACTCCCACAACTCCCACATACTCCCCATGGAGCTCCCAACTCCCAGATACTCCCATAGACTCCCACATACTTCTAAACTCCCACAGCTCCCACATACTCCATAGACTCCCACATACTCCCATAGACTCCCACATACTCAGGCTCCACATGCTCCCATGCCTCCCCTTTCTCCACAGCTCCCACATACTCCACTCAGACTCCCACAACTCCCACATACTCAGACTCCCACAACTCCCACATACTCCCATAGACTCCACAACTCCCACAACTCCCACATACTCCCATAGACTCCACAACTCCCAGATGCTCCTGGAGCTCCACATACTTCCATAAACTCACAACTCCCACATACTCCCATAGACTCCCACATACTCCCACAGAGCTCCCACATACTCCCATAGACTCCACAACTCCCACAACTCCCACATACTCCATAGACTATAACTCCCACATACTCCCATAGACTCCCACAACTCACATACTCCCATAGACCCACAACTCCCACAACTCCCACATACTCCCATAGACTCCCACAACTCCCACAGCACTCCCATAGACTCCCACATACTCCCATAGACTCCCACAACTCCCACATACTCTCATAGACTCCCACAACACACATACTCCCATAGACTCCACAACTCCCATACTCTCATAGACTCCCACATACTCTCATAGACTCCCATACCCACATACTCCCTTAGACTCCCACATACTACATAGACTCCCACAGCTCCCACATACTCCCATGGACTCCCACAGCTCCCACATTCTCACATAGACTCCCACAACTCCCACATACTCCCATAGACTCCCAAAACTCCCACATGCTCCAATAGACTCCCACAACTCCCACATACTCCCATAGACTCACACAACTCCCACATACTCCATAGACTCCCACAACTCCACATACTCCCATAGACTCCCACAACTCCCACATACTCATAGACTCCCACAACTCCCACACATACTCCCATAGACTCCCCAACTCCCACAACTCCCATACTCCCATAGACTCCCACAACTCCCATACTCCCATAGACTCCCACATACTCCCATAGACTCAGACAACTCCCACATACTCTCATGAGTCTCCCACATATTCTCATAGACCCCCACAACTCCCATACTCTCATAGACTCCCACATACTTCCATAGACTCCCACAACTCCCACATACTCTCATAGACTCTTACATACTTCTATAGACTCCCACAACTCCCACATACTTCCATAGACTCCCACAACTCCCACATTCTCCCATAGTCTCCCACAACTCAAACATACTCCGCAGACTCCCACATTCTCCCATAGACTCCCACAACTCCGACATACTCCCATAGACTCCATTCCCATAAAACTCCCACAACTCCGACACTCCCATAGACTCCCACATTCTCCCATAGACTCCCACAACTCCGACATGCTCCCATAGACTCCCACATTCTCCCATAGACTCCCACATTCACCCGCAGGCTCCCACAGCTCCCACATTCTCCCATAGACTCCACATTCTCCCATAGACTCCCACAACTCCCACATACTTCCATAGACTCCCACAACTCCCACATACTCCCATAGACTCCCACAACTCCCTTACTCCCATAGACTCCCACAAACTTCATGACTCCCCCAAACTCCACATACTCCCATAGACTCCCACAACTCCCACATACTCACATAGACTCCACAGCACTCCCCATAGACTCCCACATACTTCCATAGACTCCCCACAACTCCCACATACTCCCATAGACTCCCATACTTCCATAGACTCCCACATACTTCCATAGACTCCACAACTCCACATACTCCCATAGACTCCCACATACTTCCATAGACTCCACATACTCCCATAGACTCACATACTTCCATAGACTCCCACAACTCCCACATACTCCCATAGACTCCCACATACTCCCATAGACTCCCACATACTCCCATACACTCCCACTACTCCCACAACCTCCCTTCTCCTAGACTTCCACAACTCCGACATATTCCCATAGACTCCCACAACTCCCATGCTCCATGAACTCCCACAACTCCTAGCTCCACATACTCATGGCCTCCGCTCCCAGATGCTCCCCAGCAGACTCCCACCTTCTTCCATAAACTCCCACAACTCCCACATACTCCCATAGACTCCCATACTCCCATAGACTCCCATACTCCCATAGACTCCCACAACTCCCACATACTCCCATAGACTCCCATAACTCCCACATACTCCCATAGACTCCCCCAACCCACATACTCCCATAGACTCCCACAACTCCCACATACTCCCATAGACTTACATACTCCCATAGACTCCCACAACTCCCACATACTCTCATGAACTCCCACAACTCCCACATACTCCCATAGACTCACAACTCCCACATACTCTCATGAACTCCCAAAACTCCACATACTCTCATAGACTCCCACAACTCCATACTCCCATAGACTCCCACATACTTCCATAGACTCCCACAGCTCCCACATACTCCCATGGACTCCCACAACTCCCACATTCTCCCATAGACTCCCACAACTCCCACATACTCCCATAGACTCCCAAAACTCCCCCACATGCTCCAATAGACTCTAACTCCACATACTCCCATAGACTCACACAACTCCCACATACTCCCAGACTCCACAACTCCCACATGCTCCCATAGACTCCCCAACTCCTTCTCCACATAGACTCCCCAACTCCCACATGCTCCCATAGACTCCCACAACTCCACATACTCCCATAGACTCCCAAATACTCCCATAACCAGACTCGAACAACTCCCACATACTCTCATAGACTCCCACATACTCATCATAGACTCCCACAACTCCCACATTCTCTCATAGACTCCACATACTTCCATAGACTCTAACTCCCCACATACTCTCATAGACTCTTACATACAACTTCTATAGACTCCCACAACTCCCACATACTAGACTCCCACAACTCCCATTCTCCCATAGTCTCCACAACTCCCGACCTTACTCCCATAGACTCCATTCTCCCATAGACTCCACAACTCCGACATACTCCCATAGACTCCATTCTCCCATAAACTCCCACAACTCCGACATGCTCCATAGACTCCCACATTCTCCCATAGCTCACAACTCCGACATACTCCCATAGACTCCCATTCTCCCATAGACTCCCACATTCACCCGCAGACTCCTAGCTCCACATTCTCCCATAGACTCCCACATTCTCATAGACTCCACAACTCCCACATACTTCCATAGACTCCCTAGCTCCCACATACTCCTGGAGCTCTAGCTCCCCATACTCCATGAACTCCTAGCTTCCATAGACTCCCACAACTCCACATACTCCCATGAGCTCCCACAACTCCCACATACTCCATAGACTCCCACATACTCCCATAGACTCCACATACTTCCATAGACTCCCACAACTCCCACATACTCCCATAGACTCCCACAATTCCCACATACTCCCATAGACTCCCACAACTCCCACATACTCCCATGACTCCCACAACTCACATAGACTCCCACAACTCCCAAAAACTCCCACATACTCATGGGCCATACTCCACAACTCCCACAACTCCACAACTCCCATAGACTCCCACATACTCCCATAGACTACCACAACTCCACAACTCCCATAGACTCCCACAACTCCCACATACTCCCATAGAAGCCACATACTCCATAGACTCCCACAACTCCCACAACTCCCACAACTCCATAGACTCCTACATACTCCCATAGACTACAACTCCCCACAACTCCCATAGACTCCCACAACTCCCATAGACTTATACTTCCATAGACTCCCACAAATCCCACATACTCCCATAGACTCCCACATACTTCCATAGGCTCCCACATACTTCCATAGACTCCATAACTCCACATACTCCCATAGACTCCCACATACTTCCATAGACTCCCACAACTCCCACATACTCCCATAGACTCCCACATACTTACATAGACTCCCACAACTCCCCACATACTCTCGCATAGACTCCCACATACTTCCATAGACTCCCACATACTCCCATAGACTCCCACATGCTTCCATAGACTCCCACAACTCCCACATACTCCCATAGACTCCCACATGCTTCCCATAGACTCCCACAGCTCCCACATACTCCCATAGACTCTTACATACCCATAGACTCCCACATACTCATAGACTCCCACAACTCCCACATACTCCATAACTCCAGCTCCATACTCCCATAGACTCCCATACTCCCATGAACTCACAACCCCACATAATCCATAGACTCCCACATACTCCCACATACTCCATAGACTCTTACAACCACATACTCCCATAGACTCCACATACTTCCATAGACTCCCACAATTCCCACATACTCCATAGACTCCCACAATTCCCACATACTCCCATAGACTCCTAGCATCCCATACTCCCATAGACTCCCACATACTCCCATAGACTCCACAACTCCCACATACTCCCACAACTCCCGCAGACTCCACAACTCCCACAACTCCACATACTTCCATAGACTCTAGCTCCACATACTTCCATAGACTCACAACTCCCACATACTCCCACAGACTCCCACAACTCCCACCACTTCCATAGACTCCCACAACTCCCACAACTCCCACATGCTTCCATAGACTCCCACAACTCCCCCTTCTCCCATAGACTCCCACAACTCCCACATACTTCCATAGACTCCCTGACTCCCACATGCTCCCATACTTCCATAGACTCCCACATCTCTAACTCCCACATACTCCCATAGACTCCCCCAACTCCCACATACTCCTTGTAGACTCCCCAACTCCCCTTCACTCCGCAGACTCCCACAACTCCCATCCACATACTCCCACAGCTCCCTCAACTCCCACATACTCCCATAGACTCCCCAACTCCCACATATTTCCATAGACTCCCACAACTCCCACATACTCCCATAGACTCCCACATACTCCATAGACTCCCACAACTCCACATACTCCCATAGACTCCCACAACTCCCACATGCTACCATAGACTCCCACAACTCCCACAACTCCCACATACTTCCATAGACTCCCACAACTCCCACATACTCCCATAGACTCCCACAACTCCCACATACTTCCATAGACTCCCCTAGCAACTCACATGCTCCCACATACTTCCATAGACTCCCACAACTCCCACAGCTCCCACTCCCATAGACTCCACAACTCCACATACTCCCATAGACTCCCACAACTCCCACATACTCCCATAGACTCCCACAGCTCCCACAACTCCCGCCTCACAGCTCCCTCAACTCCCACATACTCCATAGACTCCCACACACTCCCTTAGACTCCCACAACTCCCACAACTCCCATACTCCCATAGACTCCCATACTCCCATGAACTCCCCTATCCCATAGACTCCCACAACTCCCATAGTCTCCCACAACTCCATAGACTCCCACAACTCCACATACTCCCGCAGACTCATTCTCCATAGACTCCCACAACTCCCATAGACTCCCACAACTCCCACATACTCCCATAGACTTTCACATACTCCCATAGACTCCCACAACTCCCACATACTCCATAGACTCCCACATACTCTCATAGACTCCCAAACTCCCACATACTCTCATAGACTCCCACAACTCCCACATACTCCCATAGACTCCCACATACTTCCATAGACTCCCACAGCTCCACATACTCCCATGGACTCCCACATACTCCATAGACTCCCACAACTCCCATAGACTCCCACAACTCCCACATACTCCCATAGACTCCCACAACTCCCACATACTCCCATAGACTCCCACAACTCCCACATACTCTCATAGACTCCCACATACTCTCTTAGACTCCCACAACTCCTATAGACTCCCACATACTCCCATAGACTCCCACAACTCCCACATACTCTCATAGACTCCCACATACTTCCATAGACTCCCACAACTCCCACATACTCCCATAGACTCACATGCTCCCACACCCTCCCCATGAACTCCCATAACTCCCACATACTCTCATGAGCTCCCACATACTCCCATAGGATCCCACAACTCCCACATACTCTCATGAACTACATACTTCCATAGACTCCCACAACTCCCACATACTCCCACTGACTCCCAGCCTCCCATACTCATAGACTCTCACAACTCCCATAGACTCCCACAACTCCCACAGCCTCCCCATAAACTCCACAACTCACATACTCCCATAGACTCCCACATACTTCCATAGACTCCCACAACTCCCACATACTCCCATAGACTCCCACATACTCCCATAGCTCCCACAACTCCCACATACTCCCATAGACTCCCACAGCTCACATACTCCCATAGACTCCTACATAACCCACATTGATGATGTATTTGATTAGACTCAGTATAAATTCAGTTTATCAAGATAAGTCTTAAATGTATAAAATTCAATGATAATGTAAATCTACAAAATTTCTTTTTTAAAATGTGTCAATTATCTATGTTAGTTATTGCGTTGATTGTTTATATTAGTTAATTTGTTGATTGTTTATATTAGTTAATGCGTTGATTTTCTCTATTAGTTAATATGTTGATTGTTTATATTAGTTAATGCGTTGATTGTTTATATTAGTTAATGCGTTAATTGTTTATATTAGTTCATGCGTTGATTGTTTATATTAGTTAATGTGTTGATTGTTTTATTAGTTAATACGTTGATTTTCTCTATTAGTTAATGTGTTGATTATTGTATATTAGTTAATGCGTTAATTATTTATATATAAGTTTATGCGTTGATTATTAATTAATGTGTTGATTGTTTATATTAGTTAATACATTGGATTTTCTCTATTAGTTAATGTGTTGATTGCTTATATTAGTTCATGCGTTGATTGTCTGTATTAATTATCTTACCCTCTAAATTAACGTTTAATTATATAAAACTAAATGCATGCTGGGCAGACCGTGCATAAATACTATTACATTTGCCTTTAATATAAACTCAGCCAATAATTCATTTCAATGTCATATTTCAAAAAAGACAACAGACATGTGTACTTATGGAGATTACATTTCCCCTCTTCAATGTTTAAATACATAAAAGGTTTTGTTGAAAATTGTTTTATTTTTTTGGTCTGTTTGTTTTTTTTCATATATATATATATATATATATATATATATATATATATATATATATATATATATATATTTAGGTTAAAGTGCTCGTAAACTGATAGAAAACTAGAGAAAGTGCCAGACATCCAATAAACAAACTAGACTTGCATCATAGTGAAGACAAACTAAATTAACCAACCAGAGTGAAACACTAACTAGTGCATTCCGCACGGCTACAGTAAACTACACTAACCATTAAAATATTCAAGAAGTGACCCGGAAACTATTGTAATACCCAGAGTAAGTAAAATTGTTGAGAGGGAAACGGACTCAGTCGAGCACAAGGTGGTCAGCAATAAATGTCTACAAATATAGGAACAACCAGACAAAATAATAATATTTACTACATTGACGCAATAAAGAGCAAAGTTCAAGTCAGTAAACACCCAAATAAAAATCACAGTCAATTACAAAAAAAAGGTCAAAGAAGCTGAAAACAAAAAAAACCGAAATGAACTGAATACATAAAGACAACAGGATGTCAATGGTGTAATATAGACATGAATACCAAAAGGCAACAGGATGTCAAATGTGTAAGATAGACATGAATACATAAAGGCAACAGGATGTCAAATGTGTAAGATAGACATGAATACATAAAGGCAACAAGGATGTCAAATCTAGCAATATAGACATGAATACATAAAGACAACAAGATGTCAAACCTGTAATATAGACATGAATACATAAAAGGCAACAGGATGTCAAATCTGTAATATAGACATGTATATATATACAAGCAACTGGATGAAAAGCTGTAATATAGACATCAAAATATATTCTGGGGTAGGGGGGCGTAATTTTGCCATTACCTGAAATATCTAAGATGGCTAAGCAGTTTGGACGGAACATCATACAACAAATAATACATATACGAATACATTAATTCATCAAGTGTCTCTATGCACTATCTTCCGGGCAACGCCGGTACAACTGCAAACTCATTATTATAAATACACTTCATCTGACAGTCATATAATGTTACAAATCATCAGCACATGTTCACCAATCTGTAGCCGTCAGTAATATCCTTGCCGGTCATTTATGCTCCTAACAGATGCACTCGTTGAGTTATGTGAACTCCTCAAGTGACCCGGATATTGTTTACCTTACTGTTTAATGATTCTGAAATCCGGGGGCTACAGCGTTAATTTATACAAGACATTAAGAAATGTTTTTATCACACCTCATTGGACATGTTTCTGTCGCTCAAGAAAGAAACTAGAAATAACAAATGTTTTCACTCTGTGATGGCAAGTGGACATATTATCAAATTAATTTGTGAGAGTAAATAGGTCAAAGGTTAAGTTGCGCCTCACATGGTGGATGCCTTTTTCGAAATCTCTCTCATAGATAGATAGATAGATAGATAGATAGATAGATAGATAGATAGATAGATAGATAGATAGATAGATAGATAGATGCCCGTTGTTCACAGCGGGAAATATGTAAAGTTAAACTAGACGATAGAGCTACAAGAAGTGGATGAAATTCGTGTATCATTTTTAAGTTTAACTGCTGAACCTTGTGCGTAATGTCCAAGTCGTAGTAATGGCTCGCAGAGGTGGATTTAAGGACGAGCGCACCGAATATGTGTCCAGGGCTCCCGAATATTTAGGGGCCCAACAAAATACTATAAACCCTATGATACATCTCTCGTATTTTTAGGGCCCAATATTTATTTTTGCGCTCTTGGCCTTAACGACATATGTCAACCTCTGATGGCTCAAGTATGTGTGTAAGAATAGACATAAGTCAACCTCTGATGGCTCAATTATGTGTGTAAGAATGAGCATACAAGTCTCAACCTCTGATGGCTCAAGTGTGTATGGGAATAGACATAGAACCTCTGATAGCTCAAGTATGTGTGTAAGAATAGAGGAAGTTGTGACCTAGTGGTTCACTGGTGTGTTGTCAGAGTGTGGTGGACGATGGACAGTGGCTAGCTTTAAAAAAGGATAAAAAGAAATATCGGCTTGAATGACGTCTGATTCCACAAAAAAACAACTGGCAATGCTTAATTGTGTTGTGGCGCCTCAATAGAAAAATACATTTTTTTTAAAACCACTGAACTTTATTTGTTTATAGTCTGGTTTCATCTTCTTCACTGTTCTATCTTTTGGTCTGCGAGTTTATCTGTTAATACCCAATAGACAAGTTTAAACTGGTATTGTTGGTGAAACAGCCAATGAACGATTGCCTAGGGGGAAAACAGTGTTAGACCTATGAAGTTCTTATAAGTAGGAGATGTTTTATCGCTAGAGTTGAAACTGTCATATAGAGCAATGGACAGTGATGAGAAAGTAGGGACATAATGCACTAAGTAGAAAACATATCATGATCAGGAACACCATCATGCTATTTTCATGAGTGTCTGAGGGAAATTTGAGATTTGATAGAAAAAAATTAGTTTTTCGCACTGCAAATAACTGAAAAATTCTGTATGAAACTGTCTGAATTATAAGAGATTAGCCATTTTCGTTTATCGTACTTTCTCTATTTCTCCGTTTTCATGCACCCGTGAAAATTTGAAAACATTAACATCTAGCAAAGATACAATCATGAGACTTTTAACCCATTTCATCTCAGATTCAAATGTTTACGTTTCCGTGTCAAATTTAAAAGAAAAGTTTTTAAACGAATGCATGTCGCCTGTAGCTCAAGGGTGGACAACCTTTCTGCAGCCGGTAGCTAAAGGGAGGACAACCTTTCTGCAGCCTGTAGCTTAAAGGTGGACAACTTCTCGTATAAACAACATTAGACATAAATAAATCAAGGAACTTTTAATGAACCTACTTATCAATGACTATTCTGAGTTCACCTATTTGTATGTAATAAGGCAAGGCGTGGTAAAGGGTTGGTGGTTTTATAACACAAGTCACTATTTGACGACCTTGGCTGCGAAGATTTGAAGACCTGAACATCGCTCCTTGATAGTATTCCACTTTGATAGTAATCCACTTTGATAGTAATTCACTTTGAAAGTACTCCACTTTGATAGTACTCCACTTTGATAGTAGCCTACTCCACTTTGATAGTACTCCCACCTTGAACGTACTCCAATTTGATAGTACTCCACTTTGATAGTACTCCACCTTGAACGTACTCCACTTTGATAGTACTCCACTTTGATAAGTACTCCACATGAACGTACTCCACTTTGATAGTACTCCGACACTCCACCTTGAAAGTACTCCACTTGATAGTACTCCAATTTGATAGTTCTAAAATTTGATAGTACTCCACTTTGATATAGTACTCCACCTTGAAAGTACTCCACTTTGATAGTACTCCACTTTGATAGTATTCCAATTTGACAGCACTCCACTTTGATAGTACTCCACTTTGATAGTATTCCAATTTGATAGTACTCCATTTTGATAGTACTCCACTTTGATAGTACTCCACTTTGATAGTAATCCAATTTGATAGTACTCCAATTTGATAGTACTCCACTTTGATAGTATTCCAATTTGATATTACTCCACTTTGATAGTACTCCACTTTGATAGTACTCCACTTTGATAGTACTCCACCTTGAAAGTACTCCACTTTGATAGTACTCCACTTTGATTATTTTGATGCACAACCACCAACCGTTCTAAATGTGTATTTTGATTTGAGTGTATTTGCTAGGCTTTGTGAGTGTGTGTGCTAGGGTGTTTGATTCATGGAGAATTTGTGTGATCAATGTGTTTAAAAGGTCACACAACATTTATTCTCGCTGAACTTATTTATTTTGAAAGGCTGCTTGTTGTCTTTAAGTCCGCTGTTGCCCTTCCCTGCTAAAGTTTTTACTTCACTGTTCTTGAAATAAAGTCTAAACTTTAAACCTAACTAAGCTGTTATTATATTTAAATGTGGAAAGATGAGTACTTCAAAGACAACTATCAAATTTCAAAGTAATATTGATAACCTCAATTACGAAGTGAGCTATGGTGGTTTAAAAAATATCATGGTTTCTTCTCGATTTTTATTGTTTTCATGGCAACGAGAAGAACAGACTGAACTAATGACGTCTTACTGAATTACTAATCATTTCTTTCTTTTGCAGAGTAAATGCCTCTGTCATTAGGAATAACTACAAGTAATTGAAGTGACTCTAATATGGTGTATGATTCGAGATTTCTATGAGACAAAATTTCTTCACTGGCCAACTTATTATATCGGTAAAATATGTTCTGGTATTATGTCCATGTAAGTATAAGATGATTATATTGATAGACAATTGGAACTATGTCATATCTTGTGGTCTTTCTAGGCCGATGATGTTAATATTGATAGACAATTGGAACCAATGTGCATATCTTGTGTGTCATATCTTGTGGTCTTTCTGAATAGATGATATTAATATTGATAGACAATTGGAACTGTGTCATATCTTGTGTGTCATGTTTATATACGATAACTGAACAGATGATGTTTATATTGATAGACAATTGGAACAGTGTCATATATTGAGTTCATTCTGAATAGATGATGTTTTGTTTGGTGGTGTCTTCTTAAGTTGTACTTCTTAGGAACGCTCACACACTCATGTCTGAGAAGTAGACAGTTTCTCCAACGCTGGGAAACAGTATTTAGCAGTCCATTCGTCATTTAAAACATGACATTCATTCTCAATATTTCTTTTTTTGGCAGCACTCATGGTTAAATCAGAAAGTCTTTTTTGCTTTTAATTAAAAGCAGTTGCAAATAGGAATGTTTACAATTAATGTGCTAGTAATCACTAACATTCTGGAGCCACAAAACCGATTTAATATCCCTGGCATTTGAATCCAAATAGTCGAAATAAAATTTCAAAAATATTGCAAAAACTCTAAACAAGAAAAAATTAACATCGACGCAGAGGATAGCAATATGTACATGCATACGGTCGGCATAACATACTCTGCCGGACCGCAATCGACCCGCGGGACGTAGTTTGCCCACCCCTGTGATAGGCAACTGAAATTGTTATATCAGTGAGATCCAAATATTAGTATGAGGTACTCATCTCTTTGCCCTCATTACCAAAATCTGTAGCTATTGCGACAACAGCTCTTGCACCGTCCATTCTACATCTAAGTCAAGATCATCGCTAGGTATTGACAGTAGAGATACCACGGGAGAACTGAAGAAGCAGCCACATTAAATTGAGCACAGGGTCATAGCTACAGATGATTATTGTGTCATGAGAAGATTTGTTTGTAATCGTTTAAAAAAAAAGTACTGAGTCTAATCGCCTCACCTTCTATTATATCTGTCAGCTGTCCTAATAAATTTGTCTGACCAAGTGATTATATGTATACAGGTGGAGTGTGTAACGTTACAACTCAAGAAGGGCAGGGTATAAAAAGCTAAACTGAGCTAAGAAATAAAAATGAATCGATAGAAATGGAAATAGAGGTGTCCTCGGGCAGATTTAGGAGGGAGGAGAGAGGGGGCAGACAGACCGGAAATGGGGGAGGACAATATGGAAAGAAACTACGGGAAATATAAAACATGGAACAGAATCAGGATAAATAAAAGAAAACAAAACAACAGCACATTAAAGTCATAGTGAAATGTTCATGTCAGGGTATTATTAGATGAACTACTTTTTTTCAGAGATTATCTTTCTTGTACGTCACTGGGATCTGGAATTTCCTTTAAAAAAAATCACTAACCTACATTTGTATTCTTTCTTGACCGCATAGAAGTGAAACGAAAAAAAAACTGGTTTTTTAACGTTGTTGTTTATTTTTTTAATTTCCGAAGTTGGGGAACAACTTGTGTTGAACATGTAACAGGATGTCTCGACTGAAAATACGTTACAATGGGGGCATCTTATTGAAAGTTACTGAAATATGATGATACTAGCTATGGGGAAATCTTATTGGAGGCTACTGAAATATGATGATGCTAGCTATGGGGAAATCTTACTGGAGCCTACTGAAATATGATGATACTAGCTATGGGAAATCAGTGGAGGCTACTGAAATATGATGATACTAGCTATGGGGAAATCTTATTGGAGCCTACTGAAATATGATGATACTAGCTATGGGGAAATCTTATTGGAGGCTACTGAAATATGATGATACTAGCTATGGGGAAGTATTGGAGGCTACTGAAATATGATGATACCAGCTATGAGGAAATCTTATTGGAGGCTACTGATATGATACTAGCTATGGGGAAATCTTACTGGAATTTACTAGAAATATATGATGATATAGCTATGGGAAATCTTATTGGAGGCTACTGAAGATATGATGATAGCTATGGGGAAATCTTATTGGAGGCTACTGAAATAGCGATGATACTAGCTATGGGAAATCTTATTGGAGGCTACTGAAATATAATCAAATCTTGGAGGTTACTGAAATATGATGATACTAGCTATGGGGAAATCTTATTGGAGGCTACTGAAATATGATGAAATCTTATTGGAGGCTACTGAAATATGATGATACTAGCTATGGGGAAATTTTATTGGAGCTACTAGAAATGGTGAAATCGTTGGGAGGCTACTGAAATATGATGATATTAGTATGAGGAAATCTTGTGGAGGCTACTGAAATATGATGAAATCTTATTGGAGCTACTGAAATATGATGATACTAGCTATGGGGAAATCTTATTGGAGGCTACTGAAATATGATGAAATCTTATTGGAGGCTACTGAAATATGATGATACTAGCTATGGAAATCTTATTGGAGGCTACTGAAACTATGATGATACTAGCTAGGAAATCTTATTGGAGGCTACTGTAACGAGGGTGGAAGAAGTGGAATCCTAATTTAAAATTGTTGTTGCTGTGTTTTTAATACATTTACTCACTTAAATCCACAGTCATAATTTTTAAGCCACACTCATTCAAATATTTATTGATCTATCCAATATGTATTGTTCCTTTAATATATAGGTCATATTGCTCCATTCAATACTTCACAGTGCTTTCTGCACTTGGCAAACTGATTTATTCTAATTAAAGTAGAAGACAACGAAGATTTATCTACATTTAGTAGCTAATCGGCATATTTCTGTCAGGCCTCATACCTGCATATAATTAGTGTGACGTCAACGATGTAAAATACAAATGTTGCAGTTTAGACCTAAATACTTAATTTTCTTTGATTTTTAGATTACTATTGAGTAACTATTACTCCAAATAAGAAAAGAGTCGTAAAACTATATCTAATTTCATTAAAATCATTTAGTATCTCTTCATTTGCTTTCTCTATCATTAACATGATTTTTTTGTGTTGGTTGGAGACATCCAAAGACACAGTAAATAGAACAACTGTATACACAAGACATCAAAAGATTTAGTAAATAGATTAACTGTATACACAAGACATCAAAAGGCACAATAAATAGATTAACTGTATACACAAGACATCAAAAGACATAGTAAACAGATTAACTGTATACACAAGACATCAAAAGACATAGTAAATGAATTAACTGTATACACAAGACATCCAAGGAACACAGTAAATCTGAAGCTCTCAGTCTCTATCTCAGCTTATTTCAAATTTAGAACAGCAAATCAATCAATTTAACTTTGACGATTTCCAGATGTGTCAGAATTTTATGCAAAAACACGTCCCGTCCATGTTTGTATTCGTTTAAAATCATAACTTAAGGAAATAAATGTGCACAATGTGCACTGCACATGTTGAGGAATTGTCTTTGTGTTTGAATATGAATACTCTAGTCTGTACTGTTCAATATAATATGAATACACTAGTCTGTACTGTTCAATATAATATGAATACTAGTCTGTACTGTTCAATATAATATGAATACACTAGTCTGTACTGTTCAATACATTATGAATACTCTAGTCTGTACTGTTCAATATATTATAACCATTTACATGAGTGCATAACTCACCATCTTCACGTATACAATAACACAGATCCAAACATTGAGACTGAAGTCTATCTCTTTGTTAGACATTCATTAGAAAGTAATAAAAACAGCTCCCCATTGGGCATTAAGAGATGATAAATGTTGGTCTCTGCCATGACCACTGGCAGAGAACAATTAGTTCAACTGTCCAGTCGACTAGAGATAGTTTGTGTGCAAAT
This sequence comes from Bulinus truncatus, assembly GCA_021962125.1. Classification (NCBI taxonomy): domain Eukaryota; kingdom Metazoa; phylum Mollusca; class Gastropoda; family Planorbidae; genus Bulinus; species Bulinus truncatus. The sequence continues at coordinate 816,897 of JAGDYQ010000174.1, forward strand.
GTGGCCAGCTTCATATAAAGTACATCCTCATCAATAAACAGAGTTGTATGTCCATTCTGAAGCTCAATGCCATGTGATTTGTTAGATTGTCATTAGATTATCTACTGCCATATGGGAATGTTATTCTGTCATAGATTTTCAACTGTCACAGGGGAATGTTTGTTATTACCAAATTACCAAAATATCAATGGTCGCGTGGGATGTTAAATTTTCATCACAAAATCAAATGTCATATGTGATGTTATGTTTTTCATTAAATAACTAAATGTCATATGGGATGTTATGTTATCTTAAAAAAAACAATGGTCATATGAGATGTTAAATTGTCATCACATTTTCTAAATGTCATATGGAATGTTATATTGTCATCACATAACTAACCAAATATCATATGGGATGTTATATTGTCATCACATAACCAATCGTCAAATGGGATGTTAAATTGTGATCACAACCAAGTTTCACATGGGATGTTATATTGTCATCACATAACCAAGTTTCATATGGGATGTTATATTGTCATCACATAGCCAATCATCAAATGGGTTATAAAATTGTTATCACGTCAATTGTCACTGGTCATAAGAAAATGTTCGCTTCATTGTGTGGTTTTTTTCCTTCGTTTTGATTCCCGGTATTTGTTTTTAAACATCCGCAATTATTTTTTCTCTAAACAATTTGTCCCTTTTTTTCAGTTAATTGAACATTGTGTCGGACTCAGTCTAGCGGAACAATCAAAACATTGATTTTTGTTTTCTTTTTTGGGAGAGGGGAGATGGCGAGAGAATTTTTTCAAATATTTAAATATATCACAGATCTAGCAGTCATAGACATCAATCTGTTCCACTGTGATGTGAGAAGTCCCTGTAAGGATGAGATCAAATTCACCAAAAGATCCTGTAAACCACTAATGGGACGGTTTTTATGGTGCCCTTCTTTCATCACCACCATAGCCGATAGTGCAATGTCCATGGAGGCACCACGGAGATATAGCCGGGGAGATCGAACCAGGTACCTTCAGGTCGACAGTCGAGCGCTTTACCGACCATCCGTCCCACGTTCCACTGAGAAGTAGAAACATTGAATGAACAAAATGACCAACTTGGCTACAGTGGATAAATTTTATAGCCCTGATTAACGTTACAATGGTAGTTTTCAAAGATATACAAAAATATTTTTTTAAATAATTTTTAAAAGGCTTGAGTTAAAAACAGGTAAAATAATCTCTTTGGTTTGGATTATAAAAAATATTTTGAAATTAATTATATTGACTACAGTAAAATTGTGAACGCCAGAATGGATCCGCTCTTACTAGCAATGGTGGAGTTGGCAAGACGTACAATTAATGTTTAAAATCGTAAATTCAATTCATTAACACAAGAGTTACTATTTTTGGTGAATTTTTCGCAACCAGCAAAAAATGCTGGGGGGGGGGGGCTCACATATAGAAAAAAATGCTGGGGGCTCACATATAGAAAAAAGACAGTTTGACAGTCTTTTTAGTAACTCTCATATTAAAATATGTATTGATGATTTGGTCTGGGAGGATCAAATACCCTGCCCCCAGTTTGCCGCCACTGTGTGTTACCTTTGCTGCACTGCTTGGGCTATGTAAGGTCGTAATGGGGGAGAGAAATTAAAGGAATCTATCTGAGTCGTAGTTACTGATTCTCTATTGGATAAAGTAGATCAGTGATTCCCTCAGTTTGTGTCGTTATAAAGCAGATCAGTGATTCACTCAGTTTGTGTCGTTATAAAGTAGATCAGTGATTCCCTCAGTTTGTGTCGTTATAAAACAGATCAGTGATTCACTCAGTTTGTGTTATAAAACAGATCAGTGAGTCCCTCAGTTAGTGTCGTTATAAAGCAGATCAGTGATTCACTCAGTCTGTGTTGTTATATTAGAATCCAGTGATTCCCTCAGTTTGTGTGTCGTTATAAAGCAGATCAGTGATTCACTCAGTTTGTGTCGTTATAAAGCAGTTCAGTGATTCACTCAGTTTGTGTCGTTATAAAGCAGATTAGTGATTCCCTCAGTTTGTGTCGTTATAAAGCAGATCAGTGAGTCCCTCAGTTGGTATTATAAAGCAGATCAGTGATTCACTCAGTCTGTGTCGTTATAAAGTAGATCAGTGATTCCCTCAGTTTGTGTCGTTATAAAGCAGATCAGTGATTCACTCAGTTTGTGTCGTTATAAAGCAGTTCAGTGATTCACTCAGTTTGTATCGTTATAAAGCAGATTAGTGATTCCCTCAGTTTGTGTCGTTATAAAGTAGATCAGTGATTCCCTCAGTTTGTGTCGTTATAAAGCAGATCAGTGATTCACTCAGTTTGTGTCGTTATAAAGCAGATCAGTGATTCCCTCAGTTTGTGTCGTTATAAAGTAGATCAGTAATTCCGTCAGTTTGTGTCGTTATAAAGCAGATCAGTGATTCACTCAGTTTGTGTCGTTATAAAGCAGATCAGTGATTCACTCAGTTTGTGTCGTTATAAAGTAGATCAGTGATTCCCTCAGTTTGTGTCGTTATAAAGCAGATCAGTGATTCCCTCAGTTTGTGTCGTTATAAAGCAGATCAGTGATTCCCTCAGTTTGTGTCGTTATAAACTAGATCAGTGATTCCCTCAGTTTGTGTCATTTACTCAGCAGATCAGTGATTCACTCGGTTGTCGTTATAAAGTAGATCAGTGATTCCCTCAGTTTGTGTCGTTATAAAGCAGATCAGTGATTCCCTCAGTTTGTGTCGTTGCCGAAGCAGATCAGTGATTTACTTAGTTTGTGTCGTTATAAAGTGAATCCAGTGATTCACTCAGTTTGTGTCGTTATAAAGCAGATCAGTGATTCCCTCAGTTTGTGTCGTTATAAAGCAGATCAGTGATTCCCTCAGTTTGTGTCGTTATAAGATCAGTGATTCACTCATTTTGTGTCGTTATAAAGCAGATCATTGATTCACTCAGTTTGTGTCGTTATAAAGCAGATCAGTGATTCATTCGGTTATGTCGCTGAAATTATAAATGAAGCAGATTGACCATTGTGACTGTACATCCAGTAAAATAAACCATAAACATTTTCTTTATCTCAGAAGTATAAGAATGTAATCATGCATAATGATTACTTGATTACAGGAGTCTAGTATCATATTCTGACATTGGAAGTTCCCGCTCATAATGCCAATCTACCTCAGGGAATCTTTCTATATATAGATAAACATAGCTCACATTCACATAGATCACATTCACACAGCTCACATTCATAGCTTACATTCACATAGCTTACATTCACATAGCTTACATTCACACAGCTCACATTCACATAGCTTACATTCACGCAACACATTCACATAGCTCACATTCACATAGCACATTCACATGGCCACATTCACATAGATCTCATTCACATAGCTCCATTCACATAGCTCACATTCACATAGCTTACATTCACATAGCTTACATTCACAGCTTACATTCACGTAGCTTACATTCACGTAACACATTCACGTAGCTTACATTCACACATCTCACATTTACATAGCTCACATTCACATAGTCATAAATATAAATTCGTATAGCTAGAGTCATAATTTCTCCAAAGAATTCTACAGGTTGACTGGCATGGAGGTACCACGGTGTACATTAGGAAAATGGAGTCGCAGTGAGTAGAACCCACAGTCTACTCCATTACTTGCAGGTGACCCACCCATTCACTGACACCGAGCTATCGGGAACTATTTATTGCTCCAGAAATTGGACACCCCGCACCCGGCAGAGGCCCTGCAACTTACGGCTGGCTTATCACTATCAGTCATGGCTCTTGTCACAGGCTTGAAGAGGGGTCTCGCCAGCATCCGTTAAATTGGGCCCGCAACTCGTAAGGCGTGCCCTGGTTAGTTACAGATTCTACTTCGCTGTTTATCATGCAAATAATAGATGAATCAACTACCATTACTTACATTATATTCTAGTTCGATTATAAAATTATTTGAAATATCAAGAAATTTAGTTTTATCCGAATGTTGCCAAGATCCTATTAATAAAGAATTCGTTGCATCCATTTTAATTTTTTTAAAAACATCATAAGGGTGAATTAATTTAATAAGCACTCTTAGTAGATATTACATTTAAAAACAAGACATTGTGTTTATGTCAACTTATCGAAATTAACAATTATCATAACTGCCATAACTCATGCAAGTGTCTGGAGACATTTACAAATTAAAATAAATACCGTGTTGCATGTCCAATTTTACCGGATTAAAATGAAAACATAAATTCAAAAAGGGATTTTGAGAAAAACAAGCAATTTAAGCCTGTACCGTTTTCGGACACAAGGACGTTTTAGAGCATTTTCGTGGTATGGGATAAAATGAGAGGAAGTAAGTGTTTAATAACTGTTACAAAAATAATGTGGAGTTGCCCTTTGTACGCACCTTTGTTAATATAGCTTATATAGTAAAAAAAACGGTACCCAACGAAGCACTAGTATTCGCCCCTCAGAGGTCAGATCGCGAAATGATGTACACATGGCAGGACAAGACCTACAAAATGATATAGCCATCATGGATCTAGGATTTATGGTTGTTGAGATCTAGGGTGATGACGGACAGACAGACAGACAAAACAGGGACAATAGAGCTTTTTTTCGAAAATGCTCTAAAAATCAGCTGAAGTCAAAGTAGGTCAAATGAATCGTTTGTTTAGATATATAGAACAGACGCCATATTGGTTAAATGCAGTAAACAATTGGCAGAGTTAATGACCCGTCATTTGTCACGCATGACTTGTCAGCCCGCGAAGTCATCATATTTACAAGATTATCGGTTATATTCTCCTTCAGGTAGAACAAATTAGTCGATAAAGAATAAAATATGTTGTTTGCTTTTTTTTTTTAACTTTCTTTTGCTGTCATCTTGACAAGACTTCCCATCGACCCACACCTTCCACACAAGCGCACATCCCAGGGTCTAGAGACAGCGTCAACGAGTGTAGGCAAATTAATATTCCATTAATGTCACGTGATTACTTCTACTGTGATATGTTGAGGTCAGTAGATCTCAGAGTGGACGGCTGGACCTAATGACGTCATCGAAAATAATAATAATTGTATGGTGATAGAACGACGCACACAACTGAATTAGTGAATTAAAGATAGACAGACAGACTTGTAGATAGATTGACATAAATGGATTTTATATATATATATATATATATATATATATATAAAGAGAGAGAGAGAGACAGAGAGAGACAGAGTGAGAGATAGATATAGATATAGATAGATAGATAGATAGATGAATAGATAGATAGATAGATAGATAGATAGATAGATGAATAGATAGATAGATAGATAGATAGATAGATAGATCGATAGATAGATAGATAGATAGATAGATAGATAGATAGATAGATAGATAGATAGATAGATAGATAGATAGATAGATAGATAGATAGATAGATAGATAGATAGATAGATATAGACATGCATACATACATATATATATACACATACATACATACAAACATACATGTATACATACATACTTACATACATACATACATACATTGTATGTGAAATATAACATCCATATAATCTTTTAAATGTAACAATGATTATATAAATTCAACAGACTTTCAACACAGCATACTGAGCTTCGCTACTCCCCAAGTTACTTTGCTCCAGTGTACACAAAGTAATTATATGTGAAGCTAGTGGTAACACTGTCATTTGTTTTACCCATTTTGTTCATTATGAGAAATTATTTTTCGGAGCACATTTTTGTTTCTCATTTGAAACGAAGTAATCTATGTATCCATAATTTTTTTCCCTGAATACATGATTGACTAACCCATTACGGAATGTGATTTCTGTCCTTTTTTTTTTTTCAAAGGCATAAGTAGGGAGTTGGTGTGTCGTGTGTTTTAGGGAGTTGGGTGTGTCGTGTGTGAACACTCACCAGTCGCTCTACTCCCACCCCTTACACCTCCTTAAATCATTTCTATCTATTTCACTCCAGTTCTTAAATCATTTCTATCTATTTCACTCAACAGTTCTTAAATCATTTCTATCTATTTCACTCAACAGTTCACCCAAAACATCATTTCTATCTATTTCACTCAACAGTTCTTAAATCATTTCTATCTATTTCACTCAACAGTTCTTAAATCATTTCTATCTATCTCACTCAACAGTTCTGGCCACAGATGACCTCCTTCAATCAAAAACTTTATGGGAGCGAGACGGATCTGGATGCCACCGTGCGGTTAAATAAAGCTTTATAGACCTGGTCGTTTGAAATCCTCCATAATCATATATCGAGAACAAAGAAGAAGAAGAACAGTTATTAAACCATTTCTATCTATTTTATCAGCAGTTCTTAAACCGTTTCTATCTATTTCACTCAACAGTTCTTAAATCATTTCTATCTATTTCACTCAACAGTTCACCAAATTATTGCAGTTTTATTTTTTTAAAAACACTTCCTTGATCATTTTTTTATCCAAATGTTCATCAACATCTTGATTAGTTAAATCAGCGAACCCCTTAAGGTGTAATTAAAAGATGTATAACTAAATCACAGAATAATATATATATATATATATATATATATATATATATATATATATAATAGCGATTTGGGTTCTGCGTTAAATCGAAAGTAAAGAATGAATACAATAGTATTCCAGTTTAAAATACAATCATGAAAAAATCGGATCTTCCTGAAACCAAAAAATAACCTAGCCTACCGATCAGCCTAAGGGGATATAACTCTAGCCAAAGGTTTTGCAAGGGTACAAATAGTTACATATTTTACTGGTTACAAACAGTGGCAACAACCGGGAGGGGGCTTGAGCCACCCCCCCCTCAGGACGGAAATCATCAATACATATTTTACTATATAAAGTTACTAAAAAGACTGTCAAACCATCTTTTTTCAATATGTGAACGCCCCCCCAGCATTTTTTGCTGGTTGCGTCACTGGTTATAAAGACAATATTTATCAAAAGAATATTATGTACATTTAACGTGTTTGTTAATATATATCGCTGGGTACAAATGACATATTTATAAAAAATCAAATTATACAATCAACGTTTCTATCATAAATCACTAAATGCGCAGAAAGATAAATCAACAAATCATTATGTACAATCAGCAATATCGATACTGTGTACAATCAGCAAACTGAGTGATGCCGTCCCTGTGTACAATCCACATATATCAGTGGTCCCCCAACCTTTTTCTCGCCGTGGACCAGTCGACGTTTGATCAGTTCACCATGACCCTGGGAATGGGGAACGAAGTTGATTATTTAGGTATCCACAAACCAAAGCGAATTTCGCGTATCTGAGCAGGTCGCGTAATTCGCCCTCTTTCGCGGCAATGTATTTATATGGAGATGCTCAAACGGAGAATTTCCGCGACGGTGCAGAGAATTTCGCGGCATCGCTTCTTGCATAGTTTTTTCGCGTTTCGCGGTGTAAACAATCCAATGGCTGCCTAGAAACATCGACTCAAGTAGAAAATCAAGGTTAAAATTGATATAAATGTCTTAAAATTAACAATTAAGACTTACATTTATATAGAAACATGAATTATATCAAATTATACCAAAAAGTGTTTTTTTCACTTTTTACTTGTAAAATACAATAACTGTAGAAAATGGATAATAAGAAGAAAATGTCTGCCAACGTCTTCAACAAAAAAAAAGAACATTAAAAAAATCATTATTTCCGGTCGGCTAACGCACACTTTCGCTAACCTAGGTCTAGCGAGGGTTTTTCGCGCTTAGAAAAATCTCACGTGAGAAATAGCGCAGCGGAAAGTTTCGCTTTGGTTTGTGGATACCTTTATAGTTTAGATTGTTTGATTTACACCAATTACTGCCGCTCACAGCCGCTCAGTTATAGGTTAACTTCGTCCGCGGAAATACACAGCAGTAAATAAGAAAAGGAAAAAAAAAAGTTATGTTTTCGCGGCCCAGTGCTATTTGATCCACGGACCGGTACCGGTCTGAAGGCCCGTGGGCTGGCAAACACTGACATAAATAATTGGCCATGTTGAATCTCGAGTGTCGCCATGGAGACACGTAACATTTAGCTATGCGGAGCGCAGGGAAAAAAAAATCCATATTTGTAAATAATTTAAGCACTTCTCCATCAAAAATAAGTCAGAAATGCGCATCATCATTAATCCAAAAATATTTATCGTCTGCTGTGATAAAAAAAGTCATATCAAAATATTAACATTATATGTTATGAATAAATTTTAATAAATTTACGGCTAGAGACTTTGTTTCGTTCAAGTAACAGGTGTGTTGTTTTAAGGAACTGATTTATAAATTCACCATTTTAAAGTGGTCGAGTGGTGTAGAGCGCTTAGCTGTCCCGAACGTAGAGATTTTCGGGATCGAATCTCAGAACCTTGGGACTTTTTCAGGTCCTGCTGAATGTCCCCAAGTCCATAACTATATATATATATATATATATATATATATATATATATATATATATATATATATATATATATATTAAAGGGTGGTCCAAAAATTTTTCGATTTTTCTAAATTTAAGGCCTGCATTATGTTCTGCCAGAAACAAAAGAGGTTTTCAGAAAAAATGAATTCAATCATTAATGTTAGGGGTTGCGCAAAGGCAATGAAAACATCGATTTGGTACTAAATAGTAATTTAATGGTTTATGTTAATTGTTTAGTGTTAAACATGAAATAACAACCTCAAAACAAATAAAATAATAGAATGCAACAGAGCAAAGTGTTTACTATATATGGACGTCATATTCACTGACTGCTTTTTGCCAGTCCATTAGCCACTGTGGTCTTCGTTGCATCCGATATAATCGTCGGTGTTCTTGCAGCACCTTAAGGAAGAATTACTTCAACCTTTTCTGCATGTTTTTATTTATTGTTGTTGCTCCATGTTTCAGAGGACATTTCCAGGAATGAATATGGCACACCAAGAATGGAGAGAAAATGCCTTTGTATTGTTTGTAACAAAGAAGCTGATGGGCTGGTCTGCATAGAATCCATTGGAATCAAGACGCTGAGATCGATTTGTAGATCCAGGTTTTTCTTGCATATTTTTAAGCATCTGAACCTTTTTGTAGGATCAATATTTTCATAAAAAAAGCAGGAGCCTACTGTAATTTTACTTAGATACCATATATGTCGACTGAAAGCTTTTATTGCTGCTTTTCCAATAACTGAATTAACGGAGTTATATTTTTCTAAATCCTTCATATATTGTAGGTCATTTAATGGCACCCTTGCTGGCTGTGGGGCTTGAAACCACAGTTTCATATAATTACTGAAACAAAACAGAGGAACTGAAACAGTCCTTGTTCTTCAGAAGGCCTCACCTTAAACTGCTTCTTAAACATCCACATCTTATAGTAATAAATTATTCTTGCCAAAATAAGTTAAGAAACAAACTCTAAAATCAATCGACAGATGTAAGTCTCGGCTATAGTCTTTTTCCTACTCATTAATTCTTAACTTTATTTAATTATCTAATAAAATAAATTACATATTGGATTTATTTTATTTATATAAAGTAGTTAGTAGCAAAGTATTCTTAGCCCTACAGGGCCATAAGGGAAGATAAAGTGTAGATATCATCTGTGTCTGTAACCTCGGCATATGTAGGGATTTTACTTAACCAAGATTTGTATATCAGTCGCGTCACTAGGGGGGGGGACGGTGGTTTCTGTTAAGACAGGAAATAAAAAAAATGACTTTCTGCAAGAAGAGAAATAGAAGACGTAGAGAAAGGTTTCCACCTTGAGATGAAGAAACACATAAATGAGATAATAGAAACAGATTCAGATATCAAGGATAAGTTAGCTGAGGATTTGGTCATCCAAGAAGTGGTATCTGAGGATGTCGTTATCTAAAAAGTAGTGCATGAGAAGAAACCTATCCAACAAGAGACAAGCAGTGATTAACAATACTGTTATAATATTTTTTTTGGAATGTCTGAAAGTTTCTGGCAACACGTCGGAATTTCGTGCACAATTTGTCACGCACTGAGAGCAAGAGGACCATTGCGACGAACAACACAATTCGACTGTACACTTGTGTGACCTAACCATTGCCGGTAGCATTATCTTTATGAGTGGTTAGGTCATCTACAATGAAACTGCATACAAAGACCCCGACGACCAAGATCCTTCCCCTACTACAATAGTTATAATCAAACCCCTCAGTCTGAAAGAAGACATGATCCTAGATATCATCAATGGCAGGCTCGTTGCGGGGACAACATGGGGATTGCCATCATCACATCTGAAAAAAGGGTTTTATCATTATCTGGGACTTTAAAATATTTGAGGCACATTTCACTGGAATATATCACACAGGAAAGACATGAGGATGCAACAGATGGCGACACCAGAAAGTGTAAAGTCATCAAACGTGATGGAAAGAGTAGACTGAAAATGTTGGGTGAAGTGTACCAGGATCAAGAGAACGGGATATTCTGTACAGAGCCCTGCTTTCATAAGGACAATGTTGTGCGAAATTACCAGTCTTGGACGGACATATTTGACTGGGGAGCTGTGTGTTATAGCTCTCTCTGCTTGCCCTCTGTTATACGCAATGAATTGGGAATTTCCTATACTAGAGCACCATAAAATTTACTATTGAAAGCGGTGACGGTATAACGTAACAGAAACCTAGTATAGTATTTAGAAGTCAGCAAAAAGAACAGTGGTCATTGTGATTGTTCTTAGTTTATGAATTATTAAATGTTCTTTATTGAACCTAAGCCTGTGTGTATGGTAATTGTCATGTGAGAGCAATCAACAATGTATATATATATATATATACAAACTCGCGTCTAGCCCGCCCTAGCCTACGTTACGCAAAGTTTTTACTGCTCCCCTCCCCGTCCCACTAATTACTTTTTTTAGGCATGGAGATTTCCAAAAAAAAAAGTTTTTATTTTTGTTGTCATATGAGAATAGTTATATTTAAGAAAATAAAGCAAAAAAAAACTGTTAAACACCATTCAATAGAAAAGATTATTTTACGAGATAATTTAATCAATCACTCTCATACTGATTTATATAAAGTCAATCCGTCACTTATTTCACTAACTATATTGTTAATTATGAAATCATTTTGTTATGAATCATTTAATTATATGTGCATTAGGGCCTCAGAATTAAGCACTTGATCAGTTGTGGGCTTCTAACATGTTTTAAAATGCGTTATGCTAACCACACAATACCTTAATAAGCTATCTAACAGAAACATAAAAATTATACACTTCATCTGCCCCAATGACCCTTTAGGTCAATTGAAAAGTCTCATATTTATTCTAGATAACAATGTCAAAAAAGAATAAGAAAATAATCAATACATAAATATATAACAATAACTTGTCAATAACATTTCGTAGTCTTGTCTTGAAAAATGTTTCTCTGACGTCACTTTTCGCTGAATCTTCTAATACGGCAACCAATGAAATAACAGTTGTGTTTTCTCGTATTCTTAAACATTACGATTTAAGCAGTGATTCTGTCTATATATTTAAATCTACTTTTGGCTCTCTTTACATTTAAAATGGTATACAATTTTCCTAGTGAAATAGTTTGGATTTTTTTAGTTAGATTTATACTAGACATTTTAGATAAAAAAGACTCGTTTTTTAGTTACTGACACTTTTAAAATTCAACTGTATAAAATTTTGGATTGTGTATATAGTTTAAAGCTTTATTATATTTTTATACTATAACTAAAAAGCAGAAAAGAGAAATAATCAATATATTTGACATAAAGTATTCCAATCAAGTTTAAAAAAAAATTTCTATGATTTTTTTTTTATTGAAAGAAATATAAACGTTTAAAAATGTGTTTTAACATATTTCAGAAAAAATAAAAATTATTCGGAACTTACAGGTGAGTTTAAACAAAAAGGAAAACAATTTTTTTTGTTTGTTTTACATTTAATAAAAAAAGAAAGTTACATAGAAAAGCACATTTTTGATAATTGTCACTTCAACTATTTTTTTTTAGTGAAAATCGTATTGAACTTAAATTTATTATTTTTATCTTAAGTATTATAAATATGATCTTCTTCTCTTGATCTAGTCACTCAACAACCACAAGACAGACACAACTATGAGACACCAAATATCAATCCAGAGACTGACACAACAAACAATAATTCAAATTATGTAAATGTCTTAGGTAATATATTTATTTTTTGATTTCAAGTTAATGTTGAAATATATTCTCAGTAAATTGCTAAATTTTATTTCATTAACTCTTATATTTAGAGCAATATTGTGGATAAATATAAACAGTTTAATTACGTGTAGCTGTTACAATAAAAAAAAAAGAAAATTTAAAATTCTACTAACAAAAATTTTTTTTTTTTTCATTTTAGATATAGAAAGAGAACATCACCCTTACGAAAATACAACGAACGACCTGTGAAATTAAAGTTCTGTTCATTATTTAGATGTACTTAAATAATAAATAAATATCACATATATACATATATATATATATACATATATATATATATATACATATATATATATATATATATATATATTTGTAACCACCCAATTATTCAGCTCGTAGTCTACTTGAATCTATAACAGAGGGTACCACCAGGTCTCTGTAGGTTAGACATACACATTAACAATTAAAACACTCTCCATTAACTGAATCTTGATTAAGATAACAAATAAGAATTTTAATACAACAAATAAATAATATTGTGGTAATATAATCAATAAATCAATCAGAAAATACTTATATTAAGAGTAATATTGTGGAAAATCTAAATAGTTTAATTGTGCGTAGCTGTTATAATTAAAAAAACAGAAAATTTACAAGAAATTGTTTTCTTTTTCATTTTAGATGTAGAAAGAGAATATCACCCTTACGATCAGATAACGAATGACCTGTGAAATAAAAGTTCTGTCAAATATTTAGATGTACTTAATTAATAAATAAATAGCACACACACACACACATATATATATATATATATGCCACAACCCAATTATTCAGCTCATAATTTACTGGTATCTATAAGAGAGGGTATCACCAGGTCCAAGTAGGCTAGACATTCACATTAACAATTACAACACACTCAACTATGTGAATCTTGATTAACAATAGCAAGATTTTTAATACAACTCATAAATAATATAGTGGTAATGTAATTAATAAATCAATTAGAAAATACGTGAGGTTGTCAATAGCCCTCAACCACCTCATTGTACATGTACAGGAATAATAAGAACTGGCCTATAGCCATATTGTAATATAAAACAATTAGAAAAAAATAACTTACAAACAACCAAGTCAAATGTCACCGCCCATTAACATCTCAGATATGGGCCGTCTAGGTACAACACCCAGCAGGGCCAACTAGGTGTAATTCAAACAGGGCCAGCTAGGTGTAATTCAAACAGGGCCAGCTAGGTGTAATTCAAACATGGCCAACTAGGTGTAATTCAAACAGGCTCAAATAAATAAATGTCTATTTTGGATTATGAAATCATTTCTGGAACTAGACAAATTTCGTTGGAAAACGTAGGTGAGACTGTGAAATGTAATTGTTTACATTAATATAATATAAATAATAAACATTAAATAGCAATTAAATGTTATTTTTACTACATTATGTATGTAAACTCTATTAGCTTTTAAATATTAAATGCAAACAGAACTATGCTATTATTTGTTAAACACTCTAATTTAATTCTTCATTCCAAACAAAAAAAAGATATATAAACATTATTGCTTTTATCATATATAAGGTTATGGGCAGTTTTGAATTGGTCGATATGAATAAAATCAGTCGCAATATAAATTTAATATTTAGTAGTTGACGGATTGTATGTACTAGTTATAAAATGACAAATTCTACACTTATCTGCACCAATGGCGCACTAGCCTAGACCTAATGCAACTTTACTTATTTTAGTGGACTGTATGAAACATTGTAAAGTTGAAGTGATTCTACTAAATTAACATATTAAATTTCATATACATTATGGGCATAGCAATAATGTTGATACAGTTAAAATAAACCAGTATCTTAAGCCTGTTCCATTCTAGACACATAACGTGTTAGCGCATTTTCGTGTTATGTATCAGTACGTATGTGTACATTTTGGAAATGTTTAAAAATCCAATTGTGTAATGCATATATCTGAAAAAAAAATACTTAAAAGACGTTTCTTTATAGTTGAAAATAATTATTTTCTCTAAAATCTAACTACAAGTGGTTTGTGGACACTGAAATTGGACTCATAATTGAAACATTCTAAATTATACTTATTTAATCGTCCGAAAACTCCGTAAATTTTCGTTTGATAAATTAATGTTGCCAATCTTGTTTCGCTGCCGTTCAATAACCAATTCATTTGGTGCGCCACCGCAGCGTATGGTGTAGAATGGGGCCATGAAAATGACATAATTTTTAATATAACTTATATAGTAAAAACGCTAAAAATACTGATGCCCAGCCCTCAAAGGTCAGATCGCGAAATGGACTTTTGATACAGGAATGGCAGGCCAAGACCTACAAAAAAAGTATATGCATCATGGGTCTAGGACCTATGATTGCTGAGATCTAGGTGATGACAGACAGACAGACAAAACGGGGACTGTAGCACATTTTTTTCTCGAAAATGCGCTAAAAATACAGGACCACTCTAAGTTTCAAACTAAATATCATAAAAGTGACTTTCTGCCACATCTGTTGATTCGTATAGCTCCCAAAGTTTTTTGCTTGTTTTATTTTCAACTAGAAATGGATGTGTTGCGTGTTGCAAACTTTAGGGTAGGAATACTCCTTTAAGCGAAAATAAAGAATGATACTCTTTGGTTTTTAAAGTTTAAGCACCTTGTATCGGTCACATATTAATCGACGTAAGCTATCTATTCTTTATATCTATGATACAGACTAATACGACTGAATATATTCATGAAAGAGATAATACATTAAACGAGCTAACATTAAATCAATGTATGTGTCAAGTGAATACATTTAAAGAGCTAACATTAACTCAATTAAATCAATTAGATCAATGTATGTGCCAAGTGAATACATTTAAAGAGCTAACATTAAATCAATGTATGTGTCAAGTGAATACATTTAAAGAGCTAACATTAAATCAATGTATGTGTCAAGTGAATACATTTAAAGAGCTAACATTAAATAAATGTATATGTCAAGTGAATACATTTAAAGAGCTAACATTAAATCAATGTATGTGTCATCGATGTAAGTCAACGGAGAGAGGAGGGGTGTACTGCGGGTCTTATTAAACCGCTTCATGGACCGTATTTGACCAGCGGGCAGCAGACAGCCCGTTTGTTGTCTAGATTTCAGAAGATGAAACTTATTTTCAATATCATATTTCTTCGGCCCTCTTACGCAACTTATATGGCGTAATATTCAATATTAATCCGCAATGAAATGAATTGTTATAAATAGTTTTAATAATAATAATGAAAACCTGAATATAATGAAAAGGCTTTATTTTATTAAAGCATGTAACTTATATTAACAGATCTACGGCCTTTAGAAGTATAAAGAAATGATTGAATGTCATTGCACAACATTGGGCTTGATATTCTACTGTTTTCCTCCAATAAATAATAGTACATACTTAAATTTACAAAATAATCATAGATAAAAAAAATAATAAAATTAATCAGATTTATGTTTCTCAGGATTATCAAAATGAATGGTTTCCCAAGATCACATCCACTTTGTTTAAAATACAAATAAACCGTTGTAACATTTTACATCTTAAAACATATCGTACTCATTTTAGAATGCTGAATGAGTGCAATGCCGACAGAAATATCTGACAGAATACGTAGACTGATACACATATTAGACAATTTCAAAATTTTATTCATTTTTTTCAACTATTGTAATGGTTCAAAATAGCTTCAAGGGTTTTGATTTAGCATGAAACGAAATACAAAATTCATACAAAATAGGTATTTTTTATACATTATACAAGATCAATTTATTATATTTATAGGATCTCAATATCCAAAATAATTGTTAACATCAAGCTATCTTTACACTTTCCCTTTTCCATGTCAACAGCTATCAATTTTTTCAAGACAATCTCTTTCGCCACTCAAATTTTTAAAGTATTAAATGGACGAGTCCTAAGTCATATAAGGTGTAGCGAGAAGACATGGCGTTTTGTGGGTTACCACTACAGACGACTGTATTAGCGATTAATCAGAGCATTTTTTTAGTTGCGACAAACAATATAAATAAATATACAGCATTACGGTCATACATTCCTGGAACTGATTACTTTGGTTATGTATAGTGTAGTTGGAATAATGTATTTCGTGAACTTTTGATGCAGTGAAAATAGTAGAAAATATTTTGTAAACAAGCAATTTAAGTCTTTTCCGTTTCGGACAAAGGACATTTTAGAGCATTTTCGTTACGGTTACGCCGAACGAAATCCGTATAGAGAGGGAAGTAATCATGTTGAATAACTGTTACAAAAATAAATAATGATTACGCCTCTTTGATTAGCTTTTATTATTTATATTTAAAATATAAGCAAAAACGGTATCTAAATAACTCTTATATTCAGCCCTGAGAGGTCCTATCGCGAAATGAACTTTTGATGTACACTTGGCAGGCCAAGACCTACAAAATAATATATACATCATGGGTCTAGGACTTATGGTTGCTGAGATATAGGGCGCTCCTTTGTTAATAAAGTTTATATAGTAAAATCGGTACTTTATAAGCCCCCTTTTACGGCCCTCAGAGGTCAGATTGCGAAACGGACAAAAGTGTTTTCTTGGCAGGCCAAGACCTACAAAATGATAAATACATCATGGGTCTAGGACTTATGGTTGTTGAGATCTAGGGTGATGACGGACAGACAGACAGACGGACAGACAGACAGACAGACAGACAGACAGACAAAACGGGGACAATAGAGCGGGGACAAAATTGAAATAACATTTAAAATGTTGTACACCTTTCATGCTACATACTTTGATATCACATACTTTATTCAGTTATTTATAGTTTGAAATACGTTACATTAAACACGGAAGTAAAAACCTCATGGATTACAATTTGTATTTGTTGTGATATTTACCTGATACAGGTCCCAAACGTGCACATATTTTTTGGCCTACATATTTAAGCCTTGTGTAAAATTTAATATAGCAATCACATTGTCATAGTAATGTGTTTGTTGAAATCAGGCTGTGATCTGTATGTTGATCGTTGTTATTTGCGCTTTATAGATAGAGTTTCATTCATTTAAGGACAGCAAGTGACGTTATTAGCAGAAATGTTAACACGTCTGTACAGCCCAGACATCTGTTTAAAATATACTTGCACATCTAGCTGCTTAGTCCAGTAATCGTAAGTGTCACAGTGCTAGTTTACAATATTTCAAATAATTATGTTAATTTAAGACTGTATATTAAAAGGATGGGTGTTTCTTTGTGTGATAAAGAGCTCGCCTGTCCCCGATAAATTAAACTGCGTTAATTTGCGATTAAAGCGTCAAAATAATTTTGCGATTAAAATTTTTATCGCAAAACCAAAATGCGTTAATTTTACCAAAATGATGAAAGTTCACCAAAAACGATAAATAATGAATTTCTCTCAATAATTTAAAGTTATGGACCATTGAGTTATTAAGTAGATTTACCACCACAATCTGTCGCAATTTGCTCACAGGTATATCGACAAAAGCCCCACATGTATATAAAATGAAGACAAGTAAACCTCCTGCTGCCTATCCGGTCGATGTGAAAACAGAAAAGTTTCATTTAATAGTTTACATTATATACTATAGTGTATTTTTAAACGTAAAAAAAACAAGTGTACAATGAACCCGGTTATAATTAGATGAAAAAAAATGAGATGTAATAAATTTTATATCATCTTTTTTAATGCACATAATTTTGTAACGTCTGCAGCAACTGCACTAATATTTCCATATACATGACACCTATAATTAGTGTCTAGACATGGTCTAGACAATGCTATGCACACATCTGTACAGTAGACAGTGGTTGTATTTTTCAGAATAATTGTGACACAGTTAAATTTTATATAGGGCTGTTGATTTGCTGCAATTAAAATGTAATTAATGCGTTAAAAATATGCGATTACATTTTTAACACAAAAACCTAAATGCGTTACATTTTACCCAAATGTTAGCATTTCAGAATTAAAGGAAAAAAATCAGTAAATAACCCAATTCTGTAACCAGATCAGACTACATTTTTTAAAAAAGCAAGAAAAAAAACCCGAACACAGAAACTGTCACGTTTACATAAATCACAGCAATATGACCTTGAAACAATAGGATTGTAATTTCTTAATTCTAATTTATGACCTTGAATACCATTAGTGAACATCATTCTGTAGACGCGTGCTATATAGTTCGGCACGTGCTATCGTTTGGAAATGGGACAGAGGGGCTAAGGTGGTTGGGAAGCAATAAAGTAACGCCATCTTTGTGGGGGGGGGATGCTGCTAAATGTCAAAATGAAATTGGGTTGGGCGAGGAGGGAAAATTAAAAAAGCACGTTATTATAAGAAAGCAAGTACATTCTGGCTATTCTATTATTTAAAGAAAGAAAAAGTCACATATGCGATAAAAATGACGTGTATATTTTTTTTGGGGAGGACGGAAGTAGTGGGGTAGGTACGGTAGTGGTGGGTAGGGTAAACAATGCGAAGTGTTATAAAATATGACAGGGAAGGGGGGGACAGTGGTTGACATACGTCAACAATGGAAACAATGGAACGAGAAAAAACATGTTTGGCATTGATGTTAATTTAAAAAGAAAACAATTGACATCACGTGATTAATACATGTCAATAAACCGGTCTCAATAACTATATCAATAGACATATGTGCAAATGTTTAATAAATATTTTAAAATTAATTACACCTCTTTCGTAGATTAAACTGACTTGTATGTTATGTCAATATTATGATGCAATGATATTACTACATACTAGTTTGAATACAAATCTCTATACTTATAAGACGCATTTTTTGTCTGTCTGTCTGTCTGTCTGTTCCCTTATAACTCAAGATCCAGAAAAAAAGATAACGTGAAATTTGTTACACATACACATTATTACATGGGAAAGGTTATATGACAGGTTTCGTTTCATCTCGATGGGTAGTTTAATTGTAATTAATTTTTTTTTATTTTAGTATTTTACTATATTAAAGTAATCTCGACGGCGCCATAAATAAAATTCCTCTGTGACGTCATTTCCCGATTCGAATAGAACTTGCGCGCTGGTGCTGTATTGTGCCTTTGTGATGCAAAGAATTGTTGTTGTTTTTTCATGCTCCCTGATTTGTACAGTTTGAGGAAGATAAAGGAATGAAGAAGGATTTTAGAAAAGTGTGAAGCCATAATAATAAGTGTATATATATATATATATATATATATATATATATATATATATATATATATAGAGAGAGAGAGAGAGAGAGAGAGTAAGAGAGAGAGGGGGAGGTAGAGAGAGTAAAGAAAGAGAGAGGAGAGGGGGCAGGGGGAGAGAGAGGAAAGGAGGGTAGGAGGGAGGAAAGAGAGGGGGAGAGAGGAGGGAGGGGAGGAAAAGGAGGGGAGAGAGGGAGATGGGGGGAGAGGGAGATGGGAGAGGGTAGGGGGGGAGATGGGAGAGGGAGTAGGGGGAGATGGAGAGAGAAAGGAAGGGAGGGAGAGGGGTAGGGAGGTAGAGAGGAGGGAGGGAGGAGGGTGGGAGAGAGAGAGAGAGAGAGGAGAGATAAAGAGTGAGGGGGCAGGGGGAGGGAGAGAGGGGATGAGGGGAGGGAGGAGAGGGGAGAGAGGGAGGGAGAGAGAGGGGTAAAAAAGGGGAGGTAGGGAGAAAAGAGGGAGAGGGGGAGATGGGAGAGGGAGCAAGGGAGAGAGGGAGATGAGAGAGGGAGTAGGGGGAGATGGAGAGAGAAAGTAAGGGAGAGAGAGAGGGGTAGGGAGGGAAAGAGGGGAGGGAGGGGGAGAGAAAGGGTGTGAGAGTGGGAGGGAGAGAGAGAGATAAAGAGTGAGGGGGCAGGGAGGGAGAGAGAGGGAATGAGGGAGGGAGGAAGGGGGAGAGAGGGGGGATGGAGAGAGAGAGGGAGAGGTGGAAAGGGAGGGAGGGAGAAGGAGGAGGGAGAGAGAGGGGGTTAGGGGAAGGAGAGAGGGGGAGAGGGAAGGAAGAGAGGGGAGGATGGACGTTGGGAGAAGGAGGGAGGAGAGGGGAAGAGAGAGAGGGAGATGGGAGAGAGATGGGAGAGAGGGAGGGAGGGAAAGGGAGAGAGGGAGGGAGGGAGAGAGAGGAAGGGAAAGAGGGGGTAGGAAGAAAACAGAAGGTAAACAGAAAACCTTATTTTAAACCCGGGCAAAGCCGGGTACTTGCAACTAGTGTATTATATTGTGTCGATTAAAATGCGCGTTAATTTGCGTTAAAATTTTTAATCATGTTTTAATTTCGATCAATTTTTTTAATCGAACAGCAGCTCTAATATATATATATTTATATATATTTATATATATATATATATATATATATATATATATGGAGGAATAGTATTGATGACGCAATCCAGTAGGCTCCGCTCACCACAATTCAATGGCGACACTCCGCCATCTAGATTTGAGAGTTCTAGTGTATATGTTATAGGCAAAGTGTAAAATTCGGCATTCTATAGAATGCCTAGGCAATGTATAGAACGCCTAAATTTTTCAGGCAAAGTATGAAATGAATTGCTATTTCATAAATTGCCTAGGCATTCTATAGAATGCCGAGTACCCGTTCGGCAAAGTATGTAACTGGCCTTGTTAGGAACTAGAATAAATTTAGAGACAGACAATCCCCTTCGACGTTGTAAGATAAGAAGATATATCAGAAGTAGGAGTAATGCAAATAATGGTTGACAAGGTGACAGACGACTTAAGAAAAGGTGGTCAGAAAACAATAGAGCAGTAAACAGCAAAGGAGTGACGTATCTTGAAGTAGACCAGGAGGCGACGACGGACAGTTTAGGTACCATGACGGCCAGGGGGCGCTCTTTTGGTGAGAACTATTATGAAGGAGACTGTGACGTAATTAGGGAAATTAAGGTGGGGACTTTAGAAGTATAAATACGACTGGATTCGGACATTCCGATTCCCGATGTTGACAAAGGGCGGGGAGACTCACGAAATCTGTTGGCAGTTGTTATGAGCATGACAGAAGATGGCTTTTACCGCCTTGGAAGTGCACATGGAATCTTGAAGCAGCTATATGCCACATCAGAATTCACCGTATGTCCAAAAGATTTAATAAAAGCGGAAGACGTTCCTGACCTTGAAATAGCTCTCCGATCTGCTGCTACTTCTCAGTCTACAGGAAGCGGCCAAGGATTCGTCATATGTAAATGCAAGACGAAATGCCAAACTATGAGGTGTCTTTGTGTGAAAAAGAAAATTAAATGCAATTCAAAATGCCATTCTAGTCTTCCCTGCTGCAACAAGTAGCTCATTCCAGTTGTGTTCTGCTTGTTTTCACCAGAAACAACATCTTTTCATTATTTATCAATTCTTCACTAATTCGTGAAATATGAACATGACAGATCAAAATACCAAAATATGAAGTGTTTTGTCAGAAAGAAGAAAATTAAGTACAGTACAATTCTAAGTGTGAATCCAGTCTTACCTGCTGAAGAAAATACTTCAATCTGCTGTCGTTGTTTTTTACGGTATGAACATCATATGCTTTATTTTGCATTCATTCCATATTAAAATACGTTTTTATCAATAAAGGCTTTTGTTGTTCTTTTCTGATATTTTGCCAAAACGACACTAGTCATTCTATAAAATGCCTAGGCATTGTATAGAATGCCTAGGAAAAGTATGCACAATTTAAAAATTTTATACTTTGCCTAAAATCACCAGGCAATCATTCTATAGAATGCCGGCATTTCACACTTTGCCTATAACATATACATCATTTGGTAGAAATGACGTATACTAAGTGACAGTTGGGAGCACATGCTTTGTTTTATGTTCATTTGGTAGAAATGACGTATACTAAGCAACAATTATGTTCAGTCGAGCTCTGGGCATCATAGGATGCATGTTGTAGGAAGAGACTAGCTTTGGGCATCGAGATAAGCTGATGCATGTTCATAGCTTATATTGTACTCCTTCGTAATTTAACTTTATGTCAGTACATGTTAAAGAATTAAATACTTTTTTTATTACTTTAACTGGAGTCGACTTAGTTATTCGTGTTGACTGGAAATCTTATAGCTACTACAAGTAATATTTTAAAGAAGAGCCCGTAACAATATATATATATATATATATATATATATATATATATATATATATATATATATATATAAGGGTGTCCCAAAAAAATGAAGTTTTGAAATGTTGATGTCTCACCCCACAGAATGTGTCTGTATGGTAACAGTAGTTAACCTGCAAAATTTCAGCTCATTTGGACAATGTTTAGAGGTCCCCCAAGAGGTTTAAAGTTCCAGATTATGGTGTAAAATCATTCGCGGTCAAATCTAATACATCGTTAATGTTGCATTATATGCGAAACTGATATATTAAGTAACAAATTGATGCTTAGTATTGTTTATAATATTAAATGAAACAAAATATATAAATCTTGAATGGTTTATATTTTTAAATTTGAAATTTAAGTAAAAAATTATGAAAAACAAAGTTTTATTCATTTTGTCAAGTAAATTCTTGAAAGAATGTCAATATGCTTGAAAAATAATAATAATAAGCAATGCAAATAAGCATTCCTACTATTTATTTTGTACTTTGTACTATAGGGTAGACAAAAATTAAAAAAGTTCTTCAAATTTAAATTTTAGCCAGCTGTTCACGATTACACTCTGCAACATTTTTCCTATGTTTCTCAACCACTTGGAGCAAAAATTGTCTTTGTTCTTCATCCTTGGTGATACTGTCATTGAAATTTTGTATCAATGCTACACCTCGCTCTGCAGAGTCATTGATACAAGCCAGATTCTTTACAAAATCTGCTGCAACTTTAAAAGATGGTGTATCTGACCAGGCTTCAACAGGAACATCTAGAAAACTTGCATCAATGTTGGATGTTTCAAAAAATGTGGTAGAAGCACGCAAATCAACAACACTTTTTGATAGTGTTTTTATGAGATGCGGTCCACGTTCTGATTGCATTGTCCGAACAAGGCCAGTTTTTTCTTTGTCCGACAAAAGGGTTTACAATAACGCAAGCATCGAAAGTTCCGGACTCAAGAACCACGAGTGACGCACCATCATTTTCAATCCAGTCGATCGAAGAACAGCATCATCATATTCGTTTAAACGCTGTATCAACAAGCTTTGTAGTGCCATCGACAAGTGATGAGAGCAGGACAGGTAGTCGATCGCCGTTGTTGGTAACCTGTCCGGTAACATCGGGCAATAGCTTACCATCCCAATGTATAATTGATTTTGAGGGAATATAGTCTTCTTTTATACATGCTGCAGCTTGTTGACGACAAAGCTTGCGAAGACGATGCATTGTGCTCTTGGAAAATACTGTGTCAGATGTCGGAACACCAGCTTCATTGAATGCGGATGCAAGTATCATTGTTGATTTTCTAATGCTGGTGTTCGTTCTGTCCAGCACTGCAGCATGTTTTGGTGATATAATGCCTGACAATTTAGCATGCTTAGTTTAAAAAAATTAAATCTTCAAAAAATATGCACATTGTTTAAATTTTGCACATTAGGTATTTTATATGTTTTCTAGCATTTATTACATTTTCTAATTAAGAATCACACAATTTCAACTCTAGTTAATGGTAGCAATGAGATAAATATATGTATATTTAAACTTCATTTTATTCAACTATGGCATGCAAAAAATGCAAATTATTTGAGCCAAGATTTATCTAGATTTTTATGTTGGCCTAATACTGGAATTTTAAAAGCTCTTGGAGGACCTCTAAATGTTGTTCAAATGAGCTACAACTTCACCAATTCACTCATTGTACCCAAGAGACACATTTCAGGGGGTGAAACACCAAAGAATAAAAAAAAAAAATTTCGAACATTTCTGGGACACCCTAATATATATATATATATATATATATATATTTATATATATAATAAGTCCTTACCTCCAAACACACATATTTATATTTTACACATACATATGCAGTCCTACGCACACACAAACATGCATTCTTATATAAGCACATATATATAGTCATACACATTAAACAAACACATCCGTCCCTAAACAAACATCCTTCCCTACTTCAGTAAACTACCACTACAGTCAAATTTAGTTTCCTCTTCCTCACCCCCACCTCACCCACACAGATGATAAAAAACTGTTCAGGGGCCGTCCATAAGGCACGTCACACTCAAGGGGGGGGGGGGGGTATAAGAAAGTGTATATATATATATATATATATATATATATATATTCAAAAACAATAGTTTTTTAAAAATAATTTTCAAAATTTTGTGAAACACTTTGAATTAGTTTTGTGTCAAAAATATTTAATCATATCTTTCAATGTGTTGTTCACAATTCCCTCTATTATGCTAGTTAATAATATTATCACTATTTACTGAATAACCTGTTTTATGTGTAACCTTTGAAAGTGTTATTATTTCTTTGTTGTCTGCTGCATAATTATATCACTGATAAAGAAATTTGAATTTGTATTATAATACAAAAAATTACCGTAATTGATTCATAATCCATCAGTTCGTTAAAATAATGTCAGTACATTATTTCATTGCAGCAATTGCATGGAAGAAGTGCTAATAATCGCAAATGGAACCTCGAATGGCTCCATTTAGCGATGAACTGTCTGGTGTCATATTTTCCAAAATAGACATTATAGACTCACTTTGATTCGCAAGGGCAGAAACGTGATGAAGTTTGGAAAGAACAAACTGTAGTTTGCGGGTGAAACTTTAGCTGAAATCTGGTCGCATGTGATTGTTGACTATTTCAGGTTAGAGAATATCAACCCTGAAATCTGAATTGGATGCAGCGGGACTGATGTCGAAGGATGCAGAATGGTTTGACCATCATGTTAACAACCAATGCTTCCTCAAATTGTGAAATGTCAGGACATAAATGTTGCGACAAAGTACGGAGCTCACTTTCAACGTTTTGCGAGATTATTTCCTCCTCAAATCCATCCCGAATTAACAAACAACTGATGGACTCAGGCTTCCAGAAAGAGCAGATAAGATGCTCATAATTTCCTTCATTGTTTGTTACTGAAGTCTCAAATTTATTGAAACAATGCCAAGATCAACAAAGTTTTTAAAAGTGAAACCTTTGATCTTTTATTGTCCCATCTTTGCAGATCAGCTTATGATCAAAATTTCAAAGTGTCACTTCTCTTTTGCCCTCACTAACAATATTTGACATACAACAATTAGCACAGAGCTCGGGCTTTGGAGAATGTAAAAAAGTAAAGTTCCCTCCAAGCATATAGGGCCATCGGGGCAGATGAAGTTTTAGAACTCATCTGTTTCTATAACTAAACCTTCTCTAGAAGGTATTATTAATGGTTTTACAACGCCTAATACCATTCTACAACATAAGTCAGATACCCATTTAAAAATGGGTGCAGAATTGAGGACTTTTTCACCAGGTCCTGAAAAGTCCTAAGATTCTCCGAGATTCGAACCAGGACCCTCCGATTGAGCAGTCAAGCGCTCTACACCCATCGATACCGTCGTCAAGAAATTGCAACCTTTAAATTTCCAGAATCAACTCAGATAAAATCATCATTATCGCCGAAAATCGCTGCTAGAAGGCAAAGAGATGGCAATTATTGGCAGAATGGAAAATGCATCAGGATGTTGGGTGAAAGCTGAATGAGGACGAGGGTTAGTCTGTAGCAATTGATATCTTCGAGAAGCGATGATGGGGAAGAATTTATCCAGTCGTAGCTTATGGATGTTACGCCATCTTCTAATGGATGAATGATTTCTAGTGATTTTTAAAATAAACATAATTCACAGGCTACTATAAGCATTCAATATAGCACCAGAGCTTTTATCACATAATTTGTCGATAGTCCTTTTTTAGTCGCATTGTTTGTTGCCATTTTTATTATTTAATCACTGGTTGGTCAGTTTTAGCCTAATCTACCTTCACCCATCCTGTAATCAAATGAATGCATAATCGAGTCTATCTCAAAAGTTGACCCACTCATTGTAAATGAATAGGTGCTTAAGTGTGATGTTTATTATATTATTTTCAAATTTGTTGCATTTTTTTCAAATTCAATTGATTGAGTTACTGTTTTTACAAAGAATAACTGAGATTACTGTTGATAATTGGTTGACTTTATATATTAAGTCATTAATAATCTGACGTTCTTTTAATATTTATATTTTAAGACAGTTTAATAGTGAAGTGCGATTTAAGTTTTTCGATTAAATTTTAATTAGCTGTTAATAAATTTTTCAAAAGTGTAAGCATTACTTTGAGAGGTCAGAGGTTGTGACCACTGTAGGCAGGGGGAGAGGTCAAAAATCATCAAAAATAATGTGGCCGTACTTTATGGACGGTCCCTCATATTTGTGACCTGCCCTTCTATACACGAACACAAGCACACACATCTATTTAGTGATTTGTGCTCTGCCCCACCTGATCTTTTAACTACAAACCAGGTGATTTGCTTTTTGTTTTTTCAGATTTGTTACTTAATTCCATTCATATATATAATTATAATGATTTTTGGAACTTAGGGTGGATGCATAGAATTAGAAGTCTTGTCGTTATGATGGATGCATAAATTGGAAGTCACAGTAAATGTAGATAGTCGCTATGTTGGGGCGGAGTGAAACTATGGCTCATTAAACCCACTGATGCTAAATATTCATTTGGAACACCATATTGAAGGTTACATTGGGCATATAGGGAGAGAGTTCACATTGGGCACATAATAAAGATTACTTTGAGAGGACACTAAGGAAGAGTTACATTGTTTATAGTGAAAGGTACATTGAGACTCCATAGGGAAGGTTACATTGGGGCTATAATAAAGGTTACTTTAAGTACTTATGTTTACTTGAAAGGTTATATGAACTCATACATTTTGGGAATTTATGTGCATATTTTTAATGATTTTTTTCCTGTAGTACAATAATAAAAAAAATATTTAATATTTTCATTAAAAACTTGGATTGTGAAAAATGAGTTTCCATCATAATATTATTATATACTTGTTGTTGTCATTTATTAATGTATTTAAAAGAAACTTCCACAACCATTATTCTTACAAATAAATAAATGAAATAATACACATGAAATATAAAACAATACAGACTGTTAAAACTTTTTGTTTTGTCTTTATGTAAACAAAATTCTTTAGATAATGTTAAGATACAGAGGCCTTTTTTCAAATTTGGCTCTAATTAATTTTGTTCAAATCGCTGACCCCCATGACTAAAATTATTCTAATTAATTATAGTATAGTGATTTCATCTACTTCTCTTTAAGTACAATAGAATATTTTTTAGTCTCAATGTCAATAATGAATGTATTTAAAATGTTAAAGTTGTCTTTGTTATTAAATGGTATCTGGAGATATTACCAATGTATTTATCTGGATTTAAAAAAAAAAAAGAATGATCTGTAATTTTTTAATACAAAACAGAGCTTTATAAAGGATTGTTAAGTTTTACGCATCAATGCAAATCTCATTTTATGCTCTTTATAATGGTGTATGTTTATGAAGGTTACATAAATCTTACACTTTTGTCACATCTGTACTATTAATCTGAAAGTTTATGTGCGAGTTGTCACAAGAACTCGAAATAGCCAACAGTAGGGATTTGAAATTCACAGGGGCCATTGTGTGGGTGACAAAAAGTATATTTATTTTCTAGTTCATGAACTCTTTGGGTATAATGATACTTCCCCCTTTATTTAGGGTACTATCTTACAGAGCGAAGCTGTAAAATTGATAGCACCTTATAAAATGTTAAATAACATTTTTTTTCCAATTCAGCAAGTTAACAGTTATGATGAAAATAAATTCAAAAACTTTGTTCATTAGTTGCAGTAAAAACTTTATTCAATTAAAATAAATATTCTAAGTACATAATTTCAGGATATATAATGACCCTTTGCTATGTCAGATGACCTTTAAGTAAATAAGAGTATAAGACATTGTTTTCTTTGCAAAAGATGTCAATGGCGCGTACGTATCAAACACGTTGGGTCATCGGGATCAAGATACTAATGAAGAAGTGGCATGGTTTTTCGATTACTAAGACTGTAGGTTTTTTTTAGGTTTTTCGATTACTAAGAATCTATAAATAGATTTTCGGGTCCGAATAGCGATCGAACTTTATTGGGACCCGGGTCCGAATAGCCACTTCGTTTTCAAAAATGTTGACAATCTACTCGCCACTAATACACTTGTGTATTATTAAACGTTGACAATGTACTCATCACTGATGCACTTAACTGCTCCACACCTTTTTTTTTTGCTTTGGTTTGTAGAATTTTTAATATTGGAGCGGGCAAAGGTGAACAATATTGTAACTTACATCGAATGAAAGTATGAAAGGAAGGTCAGAAAGTAAAAGGAAATAAATGGCAAAGCACTGATGTTATTGAAATGTGTGCATTCATTGGATGCCTACTACATACTGGGGGCTCTTACCAGAACAACATATCAGTAAAATTTTAATTTAATCCTGTTGATGGAAATTCCCTTTTTGAGGGCAGCATTTTGAATGAAGACATTCAGCAATCTTCTGAATCATATTAGGTTTGATGACAAGGACACAAGATCAGTCTGTCAAGATAGTGACATTTTTGCTCCAATAAGAGACATTTGGGAAATATTTTTATGTAATTTAGCCCGGTATTATGCTCCTGGAAAAAGCATCACTGTGGATGAACAACTTGTTGGTTTTAGAGGGCATTTCTTGCAAATTTATTCAATATCTACCAAGCAAGCCTGACAAATTTTGAATAAATATCTTCTGGGCCTGTGAACCCTCTTCAAGCTATCCCTTGAGGAGGCTGCCCATATCTTGGCAAGTACAAGTGCCTTGAAAGTTACGTATTGCTGCATTCTCATTTTATATCATTTCGCAATATTAAAGTTTTAAAATATTATTATGATAAATTACTCTTACAAGCCAGTTGAAATATTGATTTTTACTTTAATGAGATTTAATTTGGCAAGTTATGAATAATTGTGTTAATTCTTCTAATATCTTTCTTATTAGTAAATTAGTATGTATATTTATCTTTCTATAGTGACAATATATATGATTTGATGGAGATGTGTCTCAATGTTGCATTTGAAAAACGTTGTGGTGCAGAGTTTACAGAATTTTTTTGGAAAGTGTGGCAAATTAAACATCGAAACATAAATCATAATTGTACCGAAATTAAAACAAAGGATTCCATCTAGAATCTTAAATGTAAATTGTATTTGGACATTCATACTACTGTATTATTGTGTTCGTAGGTATTTTCACGTATATAACGACTAAAGCAATGTTTGACCCGAATATTCTTTTTTTTTGTCGTTCATTTATTAAAAAAAAAGATTTGTTTTAAATAAATTTTTAATACTATAAAATGTGTCAAGAACAAAAAAAAATGGAAATAAAGTTGCTTTTGTCAAGTAAAGGTTTTTATTGTTTTGGTTAATGATGTTAAACTGAAAGACCACACACAATTAAAATTGAATTCATATCATATTGAATTCATATTTTTGAGATCTTATAATCTTTAGCTCATGTAATGTTGTCTCTTATCATATTGAGCTCTTTTATTTGAACATTATATATAGCTAAACGCACAGAGCTCAGGGTTACACGCATAGTATCTGTCAGGAAAATTCCCATTTTATAGGAATAAATACTGAAGTTTAAAGAACTGTTTAGGGCAGTTTATAAGGCAACACCGTATGAGGAAAGGCCTAACGGCAGACTAAGAAGCGGATGGCTAGAGGAAATGGAGAGATACCTTTAAGCTATAGGAGTGTTCATGAATAAAGACCATGGATCGGGAATAGTTGAGATAGTAGTATGGCAGGTCAGGGGATTAAATGTCGGTAGAACTAAATGAAGATGAAGAAATAATTATGTAAGCCGTTCCAAATGATAGACAAACTGTGCGACTCAAGGGCGATATGGGGGAAAGGGGGATAAACCTGTTACATGGCTCTATCAGTATGAATGTCAATATTTAAGCTGTGTGTGTTGGCTTGATGCAGAAAAGCCTACAAACCTTACCGTTTTGCTTGCCTATGAAATTATTGATTCATTAAACGATGCGACGTGGTTAGTGGAATAATTAATGGACACATTAATTAATTTGCTTTAAAACCTCGTTTTTGGTGGCGTTCATATCCTCCCCATGTCTACGGCGAACCAGGGATTAAACCCTGTACCCTTAGAATGTGATTCGAGTTATGTAACACGGTATTCATTGTGTCAGCGCAACACATGGATTATGATATTGAATGGAATTTTAAAACGTACTGACGCACGGACAGTTTAATAGAAAGAAATATTAGTGTTTTTTGTATCCAATATTAATGTTGGTGTAATATTATATCTATAGTGAAACATTTGGGGACTGGTCTAAAAATATTTTCTCAATTCAAGGTGCACAACCATTTAGTTACATATTAACAATAGAATTGAGTAAGCAAACCCTTTGGACGTTATATAAACAGGACAGATAATAGGGCTGCAAGGATAAAAGTGACACGACTTTAAAAAACGATGTATCGAACGCGATCATGCAGAGATAGGAGAAAGCGAGACCAATGGAAAAAAAAAAGAGAGATACAGAAGTTACAAGAGATTCTCTTTTCAGTAGGCCGTGACAGGAAAAATCGAAAAGAAAGAGAGAGACCCAAACCTGTGCTGCCCCTTATCGAAAATTCAAATTCGACGAGGAAGGGGATACATAGCTTCTCAATGTCAATATAAGATTGAGAGAAAAACTCACAAATGTTGAAATGAAGGCCGAAGTAAAGTATGCAGAAGCAGTAACGATAGTTAAAGAGAAGACTGGGAAAGCGGATGATAACGTAATGAGTTCAGTGGAAGAAGGAATTTTGGATCAGCAGTTGAAGCCATAGAGAAACCCGCACATGTTATGAATGAGGTTAATAAACTGAGGTAGTTAAATTAAAGACGATGAAATTTGAGACAATGCAGAACCCTGAGACAACGCAGAATGTTGAGACAATGGAGAATCTTGAGGCATTGCTGGAATTTGAGGCAGCAATGGGGGCATTGAGACGTTATTAACTGATACCAATTTTTATGCAGAACTGAAAATAAGAGACAGCGAATATAATTCGTTTCCGGTGTCAGAAGGTGAATACGTGTGGCCGGACGGCATGTGTATAGGTAGCCAGGTACCAGGGATAAGCCAGAATGTTGGAACAAGAAGACATCGGCAGCAGCAGGCCAGACTCACGTGTAGGTACTCAAGCTGACAGTGCAAATGATTCAGGACTTAAGTGTTACAAAACGAGTAGGATATCCACATCACGGGTGAGAAATAATGGGCGTGTAGTGTAACTAAGTGACCCTTTCTCATCGCTGAAGTTTCTGGAGCATAAAGTATGCCGGGACATCCTGATTGGTTTCATCATAAATACATTTTACAGACATCAGGCTATCCACCATGGGAACAGTTATTTCTCGACCAGCGAAGCGTGGAGATTGTATCTAAACCTCGGAAACGTGGACAACATATTAAACCACATCACCTACATGGGCTGCACTTTGGTCGTGGCTTCATTCAGAAAAAAATAATCTATCAGATCTCTACTCTGGCATTCCTGCACCGGGTGGTCATCACATATATATATATATATATATATATATATATATATATATATATATATATATTTACAGACAGACAGAAAGAGAGAGAATATGTCAATCATTATGATAATAACATATATAATGATAAGAACGCATCATGGGTTATCAAACAAACTTATAAACAACCAAGTTGTTATGTAATTGACGTTATGCCTCTTAGTTTTGCGAAGTCTCATTTACGGGTAGGTTATTAATGTCCCATTCTATTTCCCCACCATAGTGATAACCATGGATACTCTACGGAGAAATAGATGACTTTAACCTGATTCCCACTATGTGTCTGAAAAACATGTAGGAATGCGACGGATTTAGATCTAATAAACAACCAATGGGAAGTTTTTGCAGTGACTTTCTATTTTCCACTTTTAAGCCATATCCATTGGTTTCCGCCAAAGATTTAGACAGTGACCCCCATGTCCAAAGGTCGAGCGCTTTATAGGATAACAATACATCGTACTGTAGCTGGTTCTGTATTGGGGAATGTCATGAATGATATTTAATGATCACCAAATAATAACATTGAAATATGAAAAACACCATAAGCATCATTGGCAGTGTTCATCTTATGGGTCAGAAGGGGGAATCGGGAGTAACTTTTTCAAGACCTCAATACCAAATATTTAGAAAAGTGCTTGAGCTTTCGGCGTGAATGATTCCTCTAAAAAGAAAGTAATGATCAACACCGTGAAGAAAGAAGGTTATAAATAAACATTAAGTGTCTAATGCTGAAAGAGGTGGACAGCTTAGTTAAACACTTCTGTTTAACGCTTTCCATGGTTCTATCAGATATTGATGAGATTTGCACAAGAATCTCAACACATGTCAGCAGACGATTTTGAAAAGCTCATCAACATCAAATACATGATCTCTCAGTCACTGGTACATCCACATCTTTCTGTAAGGGTGATAGTTATAGAAACTGCAATCTAATTTCGAGAGAACGATATAATTATTGCATTCTATTCCATTCATAGAACTAATTAAAGTATTGTGATAACATTGACATTATTGAGTACCATCTCTTTCTCTTCGATTAAACATAAATACATTATGTTTACTTATTTCCAAGATACATTTATTCCTTATGTTTCATTTTTAACATTTTTACGATGAAATGAATAGTTTTATACGAGGCATTTTAACTACTTAAAAAAAACGAATACTTAAGATTTTTGTTGTGATTTTTAAGCGAATGATACAATAGCATAGCATTTTTTTCCTTTAACTAGTGTAGCATCTGCCAAACAATCGCATTGCTGATTAAACGCGTTAGGCTGATTCAGTCTTAAGTCCACATTTAACCAAAGTATTGAACATGGTTTATCATTACCAATGTGTTTCAATTGACGAATTTTAGCATCACATTACTTATAGGCGTTATTGTTTAGTACTTTTCAAGAAATTTTGGTGTCGTGGTTTTTGCATTCAAAATGGAGAAATGTCATGTTACAGAAGAAATTTCACGAGAAGAAAAGTGCACTTATTGCTTGTTTTATTACTTTTTTTTTTTTGAATAACATTTGGATATTCTATTTCTAAAATAAAATCACAACAGCACAGAAGTATATTCAATTAAAACAAAACAATTAATAATATGTATATAATGAACAATAAGAAAGGCAAAAATCCACTCTGCCGTCTTTATAAACACAAATATGCTGCTCTTGCATTACCAGTCACTGCTTTCAATTAAAATTTATATGATGCGCTGGTCAAAGGGAATCGCCTTTCCATATGGCACTGCCGATGGCATTATAAGAGTTATAATAGACGAAGTTTTTATCATGTTATTTAAGGCTAAAAATGTAATCCGTGAAAAGAACGGGACTTTTGTCCCTTATGTCTTATAAACCAATATGAACAATGTTTTTGTAGTGCCCTTCTCTCAACTCTGCATTATTTGATAGTGCGATGGCATTGGTACTCACACTAGATCAAACACAGAACCCTCATACTAACCGCCTGATAATCCGTCCACACACGGAAAAAAATAATAAAAAAAAAACAACACTGTCAAGGGAACACTTTGGCTTGTCATCTCTGAGTTTATGTCGCTGACTTTTTTTGGACTCGTATTAAAAATGTTCCTCTGTACAACGTTTCACATATGACCGAAATGTACAACACAAAGTAGCAATAAACAGGTCATGTATAACAATATGAAAAATTATTATTACATAAAGACATTTTTCCTAAACAAGGTCTGGTGACCTACAAAGATACAACAAAATAAATCAAACACACGTGAATAAGTACGTTATCTATATCTCTCCTACGTTGACAGTTTCCATCGAGAAACCCAAGTCGAATGTCGTTTCACTCCTATTCACCCACGCTTTCAGACTCGTACACGTGACACCCCCCTTCCCTCCCACGACCAGTCATACAATCACGCTCTTTGCCTCACCAATCTGTGGTCACTAGTTTCCCGCCCTAAAAAGGGGGAGGGTGGGTACCTCCAAACTTCAAAGACAATAGTAACCAACCGTCGAATAAGATATCTATTATTTGTGGCATAAATCCGACCGAAGAGAATCCCAAGGTGCGAAAATTGCACTTTCCTTCCAGATTCATGGCCACTGTTCCCTCGTTGCCGCGGTCTTTTATAAAAGCTACCTCAGACATATCGTAACTAATAATCAAAACGTCCTTAAAGCTATTTTCCACATCTATCAACTAAGCTTATTCTCCCACTGAAAAGAAATGAGTTGAACGATTCTATTTAAAAGGACCACCCTTCTCAGTTTCCATGGAGTGTCATTACGAGATACTAATTTTTTTTTTGTTCACACTGTCGACGTGTCTCTTGTAGGGTTGATAGTAAAGCCAGAGTGAAAATGTGTTACTTCTTTATAGTGATGTAGCTTGTATGTTAAATAAACTGACACCAATCTATAGCGAGTGTACAACAAAACCACCATCGGACAAAATCCTCTCTCTCTCTCTCTCTTTCTCTCTCTCTCTCTCTCTTTCTCTCTCTCCCTCTCTCTCTCTCTCTCTCTCTCTATATATATATATATATATATATATATATATATATATATATATATTGTAACACTATATTTTTGTTATATAATGTTATGTGCTTGTTGATGTAATGCTTCTCCAAGGTAACACTGTGTTCCTCACTGCTGCTTCAAATAACTATACTGGTTTTATGTAGCTGCCGATATCATAACTGGTTTATAATCTTAAGTAGCGTTCAGTCTCGTTGCACTCTCAAACAACACACGAATCAATAAGGCAAAGTTCCACGATTCAATTATATTTATTAAATAATGAGAAAACATATGTAATCTGAACTTGTTGCAGCAGTATTCACAAAAATGCTTCGTACACTCACTTAGTATTCTGTGTCCCCGAAAGGATTATACAGACATACTTTGACACTTAGTATTCTGGGTCCCCGAAAGGATTATCCAGAGATATTTCAATAAAATAGACTTTGACTGTGTACTGTAAAACTCAATAACTTGATAGCTTGTGCCTCTACTATTTCTCCACTAACTTCTCCTCTAACTTTCTCTACAACTGGTGTCCTGATGTCTCTATCGTCAGTCTGTCGAACTGTCGGTCTGTATCTCGTAGGTCTCCCGAAATTTTCGCTACATCTCTTTTTATGTGATGGTTAATTATCACGTGCCCCAAACGCCCAGAACTTCTGATTGGCTCCCTAACAACCTTTCTAACTCATTTACATATTAATGAATCTTATTCCAGCCTAGGGATTGGTGCGGCCTAAAACTCACTATGGGCTAGTATTTCTTTGTCTCCCCTAATTACGTCTTATCACGTACATCCGGTGTCATCGACGCTCATTGACAGATTTATTCCACCCAAAACAAAGATAACACGCTGGAATTCTAATTATCAAAAACTCTGCCTGTGTCTTTGGCCCATGAACTTTCAATGTTGACCACCCAACTAAACCAGTGGTTCTAAAATTGTATGAATCTATCTAAAGCTATTGTTACATATATATATATATATATATATAAATATATATATGTATATATATATATATATATATATATATATGTATATATATATATATATATATATATATATATATATATATATATATATATTAGGGTGGGTAATAAAACTTATTTTTCTTGAGACATCATGGAAAAGTTGCATAATGTTCTAAGTATTCAATAAGTAATTTGCAAAGGAATTTCTGAAGTCGTCTACATGCTGCAACTTTTAATTTTGTCTTACCCTACTTTGACTGTGCTAGTAAAAAGGCCTATTTTTTTATATTTCCTTATAATTTATACTTTAAATTGTGACCTACTGATTTTTAAACTTTGCATTTTGGTGTGTTTAAGATCTCTAGTATTCAACAACAGTGAATTTGAAGTCAACAATAATTTGAACATATTGTAAAGTTACTAATTTAGATTCGTATCTTGACTTATTCATCGATACGTGTACGACAGGATTGTATTTGAACAGCAACATATATTTGAACATTCAACATGACCACAGGGTATTCAACTGAACACTCGATATTTGGTAACCCACAGCCAATGCCTAAAAGTCAGTTGCCCACTTCTGCTTACGTTTTTTCGTGCGTATGATTAATTATCAGCTGAAATTCGGAGAATGTTCCTCGGTGCGTGAAAGATCTTCATTAATTGGCAAAGAAGTGAATGAGATCTACGATATTGCTGGTATACCTACTATTGAGATCAATAGTGTAGTGAAGCGTGTTGAGAGGCCTGTTGCTAAAGTAAAGGAACTCAACAAATAGTCTACCTTTTATAAGTCTTTGTGTGTGTTTGTGTGAAGTCCCTGTAAGGATGAGATAAAATCTCTTAGATCCTATAAACCACTAATGGGACGGTTTTTATGGTGCCCTTCTTTCATCCCCACCTTAGCCAAAAGTGCAATGGCCATAGGACTGTGTTAACTCTTTTAAAAATTTACATCAATTAAGTTAGTTTGTTAATAAATGCCTGATATAGTTCCCACAGTGTTTGTATTGCTGTATTCAATGAGAACATTTCTCATTCAATAAAATTAAGGGTTTCAATGCAAGGTGTGAATTTTTTTCTTTATTGTTTTTTACTGATCTGTTCCATGCTTTAAAGTTAAAAGCTTCATATGCAAATTATGTCCTATAATTATCTATATGTTATTGATAATTTAGATTTTTAGAGCATTTTCGAAAAAAATGACTATTTTCCATTTCGCGATCTGACCTCTCAGGGCCGTAAAAGGGGCCTTAGTACCGTTTATTACTATATAAGCTATATTAATAAAGGAACGCTATATCTCAGCAACTATAAGTCCTAGACCCATGATGTATATATAATTTTGTAGGTCTTGGCCTGCCATGTGTACATCAAAAGTTCATTTCGCGATAGGACCTCTGAGGGCCGGGCTTCAAGGGGCTTATATATTATATATACACCTTGTACGTTCAATAACCCGTTCATTTGGTGCGAAATACTGCAGCACGTAGTTTCACCAAGATTTATTAAGAAACTCATCAAATGAAAAAGTAAGCTTGTGTTCTGAGTTTAATTGAAAGTATCAGAGCTATGCAACAATTGACGGAGTTTTCGGACGATTAAATGACTATAATTTAGAATGTTTTCAATTATGAGTCCTATTTCAGTAACCACAAACCACTTGTAGTTAGATTTAAGAGACAATATTTTTTTTTTCAAATATAAAGAAACGTCTTTATAATTTTTTTTT
Source organism: Bulinus truncatus (assembly GCA_021962125.1). Lineage (NCBI taxonomy): Eukaryota > Metazoa > Mollusca > Gastropoda > Planorbidae > Bulinus > Bulinus truncatus. The sequence continues at coordinate 854,518 of JAGDYQ010000174.1, forward strand.
ATAAATATATGCATTACACAATTGAATTTATAAACTTTTCCAAAATTTACAAATATTTACTGAAAGCTAACAAACGTACTGATACTAACACGAAAATGCGCTAACACGTCCTGTGTCCAGAATGGAACAGGCTTAATTGCTTGTTTTTTAAAAGCTCTCCTATAAAGTAATACATTCTAATTTAATAAAAGCAATATACATTAGTCAGCTTTTGTTTATCAAAATTAGATCCAAGTTAGGAATATAACAATAGGATGTCATATTGTACTTCGGGTTACCCTCTTGTCCCTCCGCTGCCGTGAAGACTTCCAACAAAGATGATATATCTATTTACTTAATCAGATACTATTGTCTTTATAGTTTTCACATATAACATTCCCCCCCCACCTCTTTGGGTAAGAAACTACTGGCCACTGAATGAAGGTGTAGAGAGCAAAAATAGATGAATTGTGTGACGGAGGGAGCGTCACGTGTGAAAGACTCTCAGCGTGGGTAGGACATGAAGGAAGGACAATAGGGACATTGTCGACGCAAAAAGAGAAAGAGAGAGTGCAACATATTTATTAACATTGGATTTTATGTACATTTGATAATATTGTAAGCTTCCAAACTCTATTTAAGACGGGTGTCTTTGTAATAAAGTTGTACATTCTTATATACAAAACAATTATTATTTTATTTTTTTATTTTTTTTTTTTTTTGCATTTTCACGTGTTGCTATGTTTTGTCATTATTGAAACGCATAGTGGCAGAGGGAAATACTAATACCAGTACAACTAAGTCAGTGGCTCATAGTATAAGACAACGAGAGCCATGACATAAGTACATTTGTAGCATTGAACATATCTATTTAATCAATGTAAATATAGTCGGGCACATTTTGTTTCGTTGTGTGTATATCCCTATAATCTATAACAAGTGAGTTATGTTCTAATATGTCACTTGTTGAGTTATGTATGAATATGTCACTGGTTGAGTGATGGGTGAGTCTATCTCTGGTTTTGTTATGTGTGAATTGTTCTCTGGTTTAGTTATATGTGAATCTTTCTCTGGTTATGTGTGAATCTATCTCTGGTTGATTTTGTATAAATCTTTGTGTGGTTGAATTTTGTATGAATCTGTGTCTGATTGAGTTATGTATGAATCTATGTCTGGTTGAGTTATTATTAAATATACATATGGCTGAGTTGTGTATAAATCTGTATCGGTTTGAGTTATGTATGAATATATCTCTGGTTGAGTTTTGTATAATTTTTGTCTGGATGAGTTATGAATGAATCTATGTCTGATTGAGTTATATGTGAATATATATATTGTTGAATGGTATATGAATTTATATCTCGATGAGTTTTGTATGAATATATGTCTGGTTGAGTTATGTATGAATCTCTCTTTGGTTTAGTTTTGTATGAATCTATCTCTGGATGAGTTTTGTATGAAAATATGTCTAGTTGAGTTATGTATGAATCTCTCTTTGGTTTAGTTTTGTATGAATCTATCTCTGGATGAGTTTTGTATGAAAATATTTCTGGTTGAGCTATGTATGCATGTATGTCTTGCTGAGTTATGTTTGAATCTATGTCTGAGTTACATATGAATCTATCTCTGGTTGAGTTTTGTGTACATCTATCACTGTTTGAGTTTGTATGCATCTATCATGCGTTGATTCATGTATGGATCAAAATCTGGTTGAGCTATTTATAATTATGTCTCTGGTTTTGTTTGTACATGTATATATGTCTTTATAGTCTAGATCTATATACCATTTTAGTACACATGGCTTCTTGCATTTGCTATGTAGGATATGTCTTTTCTAATAAAGAACACGGTGTTTTGATCTTACGGCTCTCAGAGTTTATGTGTACACTCTAAAATCAACATAAAAGGTTCCAAAAGAGAGGTAAAGATAGAAAGTCATAGAATGAGATGAAATGTGTCTACTTAGTATATATATATATATATATATATATATATATATATATATATATATGTGTGTGTGTTAACATTTCTTTTTACATCTTTCAAACTTTCAAACAAATTCTTCACACGCAAGGAAACTGAAGTAAAATATGTAATACGTACCAAATGCTTTTTGTTTTTTTGTCCTTTACGAATTAGCTCAACATTAGCAAATAGCAAAGTAAAACACAACAGTAGAAATGTCAGCCTCATGTTGATAACTAATTAAGTCTGTAAACATATAAAAATCCTACTAAAATATAAATTTCCACAAGGCCCCTAATTACTCACCAGTGCAGATGAAGTGTAGAATCCAAATAACCTGGACATATGAATACATTGTGTGGTTATCACAACACCCAGCTGCCTTTTATCCCTTTACTTAAAGTCAGGTAACAAATTAAAGCTGGGTGGGTTTACACCAGAACAAGAAGGGGACGGATGGTCGTGCGGTAACGCGCTCGACTGTCGATCTGAAGGTACCTGGTTCGATCTCCGGTGAGGACCAAGGAAATTTTTCAGGTCTTGGCTCAAGTTCCCGATATATCTCCCGTGGTGCCTCCATGGCCATTGCACTATCGGCTATGGTGGGGATGAAAGAAGGGCACCATAAAACCGTCCCATTAGTGGTTTATAGGATCTAAGGGATTTCATCTCATTCTTACAGGGACTTTACACACACCAGAACAAGAAAAAAAAAAAACCCAACATTTTCACTAATGTTCAAACGCAAAACATTCCGGTCGTGGGTCGAGTGATCTACACATCAAGACCACCTGCCCCCCTCTGTTCACTAAAACATACATATATATATATATATGAATCTGTTTGTTTTATTTATCAAAAAATAATAATATGTAGTGAATTAAAAAACAATACTCTCTTACCTTGAAAGCTTTAGGATATCAGTTGAGTTGTAACTGTTTCAGAAGGAGGCGACGGAGTTATATACTACTTTGTACAACAATAAGTGTGTGTTTTATAGCACATAAACAATCATGTTTCTAATTCTATTAAATCAGTATCATAGATTTGCATTATTTAGGTAGACATATTCTGGGGCATAACTGCCTCGATCTCAACTCTTTGTGCTTACGTAGATTTAATTGCAACAGTGTTATTGCATCGAATATAGTAGGTATTTTATAATACTATTCAGTTATACAACACATATCTTCTCCCGTCTCCATTATTGTCCTCCTTTTTTATGTATGCTTCGTTATACACTCTTAGATATTTATTGTATTCAGTTGTCATAAATACATAATTAATTTAATCGTGTTGTAAATCTCGACCGTCTCACTTGTCTAACGTAAATCAATCTCTGAGACAAGTTTATTGAAGGTAAATATGTTTAAGCCGCGCTCCCTGTGAAAAGTATGTTGTAATTTTTTTTTCATGTAAAAAAACTCATACATATACACTCAATGATGACTGCATTAATATAAATTATTTCATAAATAATGTATATATAAATTTGCTTTCTCTGCTTCTAGCAGTCTCCATAAAGCAAAAAAAAAAAACTATATTCAAGTGAGAAATGTAATTTATCTAAAAAAAGTGTAGCTTTCAAAAATAAATAAAAAAATGTTTGATTTTTTACATATTGCCTAAAATATAATTTAAAATATACAACCTTTTTTTTTTTTTTTTTTTAATTTGTTTCTTTCTTTAAATGTCACACATTTTATTTACAGTTTTTACTTTAAAAAAAAAAAAAGATGAAACTTGCAGCTCTGCTCATGTGTCTCTCTGTTTTCTTTAATACCGGTAATGCTGTGATTGAAAAAAAAAACAAATTGGGTTTGACCGGTTGCTCGTGAAGACCCATTATTTAAAGTTTATATCTCATGACTTTATTGTCATCTTAATATTTTTTTTTATAAAATAACATAATTACAAAATAGTAAACGACAAAGGAAAATCCCAACTGTATTATAGTCAATGGTCAAAAAGTAATAAACACAATTAGGCTCGGTCTGTGATACTAGTTTGAAGACTCGTCCAATGTGAGTATAATACTAGTCAGACAGTCATCTAGTCTACTCACGAGATAGTAAGCCATTTTCTAGTTCATGTATTTACAAAAAAGGAAACATTGAAATTATACATGTATGACTATAATATTTGCATCACATTGAATAAACTTGGACATATAAGTCACTACAACTCTTTTCAATTTAAATATATTTTGTTTAAAATAACAATTGATACATAGAGTTTTATTATATGAAGATGTGTTTATATATATATATATATATATATATATATATATATATATATATATATATATTACATGTTGGCTAACATGCCACTTCTACTGTGTATTTAGTATCTAGTCTGCCTAAGATTATTTCACTCTAGGCACTCGTTCGATTGTAGATATGTAGTATTAATAACAGAGGAATTTGGGATGCCGTATGTATGGCATATTTATTACAAAACAAAGTCCAAATTATGCAATATTGTCCAACGTCAATTTGACTAAGTACAAAAACTTAACTATCAACTTATAATCTACTTCTGACCAGTGCTCGATTTAAGAAAAATCCAGTGCCGTGGATGAAAAAAAAAATCTGCAGAGCCGTGGATATATGTGCATGATTTCATCCCCGACTGAGATATATTAGCTAAAGCAAAGCAAGTGTGACTGGTCTGAATTACAGGGATATACCCGGCATTGCCGGCGGTAAACCGAGCCCTCTTGTGACCAATGTCAGCTCGACCTTGAAATCTACTGCTACCAATCATTATAAATGTTATCCCACGCCCCGTTTTTCAAAACTTTCCAATCAGATTTTTGCACCCACTTGTTGGATCGGCTAGCTGAAACAACCCATTAAAAGGCTAGCGCTATTCGCCCCCTTCAATTGTGTTCGGTGATGTATCTATTTGTCAGGATTGTTAGTTGACTCTTCCTACTCTTGGAACAAATGCTAAGGTATTACATGGCAAGTCTCTAACCCGGGTCGCTAGAAAATGTACACACTCTACTCATACGGATTTAACCCTGAACTCTTGATTCATATATGTTACCGGCAAAGTGTGAAATTTCGGCATTCTACATAATGCCTAGGATATGTATAAAATACCTGGTGGTTTTAAGCAAAGTATCCATTTTTAAATTGTGCATACTTTTTCTAGGCTCTAGGCATTGTATATAATGTCTAGTGTCGTTTAGGCAACTTATTAGAAAAGAACAACAAAGCCTTTATTGATAAAAACTTATTTTAATATGGAATTAAAAGAAAATAAAGCATATGATGTTCATACCGGAAAAAAGAACGATAGCAGAGCTGAGTATTTGCTTCAGTAGGTAAGACTGCATTCGCACTTATAATTCTATTGTACTTAATTTTCTTCTTTTACACAAAACACTTCTTATTTTGGCATTTTTGATATTTTATGTTCATACTTCCCGAATTAGTTAAGAATTGCTAAATAATTAAAAAGATTTTTTTTTTATTTTTTTTATTTTTTTATGTTGAAAACAAGCAGAACCCAACTGTCTGCAACCAACAGTTTGTAATTATGTCATGCACATGGAGTAAAAATGACCTGCATTTTCAATGTTATAGAATATGCTATTAAATAAGCCTTTTTTGAACTTCAGAATGGATGCATTTCATATTTGCACTGTTATCATAACCTGTTACAAGAAGATTTTCAACATTTAATTCAAGCTTCTCTAGTTCATTCATTAGTACCTGTCCATTATTATTTTATACGTGAAGAATCGTTATAAGACGTTCATGTACAACCACATGCTCTGTCACATTAACCAAATATGATACATACTAAATTGTTAATGACATCTGCTCTTTCTGACTTATGTCTGGAGGGCAATCAAAATTGACGAAACAATACTTTGCATTATTGATGTCTCGAAAGATAGCATTCACAACAGCATCTGCTACTGCATTAATGAGTCCTTTTCCCAAGTAATGAACATGAATTTCTGCAATGGTAACACGTCGATGATGTTCGCCTATTATTGTATCAAACTTTGCGATTAATTCTGCCCTTCCCCTGAATAGCGAGATTTTTAGATAAAGCACCCAATCAATTGTTTTCAATTTTACTTACGTGTCGTTATGATGGTATACTATTATCAGTTGACCTATAATTAGTGTGGGCCCCACTGTTTCCGCATAAATTGCAGTGGCCTAATGTCGGCCCTGCTGTGCGGCCTTATCTATTGTTGGGCTTAATGGACTCTGCATCTGTCAGTTAAAAAATTGGTACATCACTTATTGCTTAAAAAAAAAAAAAAAAGCATAACATGAGCACCAAAAAAAAATAATAATTACTAGAAAACACTTTTTTTTTTCAGAATTCACGTTTAATTAAATATATGTCGTTTGGAGTTGAAAAACCAACGTATTTGAAATGTTTGAGAAGTCAAAAATATATGTCAAGTTATAGTTATGATATAATTTTATAGTTTTATTAATTATTAAATGCTTAATTTAAATAAAAAAACATTAATAAATGCGATGTCATTAATCAACATATTATGACATTATTCCCTTTTTATGTGAGAACAAATACAGGTCTAAATTTAATAGTATTGTAAATACAGCCTGTGAAGCTTTACTGATTTTGGGACTGTTAAATTAAAATAAAATTACCAACAATAGATTTTTTTTTTTATTCTTACAAATACTTTATCATATTCATTTTCATTCAGTTACTGAAATTTCTTATCACCACATAAATTATAAAAGAATGTAAGAATTGAAGATTATCATTGTTTAGTTTATTCATTTTTTTTTTCCTTTTAATGTAAAAATATTATTACCTAAATTGTATACCCCAAATTAACGCAAATCGACATTTTTTAACCTGTTAACTTGGCATTTCATTTCATTTTTTTTTTCATATTTAAATTTTCTAAACAACAACTTGAATAATAAAGAAACCATAATGTTCCAAGTCTCTATTTATTTTCTCCTGATGACTCTTCTATTTGAAGGTACTTTTGTTTTATTTAAAATACATTTTCTGAATATTGATTTTTATAAAAGTCTAACACTTTCCAACTTAATTTTTTTTTGTTAAATTAGGTTTAATTAGAAAGTTTGCTTTGTGATACTAGCACATTGACTGGCAAGCAACGTTATGGAATATATTTAATTTATATTTTGAGGAACCAGTGTAATTAGAAAAATGTAGGGCAAAAAAAAAAAAGTTGGTATTTTTTTAATAAAAATTTTCGATCTTATTTAACATTTTTTTTTTGTTTTAAATCTAGAGAGTTAAACATGTGTACAGTTATTATACAAATATCATTTTAATAATACATATTTTGTTTTTACTATTGATCAGTGTATTTAAAGTTTAAAATTGTATATTTTTTTAAATGGTTATTTTGTACAATAATATTACAAAAAGTTTAATTAAAAAAAGCACGAAAAAAAAGGAAATATATATGTAGTGCTAAAAAAAAGAAGCTTTGTTTAAGCGAATTTGTATATGACTTATTAATGTGACCTACTAAGCATGATTTTTAATACGTTTGCTATATATCAGATTAAGAATGATTGTGCAATAAATGTAGATGTATGTCCGCAAAATAAAATAATTTCATTTCCCTCCTCTAAGAATAAAAAATAAATAGTGCATAATTTAAATTAAATAATGAAAAAAAAACTAAAATCATGACTAAAAACTGTTGGTCATTGATCCCTTTTTTGGAACAAATCTGTTGGTAACCACAATATGTTTACAGTGGCTCACGAATTCACAATTTTAGTAATTGTCCTTTCTCATTGTGTGTTATTTCAACATGTTCGAGGGGCTCAACATAGAGAGACGATCAATAAATTAGATCGTTTTGAACTGTCCCCTATAGGCAGCCATAATACTTGTCCATTGTGACCTCTTGCAATGACTTTTATAATTTTAGTATTTCAGAAGCAAGACTTTTTATGTTTTTTTTTAGCTCTCGTGACTACAAACATTTTTAACTGCTTTAAAAATTACTTTGTTTGTTATAATTCAATATTGTCTAATAAAAAAAATGCTTAAAGTTTGCTTCTAGTCATATTATATATTTGTTTAATAATATTAGTATAATATGATTTTTTTTCTAAACTAATTTAAAGTTTTAAAAACAAAGGACGAAATAGACTATGCACATCGACTACGTATAAATGGGAGGGGGGGGCATAGCAATGACCATAGTTTCTCTAGCGACCCACCATCTTCTATAGGCTATAAAAATGACATAACATCAGTGGCAGACTGTAATATTTGAGTGAAAGTGTCACAACATACATACACCGTAATAGGCTAGTATTTTTTAATTTATATTTATTTGTAGACATGTTATATATATATATATATATATATATATATATATATATATATATATATATATATATATATATATATATATATATATATTAAGCTGCTCTTCGATTAAAAAATTGATCGCAATTAACGCATGATTATAATTTTTAATCGCAAATTAACGCACTTTTTAATCGACACAATATAACATTTTGTTTCGATTCAAACATGTAATTTAGACTATCATAGCATAAAATTGGTATAATAAGCAATTCAGATTAATTTACGAAAGAGGTATAAATAATTGTAACAGATTTATTAAGCATCAGCACTAATGTCTGTTGAATTAGTTATTGAGACCAGTTTATTGACATGTATCAATCACGTCAAGTGATGCGAGTTTTTTTTTTTTTTAATCAACAACCATGCCAAACAAGTGTTTTTCTCGTAGCGTAGGTTCCAAGATAATGACATATTTCAACCCGTCTCCTCTCTATCCCGGTCATATTTTTGCTACAATTTGCCCCCACGTATGTCTTGTTTACCCAACCCTCCACTACCGTACTTACCCCCTTCACTTCCCATTCCAAAACAAAATACACACGTCATTTATATCTCATATGTGCCTTTTCCTTCATAAAATAATAGTATAGCCAGAAAGTACTTACTTGCTAACTTATTATTAACGCGTTTTTTTATCCCCCCCCCCTTTTTCCCACCCTGTTAGATTTTTGACACTCTTAGCAGCTTCTCTCCCCACAAAGATGACGTTACTACCAACCGTAACGTACCCCCTCTGTCCCATTTTTCCCAAATCATGGCACCTGTCAATCAACCAGATGTTCACTAATGGTATCATTTAGTGTCATAATTATTATTAAGAAAAGACAATCCTATTGTTTCAAGGTCATGTAGCTGCTATGATTTTATGTAAGCGTGACAGTTTTTGTATTCGGTGGATTTTTTTTTCTTTTTTTAAAATCTTGTCTGATCTAGTTATGGTTATAGAATTGGATTATTTACTGATTACTGAAATGACAACATTTGGCTAAAATTTAACGCATTTAGGTGTTTGCGTTAAAAATGTAATCGCATATGTTTAACGCATCAATTACGCTTTAATAGCAGTTAAAAAAAAAGCCCGATAAAAAATATTAAACTTAGCACAGTGTCACAAAAATTCTGAAAAATACAACCACTGTCTCCAGTAAAGTCTAGACCTTGATTGACAGGTGTCATATATATGAAACTATTATTGCAGCTACTGCAGACGTGACCGGCCTAATGCTGTATTATCAAAATGCGATAAAAATGTGCGCAAAAAAGATACAAAATCTCTAGCATCTCATTATTTTGATCTAGTTTTAACCTGGCTCATTATACGCTTATTTTTTTTTTACCTTCAAGTTGACTTCAATAATACGCTACAGTATATAACGTAAACTAGTGAATGAAACTTTTCTCTTTTTACATCGACCGGGAATGGAGCAGGAGGTTTACTTGTCGAAGGGCTGCCGCTATGTAACAAAAACATCTTCATTTATATTACAAGTGGGGATTTTGTCGACATTTCTGGGGTAGAGGGTGTATGCGTATTGCAACAGGGTGGGGTGATAGATCTACTTAATAAGTGAGCGAACCTTAAATTCAAATTTGTTGAGTGAAATACTGTTATTTATCGATTTCTTAAACTTGCAATATTTTGATCAAATTAACGCATTTAGGTGTTGCGTTAAAAAATTTAATCGCAATTTTTTTTTGACGCGTTAATCGCAAATTAACGCAGTTTAATCAGCAGCCCTACTTATAAGTAAAGAAAAGTTCCGTTAATAGTAAAATTCTTATAACTTATGATAGAAATATGCAAAAAAACAAAGTTAAAGAACTTTTTTTTTTGATTTTGATAAATTGTATTTTTCTTCAAATGTTTATTGACAACAAATCATTCGTTTAACACAATCAAATATAAATATATCACATGGAAGATTTTTTTTAAAACTTGAGACTGACTAGTAAACACAACTATACTTAAAACGATACTTTAACAGATTATTATTGCTTTAAGTTCTAATGAATATATTTAAAGCATACTACAAAAGTATAAATAGTCTAAATAAAAATTTGATGCTAAAATACAAAAATCAACTGAAGTATCAACTGACAAATAAGTCAACAAAAGTGCATTTACACACAGAAAAAAAATAGGCACAATTATATCTTATATTTGGTAGACACAGTAAAAAAAATGGTTTTCTATGGATATTGTCAAATCCTGCAATATCTGAATATTTAAAAATTATTCTTTTTTGTAAGCCAGATAGTTCAGATTTAGTTAAACAAATGCCGAAATATAAGACGTCCCAATTAGTTTATAACATATCCTCAAAGATTGAGAAAAGCTAAAAATGTAACTCATTTCAAAGTAAAAAAAAAATATGTGTAGTTGATTATCAGAATAATTTCTCCCAAGTCACATGCTATTAAAATATTTCACATACTTAACTTTGGGCAAGCTAACATAGTATGCAGAAATTAAAATAATTTACTTCTTAAAAATGTTACACCACTAATAATAACACAGGATCCAACAACAGCAAATGCACCCATAGCGAGCCATGACATCATGGAAAACATTGAATGTTTCTTCAGCTGTTGAGAGGATAAAATCTTCCCTTCTGTATCTTTCCTCATGTCCTTAAGGAAAAGGATGAGACCTGAAAGTATATTATAATTAACGAAACCTCTTGGTATACAAAGTATGAAATGTCTAAATATATTACATCAAAGAAGTATGAATATAAGGAACTGGTGAAAAAATTGGCAGATATTAATTTTTGATGATAGAATAAGTAAAATTGTGCAGATCTTTTCAAAGATTTTTTTTTTCTAAGGAATTTTATGTGTGTTGAGTTCAAAAGAAAAAAAAAAACTATTATAATTGAATCAATTATATTCAAAGTAAAAATAACTATTTACTGTAATAAATAGTTATAGTCTAACAATGCTTTATTTTACTGTAATAAATAGTTAAAGAGTTATTTTCCATTATAACACTAATTGAGAAATATCCTGACTTGACAATATTATATATTTCGTTCTAAAAAAATATTCATTAAAAAAGTTTTACATTAAGTTTTGTGATGACCAAAATCTAAATTCTGTAATGCACATATTGGAGTGCATTTGTAGTTTTTGTATCCCTCTCACTGGAAGAACCCATAACACCTATGATACAGAATAAGCCTTCATATTAGTTATACAGTGTTCTGATTGGTCTTCCGATGGCATGATACAATTTGTAACATCATCAATTTTGGAGAAGAGAGTCTAGTCGTGGTTTTGACACTGTAGTAAAATGATCATTTTAGATTAGGTTTTTTTTTAGTTCATTATTAGCACAACTAAATTCTAGTAACATGAGATAAAAATAATCATAATAAACATATAAAATTTAGTACTCGTTTCAGTTTTGTTACTAAAGTTATATGCAGTTGAAGAAGTATTAGCTGCTACACCACATATGCTACAACTTAGAATCTGAGAGTGACAAATATGTGTAACATGTATTTAAGTTGAATTAAATCTCAACCATGATGCAGTCATAAACCTTGATTGTAGTACATAGGTCTCCGATCTTTATGACATCTTCTGATTATCTTATAGAATGCAGAATTACACATCATAAATATAATACTACAAAGTAAACTTCCATTAGCATAAATGTTTTTGTGATCAAATAAAACTTTCGAATTCAAAGTAAATTCTTCACATAAGTTGGTATATATAGCTATTTTTATCTCAAAATTCACATCACTTAAAGAAAAATTCAACGAAGAGTAAGTGATAAATCGTTACTTTTAGCCATAAATCACAATTTGACTAGCAAAGATACCGGAATTCCAGTTTTCAAGAAATACCAGTTTTTGTAAGAGACCAGTATTGCAGACTCTAATGTTATACATGTAATTGATTTGAATAAGCATATTTCTTACTTGTCCCACTTGTTCCTTTATTGTCAATACTTTTGTAGTTCCCTTCATTTATCTCTTTAGATCCAACCACTACATACCTGTTTCCAGGGAAACCATCAAATATTTGGTGTTACTTTTTTCAATATTAACTGGACATAAAGCTGTATACAGAATATTTAATTTTAACTTTAAGAAAAAACTTTCAAAGGGAAATGTCAAAATTTATTTCATTTGTTAATACATATACAGCAAGATAATGTAAAGACTGACTTGGACACAATCTGGATGTGGTAAGTTCTGAGTTGAATTAGAGCAGACAGACAATTATTGTATGATGACAACAAGATATCAGTCTCAGCTGACTGAACTGAAACAAACAATTTATTTTTTTTTCAAATGGTGTTGTATTTTTTTGTAAATAGAAATATTAAGTATTATAAATCTCACATGAAAATAAAAAAATAACAGAACCTAAAGATTAGAAAAAAATTGCATATACAAAAAGTTAAAACACTATTAAAATGTATCAGTGTTTTACTTAGTAAGGTGCAAACTCCATGGAAAAAAATTGTTAATGCAAAGGTTTTAGTTTTCCATTTAATTTTGAAAATTTAATAGTCTTAAAAAATGGCCCTAATATTTTCCACCAAAAACCTATTATTTTAACTTTATTCAAAACTATTTCATTTAATTGTATTCCAGACGTGATTCGTATAAAGACAATGGCAGCAATCATTTTCAAATGTTTTTTTTTTTTCTATCATTTTGTCTGTGTTCTGAGAAGAATTTTTCTAGTCATGAGTTTTTCCATACTATATATATATATATATATATATATATATATATATATATATATATTTTACATACAAAGTTGGAAATTATACATGTACCTAATTGCCTTAAGCTGTATTTTCTGTTCTCAAGGTATTCAATAAATCTTTTATGATCAGGTGCCATAAAGCTTCTCATCTTAACAATAAAACCTTTATGACCTGTGAACCATTTAGAATATAATAAAATAATTTAAATTTTCATTTTTTAATAAATATTTTTTTCTAAGTTAATTGAATATGATTCATGATAATTAGCTTTAATTTTACAAACGACTATACATATTTGCATTTCTAATTCTCTAAAACGTAAACTTTATTAGTGTGTAGAGATGATACTGAAGGAAATAGTTACATTTGAATAGATGAAACTGAAGGAAATGGTCAGTAAAACTTTCAGAGGTGATTCACCCCTGCGTACTATTCAGTTTAAAATGCTATATATGTATTAACTATTCGACAGGATCGATGCCTACTTATGAAAAAAAAAACAACAACATGCTTTTATGGCTACAAGAATTTAATAAAACATAAAACGTAATCCCCACACATTAGTTAATAAAGTTTCCTTGGGAAAAAGAAAAGGCAAAGTAAATAGACAGAACCAGCCATCAAAATTACAGAAACATAAATCATTTACACGTATAACATGAGTCCTACTTGAAATATATTTATCGGGACATGTGATTCCCATTCACTAACTTTGCCCAGCTATCTAAAGAATTAAATAAACCTTCAAAACTGATTCAACACTTGCGCGAAAAGCGCATTGGACTATTAGACAAGCCATTGAAGTATTTTGAAAAAAAAAATGGAAATATAAAGGAGAGAAGAAATTTCTTGGTGTCACTATCATTGAATGAGAATGTACTGAGAGTAGCATATTTGGCTGCTAACTTGCTAACCATACTCAAGACATTTGATGTGAACTAATGAGAGAGGGTGATGTTAAAATACAGCATTAGTGGCTTTATCGGCTAGCAAGGCACATTGAGAAAATGGGCGAAGATACACGATCATTGAAGAGGATTAATTCATCACCGTGGTATGAAACTGTAGGTTGTCGAATCAGACTATATCAACAATAATGCAATACTACTTATTTCTGCACAATATCTTTATCAGGAGTATGTGCTTGAAGATTTGTTATATGCACTATATTTGCCAACCAACATAAAAGGAGCTGAAATGTTTATGTCACTAGATCGGTTATATATTAGAATGATTGAAATGGTCCTTTTGTGTCAGCCTATGCAAAGACAGAGCTGCTGCCATTATTGTATGACTGTCTGGTCTAACAGCTCGAATTAAAGGGAATGCACTTGAGAGTTGGTCTACGCATTGTATCTCTCACAGGGAAAGTCTAAATCTTATAACGTATGATTGATGTCGTTCATGATATTAACCACACGTTCATTAGCTCTCGCCTATTTGATCAGCCTTAAATAATATGACTATTTAAAGGAAAATCGCTAACTTGAGTAATTGAATAATAAGAGTCATCGCGAAGATTTTTCTTTAAACAGAATTCACTGCTGTCAACTGTTTTCAAGTTTGCAGACATATTAGCTGTATTTAAAGCCAAACTGAAGTGATGGGGACGGCATGTGAACAAACATGTTTGGACATATTCCAAACATTAGTATTGAGTATCTTAGGCAAGACTGAAACCTGAGCATTCATTCTCCTAGTTTGCTTACAAAAAGTACGAGCGCTACTTCCTCAACATGCATGTCAGTGCATAAATCAAATCGACTGTTGGAAATCGCAAATGACTGCAACTTTATTCGAGACAACTCTGCTAGTGTTCTGCAATTAAGTCATGGCAGAATACCTTTAGTTTGCCTCCACAACACTTAAATCCTAGTGCCAATTCAGACATAATATAATTATTATCTCTACTATTTCCACAGATGTAACCTTTTCGGTGAAGATAAACAAGCTTATTTTAAACTAAATTACGGAATCAAAAGAATCTAACATAGAGACAATCAACGTCCAAGCGCCCAACCCTCTCAGCTACAAAAACAGAAATTAGTGAATGGCTCATTTGTACTATGTAAGTCAAGGATGCACTTTATGTTAAGATAATTTTCACCCGATCTAACCAGTGATGGCAATCATGAAGCTAATTATTAATTTGAATGTAAATACTTTACCTGTAACATGATCTACTCCCAGAAGACAGTCAAGTGCTTGAAGTGTTAAACTTTGAGTTGCACTTCCTCCAAGTATCTAGTTTGTAAAAAAAAATGTCATATTTAATCAGCATATTGCAGTGGTCAGCAACCGGTAGTCTGCTAGAAAAAATAGCTGATTCACAGATGAATTTGCACATTAATTGTTCACTCAAGTTAATATTGTTTGTTTATTAACAATAACAACTATTAATGAATAAATTCTAAAATGTAAGCATGGAAAGCCATTACGCAAATTGATAATTGAATACAACTCAATATTTGTTTAAGATACCCACATGAATTTAGTAGCCCAAATGGTTGCTCTCTTAACTATAGCTAATCATAGAAAAGCTAAAAGATATATAAATGAATTAGAATTTTAATAATTTACTAAATTATCTCTCATGAAATGTTTATAAATGACCTTAATAGGGGTTGCAGATACTCCTTCATATACCAGTCCATCAGGCATTGGATTCCCTTCTCTACCCCAGCTTGAAATGTTTGTTTGTTTTTTTTAGATATTTGTAAAATTAAGTTGATTTTCTTCTTTAAAATAATTAATATAAATGTCTAAATATACCATTAAAGCTAACATAACAATGCTATATATTTACCCTGCGAGAAATGGGCGAACTTGATTAAAAAAGATTTTAGCATCTAGGTGCTCTGAAAACATATATTTTGTTATCTTTCTTTTAATGGAATATGGAGCAACATCAGCATCAGCTATGCTTCCATAAATTATGGTGACAATGAGAACACATTAATGTGTTAAAACTAATAACTACTTAATTTGTAGTAAATGTATGCTGATCATATGAAAAAAAGCCTCACCATGTATCCTTGTCATTGCTGTTTTCATTACAATTATGACTTTTGTAATTTCATCTAAATGTTGGGCAATTTTATTTTCCAATGTGCTCCGTGACCTATTCCTAGGACTTGAACATCAGCCACATTGAGCACATATAGTATTTCTACAAAATCCTATATTCAAAGACAAAACGAAAAAAACAATAATTAATAATTGTTCAACTTATCAAAATCATTAAAATGTTTTGAAAATGAATATTTAAATGAAGTGTTCAATGTACCATTGATGAACAATCTACAAAGATTAAAAAGCTGTTACTGAAAAAATATATCTTGCATAAAACATTTTGAGTTTGTCACAGACATCAGTCCATATTTCAGGTACGTTTAATAGGCACAACTTAATGCTAAATTGTGTGTTAATATGGTGTTAACAGATGCAGTCAAAATGTCCACAAATATAACATAAATAGTCTGGATAATTCAAGCAACCCCTTTGAACATTCTTCATATTATTTTGAAATTAATACTTAATCAGTCTAAAATAAATTTAAAAAAAAAAAAAAAACATAATATTTAAAGGTAAAACACACAGTATGACAAGTGTACCGCACAATTAAACAAATATAATAGCTATCTACAACATGCAACTCAAGAACTTGACGTGCTAGAAAAATTCTGTTTACACCACAGTAATCAGCTTGTCAGAATTAGTCAGACTGGCATGTTTTTGCTTAGGTAGCAGACTGAATGTTTTTGTTTTTTGTTCCCTAGTGTAGTTATTGAAGAACTACAAGTTGTATTTATCTTCTGTGATCTTGACCTTTAATGTGAAGATAAATTGATTATTTCAGATGATTAAAAAAAAATCTTGTTTCTATTTATAATTAGTATCAACCATTTCAGATTTGCTTATTGCAACACTTACAATGTATGGAAAAAATCACTCAATGAAGTATATACAAAACCATGAATTCTACCAAGGTAGTATAGGCCTTTCATCAAATTACAGCAATAGAGAAGAAAGAAAATAAAAGCAAAAATTCAAATGTATTTATTTATTAGAAAATTCGGTCACATATATTAAATTAGTGTGCACTAACAATATAAAAGTAAAAATTCAGTTAAAGAATATTTAGCATCACACAAAATAACATTTTAAAAAAATTGTGTGACAAGAGTAAAAAAAGGTCAAGTATATACTTTGTGAAAATGAAGTCATGTCACCCTTATGCACAATATTGAAATTACCTTCAAACATTTGGCAAAAGTTAATTCTACAATGAAAGGAATAATGCAAAACCAGTCTGCACTGAAATCCCCAGGTAAATGGCAAATACATTCTAAATTTCTGAAAAAAAATGTAGAAGTTAAAGTTATATATATATAAATGTTTAAATGCATGCATTTATTTTTGTAAAGCTTACAAACTAAAGTGCCAAGAAAATGAATATCAAAAAATGTGCTTAAAAAAAGTTAAAGAAAAAGTAAAATATGCAAAGTTTTAGCAAAGACTTATTAGGGCTATTTATTAGCTGGTGCTGTCCTCTATGATATTCTTTTTTTAGTTCATTAACAAAATTTTGGTTTAGAGGTTTACAGTCGACATGAACGTCATGGGTTCGATCCTCGGTGACATACTTGTGAAATTGTCCATGCCCTCGTGAAATTTTGTTGAAAGTCCCCTAGGTCCACCCAGCTTCAAATCACAAGTTGGGGAAGTAGTCACACAAACCCTGAATATGCATGGCTATAGAAACAGATGAAATATACACTTCAGCTGCCTTGATAACCCTTTAGGAATCCTTACAATGACTAAAAAGAGACAGATAGTTTATGTTCTCTAATATTGACCTCAGTGTCCTGGTGAGACATTCGGGATTTTGTTATGATCCTGGTGACAGTAAGTAAGTGCAACCAGCTTAAATGGGTACCTGAAATTAGCCGGTAACGCATAGGCAGTAGGCTAGTTACCAATGGATGTCTCGAGTGTATACATTATGGCCTTTGCACTCTTGGCTATGGTGAAGATAAAAGACACTACAAAAACCATTAAACAGTCTTTATAGGATGTAAACCACCTCATCTTTACAGAATGGGTACTAATATATTTTCTCTTCAAAGAGTCTGTTCGCTAGATGAATTTATTACTGATAACAGCAACATGGTGAAGCTCTCTGTTGGATATTTTTCAGTTCCAATTTTTTTTTCCTATCTCATATATCTCTTTTAAATTCTAACAGATTGATGTTAATGCTGAGAACATTTATTAATATTATTGATGAGATCATTTCATCAGCTTTCCCAAGACAATTTCTTTTTGTTAAATACATTTTATAGTTAAAGAATTGTAAAAAAAACTTTATAAAATTTGATTAATATTTAGATATTATGGTGATTGTCCTATCCCTTGTGATTAAGCTTTGTTTACGTTTCATGTTATTGCCTTATTTGGTATTGTCCCATCCCTTGCTACCACACACTGTTGGTCACGGCGTATTTCCTTATATGGTATGGTAAGTGTTTGCAAGGTCAAGCATGCATGATGCAATCACCCCACACACGGAGTTTGGCGCGAATCGCCTACACATTGACCTCTGTGGTTTTGGCGGGAAAATGATGTAATATGCGGGGGTGATATATCCTATATATAGGGGAAGTTATAATGGTTGTTAGATAGACGGAGACACACATACAAGAGAGAGACTAGAGACCCAGGAAAGGGATACTAGGACTAAGTGGACAGTGCAGTCGAGAATTAATAATAGTTATAGATTCGTGTACTGGTTTATAAGTTATAGCAGCTACATGTGATTTATTGCCACATCTCTCATCGAATATTGATCTCAGTATTTATCGTGTGTGATAAATTATAGAATTATATATGTGATTTATTGATTCATCTTCTCAATTATTTATATTGGATTATCATATTCTCATCTGTAAATATCATGCATTAAAAAGTTCAGTTAATTCTTTTACAATACAAGGAGTTGTGTCGTCTGATTTAATTAGAGCACAAGTTGTATCTGACAGTGATAAAATTAATACATTTCTCTAAGAATTTAAAAAAGGAATTACTCAACATCATAAGGCCTGTAAAGAAAAAACACATTAAATAATGTTTAATTAACTTTTGACAAGTTCAAACTGAAAGTGGATTCACAATTTGAACATTTAAATTTCCATTTTTCTTTACCCCACTATTTGCTTTAAAAAGATGTATAGTACAACATAAAAACATGAATGTATAAGAAGACTTAAGTCTATCAGCAACCAATTTGTAAATGAGTAAATACAAACTTACCCACTAGGATTTTTAAGGCTCCAGTTGGCCAGTGCTAGGTCAATATAACCCAGGATAGGTTGTATTCCAAGTAGTTCTGATATACCATAAAAAAGAACTGCAGAATTTTCAGGAATTGACTTAAGATAGAGAATTTTTTTTTAAATGTAAAAAAAAAGATGCATTTCTTAATCATCATTAAAAAAAATATTTTTTGGAAGATAGGGTTAATAAATGCTATGATTGGTAACCATTTGAAACCAACCAATCAAATAATGGTTGAATTTTTTTTCATTTAAATAACTATGGTCTTCATAAAAGGCAAATAAAATTGTCAATTCTTCAAAAAATACATTAAGTTTAATACCTGAATAAATATTATTTACAAAAAATTAATCTTTTTTTTTCAAATATTTAAAAAAAAAATATTGTTTTTAACTGGATCCTAAAACATTCATTGCTTAATCAAAGCAAACAAAATATTTCGTTAGTTTATTGAAAGATGAACTCTACAAACATATCTCAGCTAAATGAAAAGAAATAACAATAGTAAATTTGTTTTAACTTTAGTCAGACATTATCCTGATTTTTTTTTATCAAAAAAAAAACAACATTATTGAAAACTATCCATCCTAAAAAAATAGTTGAGAAAATATTTTGTTTAAAGATTTCATTTAATTAGTGTTATTTAATATAGTAAAAATAAAGTCTTGAAAGCAATCAGTGTAGATACTAATGAGCTGACGAGTTTCTAGAATCTACAACATACTATATGATTAGTGTGACTACTATAATGTCTATCCAACATTACTTTCCCTGCTTAATGTCACATATAATATTATTATATTCAGCAAAAGAATCATTCATATTGACATAAAAAAATGTGTGCAATCTGTCATGTGATTTTCAGGTCAAATATCTACTCTACCAGAGAGCCTATAGAGTACAGTTTTCAAAATAGTCAATGCTTAGATTAAAAGTAAAATTGTATAAATCTCATTTTACTAATTAAATTATGCTTTTTTTTAAGTCACAGTTATGCATCCTGAATTAAGTTAAGGTGGGATAAATTAACTAACGATAAAAATATGGTGTTGTTTTTTTTTTTTTCTAAATAGTAGGTAGTCATTGAATGTAGGCTTATATGACTTTATGAAGTTGATTACAAAAAAATGAATGAGCAATGGATTGTGCCATTCTTATTTAAAATGTGAAGGAGACAGCTTTTAATATGGCATCAGAGCAAAAAGTCTCCCACTTATAAGTGTTACTAGCTGCATATGGCCAGATCTGCCCTGAACACTGTTTATATAGTCTTAATTCTAAGGAAAAAATGTATATATATATATATATATATATATATATATATATATATATATATATAAATTATATCCTTCTTGTTTGTGATTCTAGTGAGGTAAATGTAAAAAATATGTGTACATAAAAAAGGTCAATTGATATTCCTGTACATAGGTATACTTCATAATGAAAATCATTAAAAACTAAAGAAGTTAAATAAGAAAAAAATACCGCTTTACTACTAATTAAAGGGGATGGAATGACACAGTCAACCTGAAGCTCTCAGGCTCAAATCCCAATGAATGCTGGAATTATTATTTTTGATAAAGACCATGCTGAACAAACTGATTCATTATGTCTTGGGTGGGAATCTGACTCTGATATGTGTTGGGGAACAAGTGATTGAGCTAGATGTTAGTCACTAAGTCTTCTAGTATGTAATGGCAAATGGAAAACAGAAGAAAACAGTTGCCACTGCTAAAAAAGGGATCATTTACTTAGAGTTTAAATTGATCAGTATTACTACTATAGTGGTCAAACGATATTGCTGAAGTTTGAATGTAATGCATAGTCCTGTGAGCATATATATATATATATATATATATATATATATATATATATATATATATATATATTATTAACAAAAAATATATAGATGTTTATATTATTTACGTAAGAAACTTTTTTTTTTTAATTTGATATACTATAAAATAAAACTAGAAACATTACTTTTGGAGCGCCTTGATCACCATCTTGCCACACATAGCCAGCTGTAATAAAACTTAGCTGTACACGGGCAAGTCTTAGCTGTCTATGCCCAACCAATCTTTTGTGGTCTAATAATGGCAGCTGTGAATGAAAACAATTGCTAAGTGTAAGCAATGAGATTTTTTTTTTCTTTATTTTAATTTAAATTAGATTCACTTACAAGTTGTTAATGGCATAGGCTAGATTTATTGCAATCATCTTTCAACTGATTTATAACTTAATAGTGTTATTTGTAATTGTTAATTAGCATTGATCTTTATATAAGTTCCTTAAAGAATGAAAATTTATCTAAAATATATGATTAATAAAAGATTTTTTCCCTGGTAAATGGTATATTTTGTTCCTTTGCTGAGTGGACTCAAGATTAGAATATAGTCTCCGTTATCACTTTGATTGTCAGCTCACAGGGGTTGCGTGCATTACCACAGAGCTTATATAATATTTAAATATACTCTGTACTCAGATTTCAAGTAGGTCATGGAAAAATGAACAAACACACATAAAATTTTTTTCAGAGCTGAAACAGATTTTATGAAGCATATATTGCTGATCAAAAGATTTTGTTTTATTTAGGCTGGACTAAGTAAATGAGCTTCTTCTACCATCTGTAATTAACTTATCACTTGAAAGAGATCATTAAAAGTTTTTAGATCAACTTGGCTAGCAACTCCAGAATACAGTGAAGTCCAACCATGAAAAATATTGAACGTAACTCGTAATGTGTATTCGTTACACTGAAATAGGGGTGGAGACATGAAACACCCCCCCCCATCTGTTTTTGTTCATTTATTTACTATTTTACTAAAATAGTCCAAAGTAATTATTTGTTCAAGATAAACTGTATTCGTAATTAGAAGTATGATTACCATTAGTGAAATGATGTGCAGTACACAATGTGGGAAATGTAAATGTGTCTTTGTTTTACCTTGTTATCCCCTTGCACTCTAATTTCATAATTCTACACGTATCACACATACCTTTAAAATTTTGTAATAAACGCAACCTACAGCCCAGTTTAGTAACATTTGTTAAATAATTTTTTTGTTGTTCGTTGTCTTATTGCGTATTTTTATTTCATTCAACTCCACCCCTTCAACCGCTGATGCTACCGCATTATGTAATAAGTGAACATCTTGTTATCAATTTTCCCCATCGCCAATGCGGTGCACATTCTTTCCGCTAGCTGCTAAGTCAATCCCACTGTCACCATGGTAAATACATTATTTTTTTTTCCCTGCTAGACTTAAAATTGACTTAAAATCTGCTGTATAAACCACATTTCACTGTGTTACTTTAATTATTACAAGTTTATATGGAGTGTCTCAAATATAATTTTCATAGCCCTAAAGGGCCATCGAGGCAGACGAAGTGTAGAATTCATATGTTTCTTTAACGATTTGTTTTGAAGGGGCTGTGGTTAGCACAACGCCACACCCCATTTATGTCCCCAACTACATTCGGTTACACATTTAAAGCTATGTGGATTGAAAGGACATTTTTAAACAACCTTTGACCTGGAATTACTCCCTTGGTTCTAAGGATGGAAACCCAGACTCTCAGGTCGACAGTCAAGTGATCTACACTTCTTTGCGATTAATCTTACAAAAGATAAACAACATATTCATAATAATAAATTATCTGCTCATACAAAATATAAAAAAGGAAATATAATATAACAGTTGTGTAAACCTAAGCATGCGTGCCACAGTCGGCACGAATAGCTTCATCAGTCGGCACGCGACTAAAATATCACTTCCTTTGATTTTAATTGTAGTTTTATCGCTTTGCTATAAATAAGTGATTTTGTGTTTAATTATGGGTTCACTGCCTAAGATAGGTTTATAATCACTGGCGTATAACATAAAGTAGTAGTAGGCAAACCGTCCATCTCGAAAGATGATGGTAGCGCTCTAGTTTAGACATCTATTCGTGTTTTGAGAGCAGGTTCTTGAGTGACTCAGCAGACCGATCCTTGACTGACAAACTCTTCCGCAGTGGCCACAAATGAATTTGGATGGAGGACCGAGGGCCTGTTTCTGCCATGCGATCTTCCTTCTCTGTCTTTTGGTCTCCTGCTGTTGGTTTCTTAATTGTTCACCATTAAGGATGCTTTTCTGAACAGCCTGTCGCCACCAAGTCCGGTCGTCGGCGAGCTGTTCCCAATTGTCGAGGCTGATGCCGGACAATTTGAGGTCACGTTTGCAGACATACTTGAATCGCAATTGCGGGCGAAAAACGAGACGATACCCAGTGGCAAGCTCGCTTTATAGGATGTCTTTTAATATGCTTCCATCTTGCATTCGATGTACATGATCCAGCCAGCGTTGACGTTTTGAGCACAGAAGGAGTTGCATGCTCAGTGAGCTGGCTTGTTTGAGTACGGCAGTGTTGGTGATTTTGTCTTTCCATCTGATGCCAAGGATGCGTCGGAGACAGCGGAAGTGGAAGTTCTCGAAACGATTTTCATGTTTGGTATAGATAGTCCAGGTTTTGCTGCCATACAGTAGAGTGCTGAGAACACATGCCTGGTTTACCTTGAACTTGGTGTTCAGTGTCAATTGGTTGTTGGGCCATACTCGTTTGCTTAATCTGACCATAATGCTTGTTGCTTTGGCACGCCTCCTGTCTATCTTGTCATCCAGGGACAAACTTTTGGTGATGGTGGAGCCTAGTTATTGAACTTGTCGGTGACCTCCAGAACTTCGTTGGCGATGGTGATTGAGGGTGGAGCTGGGATGCCTTGACCCATGACGTTGGTTTTCTTGATGCTGATGGTCAGTCCGAATTCTCTGCATGCTTGAGCGAAGCGATCCATCAGCAGCTGTAGGTTTTCCTCAGTGTGTACTGTCAGGGCTGCGTCATCAGCGAACAACGTGTTTTTTTCCTCTTAGATGGGCCATGTTCAGCAGCTTCCCGTCACTTTTGGTATGTAGGTAGACACCTTCTGTATAGTGTTTAAATGCAAATCTCAGCATCAAAGAGAAAAATATGCCGAATAGTGTAGGCGCTAGAACACAGCCCTGTTTGACTTCGCTTTTGATTGTGAAGGGTTCTGAAGTGTCCCCATCGTAGCTGACGACTCCCTGGATATTATCATGAAAGGAGGCTATAATGTTGAGCAACTTGGGTGGACAGCAAATCTTCTTCAGTAGCCGGAACAGGCCGCTTCTGCTTGCAAAGTCAAACGCCTTTGTTAGTTCAATGAACAGCGGCATCTGCTGTTCTCTGCACTTCTCCTGTAGCTGACGCACTCAGAATATCATGTCGACAGTGGATTTTTCTTGTCGGAAGACGCATTGTGATTCGGGGTACGCACGGTTTGCGAGAACCTGAAGACGGTTAAGAACCACGCGTGCAAAGGCTTTGCCTACAATGCTCAGCAATGAAATACCCCTGTAGCTATTACAGTCACTGCGATCCCCCTTATTCTTGTACAGAGTGACTATCTTGGCATTGCTCAAGTCTTGCGGAACTCTGCCTTCCTTCCAACATAGGCAGAGGAGCTCTTGGAGTGGCTCTAATAAGGCAGGTTTTCCAAATTTGATGATCTCAGGAGGGATGCTTTCCTCACCTGGCAATTTATCACTGTTCAGGGCATCAAAGGCTTTGCTTACTTCGTCCATGGTAGGTTCAGCATCAAGCTCCTTCAGGACGGTCAAGTCTTCTATGGCGTCCAAAGCTCTCTATGTGACAGAGTTTTCACTGGGATACAACTCTAGATAGCGTTCCATCCACCTACCCATTTGCCTGCCTTTTTCAATGATTTGGACTTCAAGATTGCAGTGTTCTTTAATGATTTGCCAGTTGCTTGCTTGATGCCTTCATACATACTTATGTTGCCAGTGTCCGACACATGATGGATGATATACGCCAGATGAAGCCAGTAGTCATTTGCGCGGCGACCAGCAGTCTCCTGGGCCTTTCTCCGAGCAGCCTTCAGCTCCAGATAATTGTGCTCATGTTTGTAGCTTTTTAGTGCTTTTCTCTTGGCGTCAGTGGCGGACTCTAGTTCAACAACGTTTGCCTAAATCCAGTCGGTATTCTCGTTCTACCTTGTAAAATACGTCAGAACAGCAGCTCTGTAGATAGTGTTCCGGAGCGAATTCTATATATCTTCTGCGTTCGACTCTTGGTTGCAGCTTTGCAGTTCCCCCAGCCTTGCTATGAACTCCTGATTTTTGGCTTGGTTGGTGGTCTGACTGGTGTTGATTTATGTTGGCATTTCTTTTTGGAGTGATTGAGTCTCTTGGGCCGTAGCTTTATCTTGGAAGCAATGAGGGAGTGGTCTGTATCGTAATCGGCGATATGGTAGGCTCGGTGTTTCGGACGTCATTCAGAGAGTCGCACCTAGTTATGATCAGGTCCAACTGATGCCATTGATTTGATCTTGGGTGTCTCCAAGACGCCTTTTCATATGCCTTGTTCTGAAAGTAGGTGTCTGTCACGCATAGACCGTGATAGCAGCTGAGTTCGAGTAAATTCTGGCCTTTTTCTTTCATTTTTCCTATAACATGGTGACCCAGCACACTCGGCCAAGAGTCATGGTTAGAACCAACACGAGCGTTAAAATCTCTCAGAAGGTAGAGATGTTCCAAAGCAGTGTCTGTGGCAATGGCGATGTTTAGTAGAACTGGTCTTTAGACTCCGTGCAGACTTGCTTGGTTGGTGCATCAATGCAAAGGAGGTTGGCGGCGCCAAATGCTGTGAAAAGATGCAGGGTGAGGATTCTCTCCGTGCCGTGGGAAGGTTGTTTGATTAATTGGGGCAGGGTGTTCTTGATCGCAAATCTGATTCCGTGTTCTCTGGATTGCTCGACGTCTTTCCCCTGCCACAAACGTAGTGTTCTTCCCTTAAAGACCCAGATATTATCTAAAAACACCCTTGACATATTAAATGTATTACACTGTGTTAAAAAATTAGGAATACAGTAAATACAAAATGAGACAATTCTGTAACTCACTGTCAATATCACTGATTGGAATTTTGTATATGTTTCCTACATGACAAGTGCTGGAAATGGTGCTACTGGGATGTGAATATGTGTTGATATCTTAGCACTCACTATCACATTATAAACTAGTTCATGTAACATGTGCTAATATCATTGCACTCACTATCATATTACAAATTAGTCCCATGTTACATGTGTGGTTATATCATAACACTCACCATTACATTACCAACTAGTCACATGAGACATTTGCTGATAGCATATAACTCAATATCACATATCAACCAGTGATCCAATAATGTGCAATAATTAGGTAGACGAATACAAATCATTTAATTATTTTGTATCAAAACATATTTAAATGGATTTATTTCTGTATGTCTGTTTTGCCAATTAAAAAGTGCTTAACTATTTTAGCTAGTCTTCTAATAAAAAAGAAACTTGTTTTTTTTCTGCTGATTCATTAGTGTACAACACTATTACCTAGCTATAAAAAAAGAATGTTCTTTACATCTTCTTTATCATCGTTCTACTTTCATGTATAGCTTTCTAAAAAAACGTATAAACAGTACAGCCAAACATTTCTTTTTTCCCTAATGACCAAGACTATTGATTTTTCAAACATTAAAATAAAAATTCGCAGAGAAAAAACATAAATAAAAAATACCACACTTAATTACTAAATTAGCTGCCATAATAATGTATCTGAAATATAATAAAAAGTTTTTTAATGGTAATTATATTGAATATTATAAAAATGCATAGACCTTTTTGATGGCTTCCCTCACTTTCTTTTCTTTATACAATGCAGGTAAATCTTTAGCTAAAGTGTTCCAAGGTCTAAAGTATTCTGGTAGAGTTTTCTGAAATAATAATTCATGAGATGAACATAACACACAATTTTAAAAACGTTCTTAGTAAAATATTTCAGTTCTTAACTTCATACAAAGATTCCTAGTTAGTGGGCATGTACATGGTAGTCAGAATAGTAAATAATATATTAAAAAAGTGGCAGTTTACCCAACTTTGCTAATGAATAAAGAATGTCATGTGACTCTTGAAGTATTTCTTATGCTACTACCTAACAACATTAGACGTATGCGATTTGAATTGCTTAAAAAACTGGTTCTAATTCTACACCGAATGTGAAGAAAGAATCTGCATTTTACCCAGAAATGTTTGCAGCCTAAAAATAAAAAAAAAATAATGTATAAAGTCATTTGTTAATTCTATTGATTTTTTTTTTTTTAGTGGGATGACATGGACTGAATTCTAATATGTTGTGGTCAGTAATCTTTATTGAAATATAAGTTGGCACAATTTTAAAATTATTATAGATTCATTTAATTTTATTTGATTTTTTTATTAATAATATGTTTATTGTCAATTTATATATATATATATATATATATATATATATATATATATATATATATTGTAACAATAGCTTTAGATAGATCCATACAATTTTAGAACCACTGGTTCAGTTGGTTAGTTAACATTAAAAACTCATGGGTCCAGGACACAGTCATATGTTTTGATAACTAGAATTCCAGCGGTATCTTTGTTTAGGGTAGAATTAGGTTGTCATCACAGTCTATGACCCCCAGAAATAGGTGACGATAGATGTAATTAGGCAGACAAAGGAATACTAGCCCATAGTGAGTTTTTAGCCGCACCAATCCCTAGGCTGGAATAAGATTCATTAATATGTAGATGAGTTAGAAAGGATGTGTAAAGGTATAATTGTGTAAAGGTATAGAGGTGTACAGATATAATTGTTTCGTGTAAAAATATAATTGTTTCGATAATATTAGGATCACTTTTAAGTTAGCTAAATCCGGGTTTTTTATATTTCCGGAAGAATTAGTCAGTTGAAGGATCACTCTCGTACACGACAGACGTGTCGTTGTTTCTTTCTTGAAAGGATATATTAATTCATATTGTGAGTGATCACGGAGAGTAACAGTTCACCTCCATGATGGAGATATTTTTCTAGATAAGTTTTTGTGTACTAGTACTTGGATATTATACAGATGGATTATTAGAACGTAATTGAGTACTTATTTAAAAATGTGGTGATGCAACAGATAGATTATCAAAGTGTACAGTGAACTTATTTTACCATATTTTACTTTATATTATTGTGTTGTAATAAACTTCGAATCAGCAAAAGAACACCATCTTCTCACATTATTTGATATTGAATGAATGAAAGAAGAGCCACAGCTACCACAGACACGCCTCCAGGTTACAATAATATATTGATACAGTAATACAATGACCACGATGACACAGTGAGAACTTAATACCCTGACAAAGGTGGCACGTAATACCTGACAATGGTGGCATGCGTTGACGAATTGAACCCAAGAGCTAAACATTAAGAACTACGAAGACCAGAAAGTACAAGTTCCCTTTTGCTGGACAAGCTAAGTTCATCTTCCATAGGCGGCACCAGAAGAAGTCGATTCAACCCGACGGAGCCCCACGGTGACCCACATTTTCAAGTCGACGAATTCCGACACTGAGATCGTTAGTGACTAACATCTCTAATTGACTGCGACAGTCTCTACTGTTCAGTCATTTGTCGTGCTTGGCAACTGTATGCCAAATAATTCTTTTACACTTCGATAAGTGTACAGGTATCCAGTATTACAGAATTCGTCCTTTGTCTTTTTGACATTGTTACACTGAAGACCAGTGACTGCTGTGACGTCATTACCATCACGAGGCAAGGAGGAATTCAGGTCAAGATGGCTGCTTGCTTTGACCACACACAACAATAAAGACTGTGTTAGTGCTTATGTTGACATTGTTGAGAACCAGGAGCATCAGAGTTGATCAACAACAAGAAGAACAAGTATCAAGCATGAGGAAGACAAGTAAATATGCTTGATTTAAAATTAATAATCTAATATATTCTTTTCTCTCCCATTATTTTTTTTTCCTTTATAAAATTATCCAGTGTCCATCTATTTTATGTGTTTACTTGTAATCATTATGGGTGGTGGTGTGGTGAGTCAGTTTTGAAATAGTCAATCTGACGTCTTCTGTTAGAACTTACTGATTTTCTGACTGGATTTTTACACTTGTGTGTGGATTGGATGATTTAGGGTCCAGTTAGTTTATCCATATCACATAAATATTTAGTTGTCTGCGACTTGTTTGTTTATTGTTTAAACCCCTTTGTTTAAATATTGTCCGAAATTATTTTTTTTCTACCAGTTTTGTCAATGTCTCGTCTCGTTTAACCATTGTTTTCCCTCATGTCTACTATCATACTCTACTAGGAATTTTTTTTTGCTGATTTCTGTTATCATTTAGTCATGTCTTGTAAAAACTTATTTCTTCATAATTATTTTTCATTTATTTTTTATTGGACACTGAACCCTGACCCCTCTTTTCTTTTCTTCAATGTACAATAATGCATAGTAATTTTGCCATTTTTATTCAAGTCAATGCCAGTTAGTATTGTTTAATGCCAATTACTTGATCAATGCCAGTAATTTTTTTGTTGAGGTTTCATTGATTATAAATTTACATAATACGGTTGTGCCAGTGATACAGTATCAGTATCATATAATTTACTAGAATAGTGATTTTTATCACTTTATTTCCATATTTTGATATATCTGAACCGGCAGTATGGATAATAAAAACCCAACTGAAGATTTGTTTGATATTTACAAAGAAAGAGGGGAGAAATTAGGTTTAACAGGAGAAAAACTCCTGCAATTTATTGAGAAAGAGGAAGCTAAGGCGCAAGCCAGATTACAATCAGATAAAGAATGATTAGATAGAGAGCATCAATTAAATAAAGAAAGACTAGATAGAGAAGACAGACTTGCTCTTAGAAACCTTGAAAAGGATACATTAGAAATGCAGGAAAGATTAGAGAAAGAGAAATTAGAAATGAAAAAGTTAGATGCAGACAGACAGGAAAAGTTAGAGAAAGAGAAAATACAATTAGAAATGAAAAAGTTAGATGCAGACAGACAGGAAAGATTAGAAATGAAAAGATTAGAAGCAGAAGTGGAAATGAAAAGAATAGAATCAGAGCAACACACAAAAACACTGCCAACAAATAATACAGGTGGTAGACCACATATAGGTCAGTTTAATTCCAAAGATGATAACATTGATGCATTTTTGGCCAATCTTGAATCTATACTTACAGTTAACAAGATACCAGAGTCTGAATGGACTAGATATGTACTAGAAGCATTCCGTGGTGAAGCCGTAAGTGTATTGCAGATGTTAGGACATCCAGAACGCAAATCATATAATGAAATTAAACAACATCTCCTAGACTTTCATAATAAAACTGAGGAACACTATAGGAATCTGTTCCACAATACAATAATGGCTGAAACAGAACACCCTACAGCCTATATAAACAAATTAGAGTCCTACTTAAATAACTTCATAAAAATGGCTGGCATAAATGCATCTGATCCCCAACAAATTATTGAATTAATGCTAGTAGACAAAATTCTAAACATAAGCTCCAGCAAGCTATTTTCTTTCATAAAATTAAAGAAAGTCAATTGTAAGAAAGATCTTATTTCCACATTATCTGATTATAAAGATAGCAATTAAGATGTCCCCATGTTTAAGAGTAAAAATGACAACACTTTTAGTGCTATTAGACACAAAAATAAATTGCCATACAATCATAATGATAATAGATACAGAAGTCTACCTGCTAGATTACCTACTAGAGTACAAAAGACTTTTTACTATTGCCATAATCCTGGGCATATTAGAGCCAACTGCAGGCTATACTTAAACAAAAATAGATATGTGAATAATGGTCATGTACAAGAAAACAGATATATACCGAACAGACAGCACCCTAAAAATAGTCATGATAGATCTTTTGGTAAATATCAGGGACAATATCAAAAGAGACAGTCACCAAATAATAGTCCTCCTAGACAAAGTAATGATAGAGGCAGATCCTTAAACAGAAACAACAAAATGCATAATGTAAATGCTTTGTTAAGTAATAATGGCAATTTAGTATTTTACCCTTGTTTTCTCAACAATAAACCGGTCATGTGTCTTAGAGACACAGGTGCTACATGCGTGGTTGTAGATGCATCCCTTGTTCCTCATGAGTGTATGATGGATAGCTGTGAAAATATTAAGTTAGGAAATGGTCAGACCCTAATGTGTAAGAAAGCTATGATAGATATAGACACCCCATGGATTAGTGGAAAAATTGAGGCTATAGCAATGACATCCCCAGTAGCCCCTTTGATTATAGGTAATATTCCGGATATTAAACCGGATAATTCTCAAGAGTTATTCACACTTTGGTTGAATGACAAAGAAATACACATACAAAAAGTACTGAAATCTATAGATAGAGATCCGATAGAAAATGATACTACTACTATGATGCAGACTATGCAAAATTCTGAAAAACAGACAAATACAACACTAGTTAAAGAAATTCACTCAATATCAGTTGTTACACATAATAATAAACAAAGTAGAAAAGAGTCAACAGTATCAGATAAACACAAATTGATATGTTTTTATTGTAAGAAACCTGACCATAAAGCGAATAGATGCACCCTAAAATTCAAACAGATTAGATGTTACTGCTGCCATAATTTTGGTCACAAACAATCATTTTGCCCCTGTAAAGATAAACAAGCTAGTAATTCCTATAAAGAAAACATTAGAATTAGTCATAAACCACAGAAGACATATAGTAATAGACATACACACAATTGCAACATGAGAAATAAACAACCACAAAATGACTATAGAAATGGACATGTACAGAATAAATCCAACCATTTAGATAGCAATAAATACAGAACAAGACAAGAATATGGGACAAACAAACACACACATTATTTTAATAAGCTTCAATGTGACTATTGTAAGAATTTTGGTCACACAATGAATAATTGCTTTAAACTTAGACATATTTCTTATTTGAAACCCAGTTTGAGAAAACATACACATTCAAGAGGCACAGTATTTGATAGGAAACATACATTTAAAAAAATGAAACAGAAACAAGACTTAGATGAAAATAATAGATTCACATATAGAACATATTAAAGGTTCAGACAATTTTATACCAGATATTTTATCAAGGTTAACTGAATAAATTGATCAGATATTTTGTTGCTGGCATAATAATTAAATAACAAATTAAAACATACAAAATATTTTTTTTTCTTGATTGTTAAATCAAATTTATTTTTAGACTTACTTAGAACACCTATATGTATAAATTGTAATAGTAATATGAGTTTGCAAATTTTGTGAAGCATTGAAACTTTTTTTTGCTGATTCTTACTTAAAACTACAAGTTCATTCGGGATGACATATTATGATTAGATTTTTTTATTGTCATGACAAACATACATATATGGCACATTTTACCTCATGTTGATAAATGACTTAGCAATAAAAAAAAATTTTTTTTTGGAAATTGTTGTAATAGAAAGACTTTGTGTACAAATTTGTTCCATATAATGGCATTGAACAAAATATTTTTTTTAACATAGCATACATTGGCATTGTAGAGTTTTTTTTTGAATATTGCATGAATTGACATTGATTGGCAAATTGTTATATAATGGTATTGTACATTACTTTTATTATTTGCTTAGCACACATTGACATTAGTAAGATTGTTTACATAGATTTTGGTAATATGAAATAACATTTTATTGTGACATGATTATTTGTCATTGTTACTCGTAATTATTTGGACACCACAAGCTTGTATTAGTTCACAGACTGACGATAGAGACATCAGGACACCAGTTGTAGAAATAGTCAAAGGAGAAGTTAGTGGAGAAATAATAGAGGCACAAGCTATCAAGTTATTGAGTTTTACAGTACACAGTCAAAGTCTATTTTTATTGAAGTATCTCTGAATAATCCTTTCGGGGACGCAGGATACTAAGTGTCAAAGTGTTGCCAGATAATCCTTTCGGGGACCTGGAATACTACGTGTTATATTGTGTACGAAGCATTTTTGTGAATACTGCTGCAACAAGTTCAGATTACATATGTTTTCTTATCTAATAAATATAATTGAATCGTGGAACTTTGCCTCATTTATTGGTGTGTTGTTTGAGAGTGCAACGAGACTGAACGCTACTTAAGATTATAAACCAGTTATGATATCGGCAGCTACATAAAACCAGTATAAGTATCTGAAGCAGCAGTGAGGAACACACAGTGTTACCTTGGAGAAGCATTACATCAACAAGTACATAACATTATATACAAAAAATATAGTGTTACATATATATATATATATATATATATATATATATATATATATATACATTTATTGAAGTAAAAAATATGCCCCTGGCTTATTGAAAAAATTATTTAAACTGACATCGCCTACACTCCAAAATCACTAAATCTGTTCTAATGCAAAGTAAGTTAGAGACAAAGACATTTTAAACAAAGATGTGATGGCCTTGTGTACAAAGCATAAGCAAACCTATAAATTAACAGACATAAAATAGTTCACATTAATATAGATAGAGTTATAAAAAGGATTATGAGTGATTTAACCTGTCAATATAATGCAAATAATTAATGGGAGATCAACTTTTAAAAAAAATAATATCAAATTAGTAGACTTTCTTTCAAAGCCACATAAGATTTTTTAAAATGTTGTATTTTTTTTTCCTAGAAAGTTTCATATGCTGACAATGTACAAAATATATGAATTTTTTTTTTCCACTAGCATATTTAATTGTTTTTAAAAGTAGTTCCTATTTTGAAAATGTGAGAATACTGTAAGAAAGTAGACATAAAAAATAGTTAAAAAACAGAAAAAGAAGTCAAACTTAGGGATGGACAGCTCTAGGTGATTTTTAGTAGCCATTTATATTACAAGTGCTATATACATTCATGAAAAGGGAGGAATCAAAAATACAATTCTTATTTATCAACTTTAAAATTATCAATAAAAAAGCTATTAAATTAAAACTCCTAAGAATTTCAGAATCTTGTTTGATTAACAAAGTTTATGGGTCGTTAATATAATATTTTTTTAATAAGATAAATCAATGTTTTTATATAAAGTTCCGAAAGCAGATATTCTTGAAATGTCTAAAGTTACCAGTGGATTTTCCAGCATAAATCCGACAACATAGGATATTTTAAAACTGTTAAGATCAATTTTCATTAGACTGATGTCATTACTTTGCCTTGAAGTCATTTCAGATCTGAAAAAAAAATGTGAATTTATAAAATTAATTAGAGTGACAGGCAAAAAAAAAATAGTTTTTCAACAAAATTGTATTTAACTTGATACAAATACTACAGATAAAACATTTCATCATTATAGCAATCCATCATTGCTCATTTGAACATTATAGCTATTCATCATTATAAATTGGTTAAACCAATATGTCCTTTAATTTAATTACCAGTACAAATTTACTTTATAACTAAGCGTCTTAAAATTTTGTTCCAAAATATATCAACAAGTTGCCATAATTGCTCAGTATGTTAATTAATTAATTATTGAGTTTTCCTAGTACCACGACAATATACTACACAGGGGTTGAAATTTATCTTTACTTCCTGCACCTGGAGCATCAATTAATTACGAGTACTGAAGTAGGCTAATTATTATCAAGTGTTGGATAGTACTTAAGTGCTTTTGTTATTAAGTACGTACTTTTGAGGTGTACATATTTTTTGTACTTGAAAAAAAAAGTCTTTTAAGTACTATTTAATAAGTGCTTTTACTTGAGCGTGTGCGTTTTCTCCAGTACCTTTATAAGTACTTAATAAAAATCATAATTCCTGAAAGCGCAAACGCTTTCAATTTTTCTTTTTTTTCATAATTTCATTGTTTCATAATTAATGTCGTTGTTCCATAAGGCGATATATAAATAAATTTGATTGATTGATTGGAACGATTTTAAAATGATTTTTGATTATGACGAAAGTTAACACTGATTTTATTATGTAGCTTGTTTACTTAAAAAAAAATAAAATAAAATTTATACTGAAGCTTTAAAAAAATCAGTGCGCGACATCTGAAAGAAGACACTTTGATCTACATAACCTATATAGGCCTATATCATCGACTGATATTTTAAATAATTTTTGAATATGACAAAATTTAGGACTGATTTCATTATGTAGCTTGTTTACTTAAAAAATAATAATAAAAAAAAAATATACATTGACGCTTTCAGAAAATCGGTAAACGTTATTCTGAAGAGGACACTTTGACCTACATTAACTATATATATATATATATATATATATATATATATATATATATATATATATATATATATATATTCGACTTATACCTTAGAGAATGATTTTTAAATGATTTTTGAAACTGAAGAAAAATAAGATTGACTTTGTGATGTAAATTCATCAGTTTAAATAAACCATTTTTAAACCTTTGATAAATTAAATAAAATAATCTCAATGTTAAATTTCTATTCATCTTTTTATTTATAAATTATAATTTAACTATAAATATGCTCTGACTTAATAGGACTTGTATTTATATTTGTGTCTCCGCCCCAGCGTTTTCATATATGAACACAACGTGCTACACGAGAGTAAGTAATAAATAGGTCGTACGTAACAATATATACAACTTTATCTACATCTAGTAACCAGTCATAAACAGGGTCAGGTGGCTTGCAGCGACATAACAAAAAAAATCCAACAAAAGCCATCAGTACGTTCTCTCTTTCTCTTTCTTTCTCTCTCATACGTCGACGGTTCTCATCGAGAAACCTAAGTCGAATGCCTTTTTCACGTTTCCTCTCACGCCTCATAGCTAGCACGCGTGACCCCCCTGACCACTCATGCATTGCCGCTCTTTACACTGTCCAAATGTCACTAGTTTCTAGTCCAAAGGTGGGGTGTACGTACACCCGACCAAGACAATAGAAGCCGACCGTGGGGTCAGACATAAGTAACCTCAGAGTGTGACATAGCATCCTCGTGCCACATTCCTGCCGTTACTTCGTCGGAGCGTAGTAGGGGAGTGAAACATATTAATATTGGGGGGGGGGGGGCAGCGTGAGAATCAAGGTTTACAGAAGTAAGGTGGTAATTTTTCGTCCAATTACTCACAATCCGTGCCACATGCCTATAAAAGGGACGATAAAGTGGATTGAAAATAGCCAATTAATAAAAGTTACAAAAAGATTGTTGGAAGATTCAGAAATAATTCAGACAGAATATACACACGCAGAAAGTAATGCATCAAGTGATGTCCTAGTGTGATGATGTTTTAATTGATCATTTTTTTTTACCGAGGAGAGAACCCAGGACTATCAGGTTGATAGTCGAGTATCTACACCACCCGGTCATCCGTGTGTTTATGACTCAATTATTCTTATTGTCTCCTAGTGATTCAATATATCTCTAGCGGTTTATTTTAAATGCTTCTAATCTATATCTATACTTGACACTATGCCAGATACTTGAAATGGTTCATGATTTTATCAATATTATCCTTTTCATTTTTGTCTTTTTAAAGAAATTATGAACATATTTATATTTTTAATAATCTAGCCATTAACATAGCCAATAATCTAGTCGCTAATCTAATCATTGATGAATACTTAATCTATGTATTAGTATAATAGTACATTTAGTCGGTGATCAATTCATTAAACTAGGTATTCGTTAATTTAGTCATTCATTATTTTGGTTACTAATTTATCATTAATCTAGTAATAAATCTAGTTTTTAATTTATCTAGTCACAAACGTCTAATTCTCTCCAACAGCTAGCCTAGTATAAAGTTGAACGCAAACAAATATAATAAATAGATATGTTTGTTTATATTTTAATATTTTTACCAATATATACATATACATATATAGATTCGACTTACACAAGCCCATTGGTACAGAAAAGTAACATCGAAAAAATAATAGTTTTTTTTTTCTAAATGTTATGTTTGTGAAGCCCATTAATAATGCAATCCATTCAACTTGATATATCATACACTAACTATATAAACTTCTAAATTTGAAGCTACAAATACCCAAAAAAAGAACGTTATAAACCATTTTGATTATGAGAAAATATTATGTTCACTGTATTTTAAATGAATAAATATATATATATATATATATATATATATATATATATATATATATGTAACTAAATTATACTATCAGGTTTGCATACACATGATGTTAGATTGAAAAGCATAATACAATATTGAAACAAAATATTAATATGAATATGTATATTCACATTGATCATGCACTTCAGTATGATAAAGGTCAATGTTAGATGAACAATAATCATACGTATTGATATAGGCTACTTTTTTTTTATTCTATTTTTTTTTTCTCATTCTCTTTCTTTTCCGGTATCTTTCTATGCCGTTAACAATACGTAATATTATACACCTAGTAAAACTGTTACGTTCAGATGTACAATTAAAAAGGTTATTGAGTTATCTTTTTTTAATAAGCCACAAAGCTGGCAGAGGTAGCATATTGTGTATTAAGTATCATAACATGACATCATTTGGACAGGTGTCAACAGTCATTAAATAGAAACTTAAGGAATATGCAAGCCAGCACACAGAGTAACCATTCAACACATACAGACACACACCAAAACATACAGACAATCATCAACACATACAGACATACACCAATACATACAGACACGCGACAGCATATACAGACAAGACACACAGATAGACATACAGACGAACACATACATACACACACCAACACATGCAATCACATCAACAAATGCTGACACTCACCAACACTTATATACACACAATATTATATAGAGTCACACCATCAACCTGCTGACCAAATACCAACACATACAGTCACACCAACAATCTACAAACACACTAATACACACAGCCACACATCAACACATACAGTCACACTAACAATCTGCAAACACTCACTAATACACACAGCCACACACCAACACATAACGACAGACACCAACCCATATAAAAACAAAGACGCAAACAATCACACACGCACACAAAATTATATATGTATATATATATATATATATATACTTGGTTTTCGTTTTGTTATGTTAGATAATTACTGCAAAAACTTGTATTGTGAAATTAATGTATTTAATTACGTGAGCAGTTTACAAAATGGGTTGACAAACTATTGGTCTTTACTTTCACATGTAGGTCAGGACAAAAGCAGGAGCATTGACCGTATACGCACATTATAACGTGAAACACACAAACTCTTTTAGATGGACAGGGGTTGGTTAAACAGTAATTCGGGCAAACTTTGACCCACATTTTGTGAACTTTTAAAAAGTTTAGGATGTCGGTTTATTACCATTCATTACTGACAATTTTTAAATTAAACATATCTGGAAATATATACCATGAATATGTGTATATATATATATATA
Source organism: Bulinus truncatus (assembly GCA_021962125.1). Classification (NCBI taxonomy): domain Eukaryota; kingdom Metazoa; phylum Mollusca; class Gastropoda; family Planorbidae; genus Bulinus; species Bulinus truncatus. The sequence goes on from JAGDYQ010000174.1 coordinate 893,283, forward strand.
TATATATATATATATATATATATGTATATATATATATATATATATGTGTGTGTGTGTGTGTGTGTGTGTATGTCAGGTTATTCACAAATAAATTGTAATAAACATTGGCTTGTAAGACGCTCAAGTAAATGTATTAATTTTTTTTTTTTTTTAAATAGGCTGGACTTAAACGATGTTAACTTTAAACATTCATTTGCACGGAACGTTCTATTAAACACATTGTATATATTCATGTTTGTTTTGATTATTAAAATTTTAAATTGATATAAAATGACAGTAGTTTATAATGTATGTTGGACTAGTCTTTCAATGGTAGATTCTTTCCAACCCAGGCGGAGACCACATATTATGACCTATATATGTGTATTTTACTTTATTAATACGTATACTTCTGCTTCATTTTTTTTACCTATAAACATACAATTTACTAATAAAAGATAATTCAATGACGATATAATAAAGTATTTTTTATCTTACGTTAGTCAGTCAGAAATATTCTTCCTAAAAAAATCCACGTCCTTATATCTAAATAAATTATATTTGCCCTATTGATAGATTTTTTTTTTTTATTCTTTAAACAAAGAAAACATATTTGAATGATGAAACGTGTAGCTCAAAACAAAAACAAATGTACGACGTACAACACAGGATAAAGGTGTTTATTTTTTAGAGCATTTTCGAACAAAAAAATGCTCTATTGTCCCGTTTTGTCTGTCTGTCTGTCATCACCCTAGATCTCAACAACCATAAGTCCTAGACCCATGATGTATATATATTTTTGTAGGTCTTGGCCTGCCAGGTGTACATCAAAAGTCCATTTCGCGATCTGAGGGGTGAATACTAGGGCTGCGTAGGGTACAGTTTTTTTTTTTTTACTTTATAAGCTATATTAATAAAGGGGCGTACAAAGGGGTGTAACTCATTATTTATTTTCGTAACTGTTATTCAATATGACTTACTTCCCTTTCTTTTTATAATACATAACACGCGCACCAAATAAGATTCCATCAATGACTATTTTGCAGCACAGCTCAATCAACCAAACGTCATCATTTGTGGGGACTTCAATCAAGATTTCAAAGAAAACATCTTCAAAACAAACTTCAACATGCAACTACTTTCACCAAGATTGGCAACAACAATTTATAAAACAACAATTAACGGAATTTTCAGACGATTAAATAACTACAATTTAAATTGTTTCAACTATGAGTCATATTTCAGTGACCACAAACCACTTGTAGTTAGATTTAAGAGAAAATATTTTGTTTTTTCAAATATAAAGAAACGTCTTTTTGATATGTTTTTTCAGATGTATGCATTACACATTAAATGTATAAACATTTCCAAAATATACAAATATTATTGAAAGATACCATACGTACTGATACATACACAAAAATGCGCTACTACGTCCTGTGTCCAGTATAGAACAGGCTCAGATTGCTGTTTTTTTTTACGAAGTCATGAACACGATGTTAGAATGTAGAAATGCGTGTATCTTTATGCATTTTTAAACACTAAGGGGACGGGTGGTGTTGCGGTATACAAACATCAACAAAGATTGTCGCATTTAATGTAACAGCTGAATTGTACACTTCATATGCGCCGATTAACCTTTTCGGTCTTTAGAGAATATATATATATATACCAGCTGTACTCTGCAAACTATTTCCATAGAGTTATATCCCCTAAGGCTTGATCGGTAGGCTATGTTATTCTTGTTTCCGGGCAGATCCAATTTTTTCATGATTGTATTTTAAACTGGAATACTGTTGTTTTAATGCTTTACATTATTTTAAAGAATAACTTTATTGTATTACTAGCTCTAACCTGCAATTTGTTTGCATAGAGATAGACTATGGTTCAGCTCGTGCTGAACTACGGGCTTCGAAGAGTTTTGCCTCATTGGGGGCCCCTGCATTTTGACATTTGACACCATGACATGAGATTATGCACCTAATATTGAATGTAAAAAAAAAAAAAAAGTGTGGTGCCACCTTTCAAGCTGGGGCCGGGGGGACTTTCGATTTTTGAACCCACTTTTCTTCACCCTAGGTACGCCTTTGTGTTCAACTTTGATACATATTTTCAAAATATATATTTTTTTTTAAAGTTATGAAGGAAATAAAATTCAAATAATTTATTGTTTCTTTTCCCCACAACATCCTAAATGATAAATTGTTTCAATAAATAATATGTAAAATAGATTAAATTAGTTGTTGATACTTTTCATTAAAATAACCTAATGGATTAATTATAGAAAAAAAAAATAAAAATAAAATAATGTCAGCTAAAAGAACCGAACCTGGATAGACAGCAGGATACAAAAAAAAAATAAAATTTGCTTAGCCATTCAGCCAAAATATCACAAATATATATTTAAATTGTATTGTATTATATTAAAGATTGCTCGATTGTTTTGCACTCCCATTTGACTTAGACATAATATATTTATATAATCTTGTAATTTAAAAGTAAATCAAAGCACTACTATTATTTTTTATTATTATTATTGTGAAATTAATTGTATTGGAATAAGCATAATTTTTTTTTTTTTTTTTTTTTTTACTTTTTTTACTTTAAAAAAAAAAAAAAACTTTATTTAAGAAATTATATACGATGAATGCGCTCGCTATTCTCAAAAGTCGGATAATTTTCGATTAATATTATTGTTTGCGTTTGACGATTATAAAAAGCTATCTGTTGTAATAAAAACACCAAAAAATTAATGAAATTATTTTATAATTGCTTTTTGACGTTTAGAGCTATTACGTTTTATAATAATCACAGAAACTATATAAAACTGTAGATTTTCTAAAAAAGTAATATCGAATTGATACCGGGCTATAAGAGAATATTTAATACTTTAAACTGGAATATGTACTTTCGATTGAACGCAGAGCCCAAATCCCTATATATATATATATATATATATATATATATATATATATATATATATATATATATACATATGCACATGCATTAGGGTGGTCCATGAAGGAATGTAGAAAAAAAATTCTCTGATTTAGTAGCACACTATCTGAAAACTTTTGTTTTTGTCCTAATAACTTGCATATCACAAATTGGCAAAAATATCAACATTTAGATGTTGCTCAAGACACCAGAGTCTTGTAATGCTCAGTATTATTGCTAGTTTATTCATTCACTAATAGTGCCCTCTTAGTGCCCTGAATACTTTCTTATGTACTATATGTTAATAAATTTTGTATAGCATTATTTATGTTCACAGATGTCATTTTGTTTGTTGAACTATTTGCTGTTATTTGATAATATAGCCTGTCATTTAAAATATGTTAACCATGTAAGGTTTCAATGATGCTGACTACAGTACATATTTAGAGACTCGTAAAAAAAAATGTTGAAGCTAGTTTAATTCGTAGTAAAACTGAAGAGTTGCTTATTGAAATTTACAATATGTACTACCAGCAAATGTCTTACTCACAACTGGTGATGTACTGAAAGTGTTTTGCTATCATCATCATACAGAAATGTAAACTGTTTCTGAAAGTGCCAAACTAACTTCATATCAGATAGTGGGACTATGAAATAAGGCTATAATTCCAACAACACATGTTATTGAACAATAAAAATATATATTTGAAGAAAATCACCTTATTAAGAAGATCAAGGGAAGAGCAAGTTATACACAACGACTCCGAGAATAAAAAAAACTTTGAAGAAAAAAACACGTAAATTATTTGATATTGATCACCTAAAAGTTGTACAGCTAATCAAAATTCATGAGGACAGATTTTTTTTGGTGGACCAGAGGAGCAGTTTGCTAATGAAAATGATTGACATTGAACATCATCTGTCAAAGAAGGAAGATCAAGCTGAATAATGAAAACAAAAAAAAAAAAAAAAACGATGAGGACAGACAAATGCGAGAAGAGCATCAAAAGAAAACAAGTCTCAGTCATCAATTAAAAAAAAATATTTGACAGAAGCAAAAGTGAAAGTGAAGAAAACACAGAAGCACAACAAAACGGCTACGGAGTAAATGTGAACAAGATGGTATTTGCAATAATACCAACAACACTTTATCAGACTTGACTGTTGTGGCTGATTAATGATAAATGAACAATAATTAGCGCATCGACCTGTGATGTAATTGATTACTGTGACGAGACGGAATGTAAAATGCAACACAGCATGCAAAAAATAAATGGTTAATGAGCAACCTGTATTTTTTGCTGAATTTAATAAATTTCTCCATGCAAATTTACTTTTATATAAGGAAACAAATGACAGGGTGTACAATCTCAAAAACATTATTTTTTCTTGGACAACCTTTATTTATATATATATATATATATATATATATATATATATATATATATATATATATACATATATTTAGCTGTATAATTTTAATGTATGCTGTAAAACTGAGCTAGAGATATAATACCTAAAACGACCATGTTCCCTCATAATTTTTCAGTCTTTTTTCTTGAAAAGATTATCGTAAATTTTTTGTACACTTTTTTTTTTTTAAATTTTTAATATTCCTGTTAAAAAAAAATTGCAGTATGTGAAAATTATGTAAATATAACAATGATTAAAGAAAGAAAGTTTTATTTATTTTTGCTATAGTAATATATTTACTTATGTTAGTTATGTTTACGTTTAAAGCAAATTAGTCAATTTTTTTTTTTTTTTTTTTTTTTTTTTTAAATTCTGAAAAGTATGTGTTTATCATTAAAAATTAAATCTATTGGATGGTACGTTTAAAGGTTTTTTTTTTTTTAATCACAATACTAGTTGACTTACAAACTTACCGACGCACCTGGAACTAGTATTATATAAAGTAAAAATAAGACACTAAATGACATCGATGACAATTTACAAAAGAACAACTCAAAAAAGGCGTATAGAATTGTCAAGGATTGAGCATCCAACAAACAAAGTCGTGTCTCAACCATACAGGAATAATACGCCAAATGTATCACAGATGAACAATAAATTCTCACAAGATGGGCGGAATACTGCTCTGAACTATACAATGAAGACGCAAAAGGCTACATTTCAGTGTTCAACTGCCCAATATCAACCAACACAGATAAACAATCTATCCTCCACGAGGAGGTGGAGTTCGCTGTACAAAAATTGAAAAATGGGAAATCAGCGGGAGCAGACAACATTCCAGGTGAACTAATCCAAGCAGGGGGCGACCCTGTTATAAATATACTAACCAACATATGCAACAAAATATGGCAAACAGGAGAATGGCCAACTCCCTGGACTCAATCACACATTATCACGCTCCCAAAGATGGGTAACCTACTTTGTGTCAAAACTACAGTACAATAAGCTTCATTAGCCATCCAAGCAAAGTCATGCTCATGATAATATTAAATAGACTGAAATCACAGGCAGATATAATCATCTCAGAAGAGCAAGCTGGCTTCAGAGCAGGAAGAAGCGCAACGGAACAAATAATTAGCCTGCGAATACTCTGTGAAAAATATTTACAACATCAAAGCGATCTCTTTCACGTCTTCATCGACTTTTAAAAAGCGTTCGACAGAGTGTGGCATGCAGCACTGTGGGCAACCATGCACACATTCAACATTAATGCAAACAATTGTACGACAAAGCAACTAGCGCGGTACTCTTCAATAGTAAACTGGGAGATTTGTTTAAAACTACTGTAAGTGTAAGACAAGGATGTATACTTTCCCCCATTCTCTTCAACCTCTTCCTTGAAAGGATTATGACGGATGTGCTAGAAGACCACACCGGAACTGTCAGTATCGGAGTGAGAACCATAACCAACTTGCGCTTCGCCGACAACATAGACGGCATAGCTGACAGCGAGGACGAACTGCAAGAACTCACTGCAAAACTAAATAAAACAGCAGAGGCCTATGGTATGTAAATCAATGCCGAAAAAACTACAGTCATGACAAATAGAGCCTTCAAAAACGACACTCGGATAAATGGGCAAAAACTTGAAGTTGTCTCCTCCTTTAATTACCTTGGTGCCATAATATCCGACGAATGATCAAAGCCAGAATTATTGCCAGAATGGCCCAGACAACAGCAGCTCTGAGCAAACTTAAACACATTTGGCAAGGCAACAAACTATTGCAGAGATCAAAAACTCGACTAATGCGCTCTCTGGTGGCATCGGTCTTCCTGTATGGGTATGAAACTTTGATGCTTAATGCAGACCTCAAAAGAAGAATAAGTGCGCTGGAGATGAGATGTTTCCGCAAGCTATTGAACATTCCATACACAGAACACATAACAAACGAAGTAGTGCGCAATAAAACATCGGCTGCCATCGGCCCTTACGAAGACCTTCTCACTATAGTCAAGAAGTGTAAACTGCGATGGTACGGACACGTTGCATGATGTGAAGGTCTTGCAAAGACAATCATGCAAGGTACAACCAACGTAAGAAGGAAAAGAGGAAGACAAAAGAAAAGATGTGAAGACAACACCAAAGAATGGACCGGCCTGTCGTTCGTCGACTCCCAAAAGGCAGCTCAGGACCGGACAAAATGGCGGGAACTGGTTTTCAGTCAACAACGGTGTCCCAACGACCCACCCACGGGTTAAGGGATAAAGAAAAGAAAGAAGAGATAAATAAATTCATGAGTGTGTTGTTTTATCGTGACATCCCTGGTTTCCGTTTTGTAAATGTTTTTTTTTCTGTTGATAAACTGCTATGTGTGTATTAGTCGGCATTATTGATTTATGGTTTGTCAATGAGCCATTTGTTTTACTGATTAATGTTGTAAATTGAGTCGTATCAATACAACTTAATCGACGGCAGGTCTTTGTCCTTACATTTTGGACAATATTGTCTGTTTCCTTTATAGCCCATATATGTGTTATATATCATTTTTTCTACTTTGGGTAAGCTTTAAAACTATGCGTTTATTTTTGTGAAAATGGGACTCGATATTGTTTAAAGTGCGCAAACACCAATAAGACAAAAAAAGTATTAAAATCAAACACATTTTTCAGACATTTTTTAATCTATATTCATTTCTAAAAGGAAATATTCAGTTTTCAATCAATTTCTTCAAAAAAAAAAAATTGTTGACTTTATCTTTCATATCTGCATATTTTCCCTCATTATTCTTTTTAAATATGGTATATTTTAATATTTTTCTTTCCCTAATTTTTTGTTCTTAGTGTATATTAAATAGATAATTCTTTTGGTGATTAAATGTTAGTTTAATTAAATCTATATTGTACCATAATATTTAGCTATTTTATTAGAATTATCAATATATTAAAATCAATAAGACAATGTAATAATCAGGTTTGAATGAAAAACGGAAAAAATATATAATTAGTTAAAATGTTTGACTTACATATACTACTATCAATTCAGGATCAAAGATCTAAATGTGAGAACAAAGTATTTAGAAACGATTTATTTTAAAGTAAATTTTATTAACTATTTTTTTATTAAAAAGATAATTCCGAACTAAATCCACACATTCTTTTTCACTCACCTTGATACATGGACTCTTTCCTCTGCACTTGTAGCTTTCAGATCTTTCTCTACATCAATGACCCAACTGTTTCTTGATGTCACAAATTGTTTCTTGGTATCCTGAATATGTATAGGGAGAAAAAAAAATTAATTTAAATTAGCTTGTGATACTGAGATAGACAATTTCTATCTTTTATAACGCACACAAACATATCACACACAATACAATGGCCATTTTTTCTTCTCAAAACCTTGTCATTTGAATAGCACAATCTACATTTACCACGTTTATTTACTATTATTGGGTCTATTGCATGTTTAAAAAAAAGGGTGGCTTAGTCGCAAAATGTACTGGAGCTTTTTTTGAAATGTCACAAAAGTGTCCAATGAGTTCAGAAAAAAACTTAATTGTTCATAATTATTAGGTCTTAGTAACTCAAAGATTCATCTGAAGAAATATTTTCATATGGTTGAAACAATGTCATGCATTTCATTTTTATATATGTCAGTTGTGTTCTTACTTTACATAATTTGTCATTAGGGTCTTCATTTTCAGGATCTGTAATTTTTAAGAAACTCAGAATAGCTTTAAATCTGTAACGAGACATAAATGCACAAGCCCACAATCCATTATAAATAGACTGTTTACTTCAAAATATGTCTATACTAGAGGTTTTAACTATTCCCGCAAACATTATTAGCCCACAAAAGCAATACAATTCCTTTGATGTAATACCGAACCAACCCTTGTAAATACTTACTTTTTGTGGTCCATGAATCTTTGCGAAATCATTAGTATACTGGCTTAATTGAGTTACTATATCCATTGTGAAGTAAAATTTGAAGAAATCCATGGCATGGAAGAACCTCTTTACACTATCTCTTGTTCTAACTTCTTTCAAGTGAACGCTTGTAACTCTTTCTGGTAGAATTGAAGGTGGTGACTTTCTCACCTTAGCCATTGAAGCTGTGTCAAATAAAAATAATTTATATAGTAACATGCTTTAAACTGAAAGATGTAAACGAGCTGACCAGAGACCCTGGTCTTACCAAGTCCAATGCTAAACTTCTGACATCCAGGCTCAATCATAGAACTTCTTTAGTCGTCAAGATGGGGTTTGATTGTGCAGGTCTATTTAAAGCTATATGTATCACTGGTAACCATAGAAAATGGGCCTATTCATATACAGCTCATTCCAAAGCCTCATATCTATACTGCTTTAGAAAAAAACAACTACCCGAATACCTACATGTTAAAAAAAAAAATCTATTCCTAGGACACTCCGTTACGTAAAGAGTTGGACTGGTTTTTTGGACTGGTTGTTCCTGTTGAAAATAATATAGTACTTTCCAGAGGTCAGATGAGGTCAGCTGCCTGAAGTGACCCTAGGCGATTAATTTTGTAGAATTCTACACGTCATCAGTCGTACTAGGCCATTAGGGCTAATGTTACTGTACTTTATTTTTTTCTTAATTTAATATAGTATATGAAATTTAATCATTTGAAATAATTAGTAGCCTAATAATAATAGAATAATCCCAAAGTTTATTTATTTCAATAGTTACACAAGTTGTGAAATATGTTGTTGGAGATTGCAATTACATTTTCTGGCTTAAGTCCAAATGCATTATGATTAAAATCAAAGAAAAGTTGACAAAAATGGTTTATTTCTAACTCTTTTTTTTAATGAAACAAAATTACTGTATATTTTAATACTAACAAATTCGGCGAACTATAGGCTCATTCTATAATATATATATATATATATATATATATATATTGTTATAACACTGCTTCATCCCCCCCCCCTGCACCGAGATAAATGATGCAATTACGACTCATGTACGATTACACGTTTTTAATTCGGTCGTTCAGCCCCGCCTTAGTACAAGTGATGCAATTGTGTTATTTGCCACATGCACGCCCACGCAATGACTTTACCCTCCATTTTGGCTGGATAAACACTGCATTTAGCGTGGCTGAGACTACCTATAAAAGGGAGAGGATGGATGGTCGTTCGGTAAAGCGCTCGACTGTCGACCTGAAGGTATCTGGTTCAATCTCCGGTGAGGACCAAGGAAATTTTTCAGGTCTTGGCTCAAGTTCCCGATATATCTCCCGTGGTGCCTCCATGGCCATTGCACTATCGGCTATGGTGGGTATGTAAGAAGGGCACCATAAAAACCGTCCCATTAGTAGTTTATAGGATCTAAGAGATTTCATATCATCCTTACAGGGACTTCACACAAACACACACAAAGACCTATAAAAGGTAGAGTATTTGTTGAGTTCCTTTTACTTTAGCAACAGGCCTCTCAACACGCTTCACTACACTATTGATTTCAATAGTAGGTATACCAGCAATATCGTAGATCTCCTTCCTTTCTTTGCCAATTAATGAAGATCTTTCACACACCGAGGAACATTCTCCGAATTTCAGCTGATAATCATACGCACGAAAAAACGTCAGCAGGCATTGGCTGTGGGTTACCAAATATCGAGTGTTCAGTTGACCTTGTGGTCATGTTCAATGTTCAAATATATGTTGCTGCTCAAATACAATCCTGTTGTACACGTATCGATGAATAAGTCAAGATACGAATCTAAATTAGTAACTTTACAATATGTTCAAATTATTGTTGACTACATATTCACTGTTTTTGAATACTAGAGATCTTAAACACACCAAAATCAGTAGTATATAGTAGTTTATAGTATAAATTATAAGGAAATACACAAAAAATAGGCCTTTTTACTAGCACTGTCAAAGTAGGGTAAGACAAAATTAAAAGTTGCAGCATGTAGACGACTTCAGAAATTCCTTTGCAAATTACTTATTGAATACTTAGAACATTATGCAACTTTTCCATGATGTCTCAAGAAAAATAAATTTTATGACCCACCCTAATATATATATATATATATATATATATATATATATATAGAGAGAGAGAGAGAGAGAGAGAGAGGGGGGGAGAGAGAGAAGAAAGACATGCAATCTATACCAGAGAAGAAAATAAACAGAAGATATATTCGTTAAACGTGATATAAATAAGGTAGAGCGGAAAATTAGAAAATTAGACCCGGACAACTGGTGACTGACAAGGCAGATACGGGCAGAGCAAAAACGATCAGAAAAGATTTGAGTCTAATAGAACAGAAGAGTGCAGATATGAGCAGAGCATATCGGAGAAGAGGAGGGCAAAGCAGGACGGAGACGAACGTAGCCATAGGCTTTAATCTAGTGTGTACATTGTACATCCTAGCATCGTCGAACTCAAAACCTTGCTTTACTGCTACTTTGTGTGTTTCGCCTACGTGATATGCTGTGTAAAAGGATTCGCGACTCTGTTCTATTCGGATCGATTCTTTGGAGTTATGAAAGAAAGTCATACACAGAGACATGTAAAGTTCAAAACATTTCGTAACGGATTAAAGGAGTGTTTTGTCATCGTCATGTTAGTCTGCTTCAACAGGAGCTTGATTGTGTGTGGACTCATCAATGGACGCCAAAAGATGCATTGCGATCAGACGGCTAAACGTCAACGCCTGCAAGAGGGCCTACCTGGTGAACATCCAGGCTGCAACGGGGACGACCACGGTTACCCGCCCCCACCACTGTGGCATTCAATTCTCAGCCTGACAAAAGACGTGCTCTTAGCTAGCACCAAAGGTCACGCTGAGAACAGGTTCAGTGTCGTGCACAACATGGAGATGTCTTTGTAACATCAAAAGACAGTTGCATCATCATCATCATAATTGAATCACACATATAACCGGAGTAATTACATAAACAGAGACATAAGCATGCAAGGATGAGGAGAACAATACATTCTTTGCCGAGCCCTGCGTTCATGAAGACGATGTTGTGAGAAATGACATGTCATTGCCCTCGGAAGTATCTTGGAATTCCCTATATCAGCGCACAGTAGAATTTATAATTTAACGCGTTTACGGTATGAAGGTGTTAACGGAGGAAGAGCAGGAGGATGGAGGAGAGAGTAATAAAGTCGGCAATAACAGTGGCCGATATTATTGTTTATTGTTTGTAATCATTAAATGTTATTGTTTGGAACTTACACCTGTGTATGTCAGTTATTGAACAGTGAGAGCATTTAACAATATTTACATATTTTAACAATAACTAATTTTTCTCTGATATTACATAGTTGTTAGACATAATTCATTTATCTTATCATAAAATAATGGGATTGATAGATGTGGGCGGGATTCCTTGTGATGCGGGTAATCGATCATACTGCAACGGGCGATCTCTCGATTGTATGATGATTTAATTATTACTTCATCGTTAAAGAAACAACAGCCATCAAAAATGATCCTTGGAGGAAACTAGGAGGAGGGGGAGATTGAAAGCAAATACACTTCTGACTCCTTCCAACAGATTTGAAGCTCCTTGACCGCGTCCATCTATCAACTTCCAACATTTGTGAAGCCTCTCAATCGCGTCCATCTGACTCCTTTTTAACATAAGTGAAGCCCCTTGACCGAACCCATCTGCCCACATCCCAAAATAAGTGAAGCCCCTTGACCGCGTTATTTTTTAATCATAGATTTGATGTTATTGATAAACTAGCCAATTTAGATGTAAGGGTTTTCTTTACGTAATTACTTTTTAAAACGTTATACATCTTTTTTTAAACAAAAGCAAAACAACAAAAAAAAAAAGGTAAGCTAAGCAAGCAGTTGATTATCAATTCAAGAAATCAAATATTACTTAAATATATAAGGGCATTATGAAAAAAATACAAAAATGCACGAAAAAAAAGAAATTCGACTTCCCCCAACCCACCCGCTAACGACGCTCATGGTTTTGAATCTAGACTAAAATTCAATTTTAGGCAAGTTCTTCGCCAAAGATCTTAAATTTTAGAACAAATTAGGATGTTAACTAACAGCAACTGAATGATGCACCAACTACATTATGATAACATGTCTTGTTGGCATTGCTGATCAACATTAATTAAACACAGACTATTACATTTTGTCTAGTTCAGCCTCGCTTGACTATGAGTTAACAGGTGATTATGTTTAAGGCAATTAGTGGATACATTGTTACATGAATAGGTTTTATTGCTTCAAAATTTTAGTGCTATTGTGTGTCGTACAAGTAAGTTTATTAAGTAAATCACTTCGATTTGCCAGATAGTGTATATAACTAGCTACAACAGACTCTAGTTTGTTTATTGACACGAATTGATTCCTCTACGTTGAGCCTATTGTGCTGTACTGTGTCTTGGTATGTTTAAGAGTTCTTTTTTTAAAGATGAAATCATAAATTTTGTTTAAAGAACATATTGTTGTATTGCTTATTGTGTGTGTCATTATATTATAACGCACATATCAATTGTTTAAACCGATATAACAAATGCAAGTGATACTGTATAAGGAAATGTTAGAAAAAATGAGAAATAATAAAATATACAGGGGTCTTATTTATGTTGGTAAAATTAACTTCTTTACATTACTAATTTTGAAGAATTAAAATTTATTATTACCACATACAATATTAATATGAAGTGAATGTAAGTGTTTAAGGTTATCATTGTTTAGTTTATTAATTTTGAAACCATTTCAATGTATACGTTTTATGAAATACTGCATATCACGAAAAAATGCATGACATATTTTTATTAAGTTTTAAACAGTTATATTTCCATTACATGTTTTCTTTATATTTATATTTATTTTCTAAAGTACAACTTGAATTATAAAGAGACCATAATGTTTCAAGTCTGTTTTTATTTTCTCCTGATGACTCTTCTATTTGCAGGTATTTTTTTTTAATACATGTTATGAATATTGATTTTGAAAATTCAATTCCAGTTTTAATTTATTATTTTTTCATATGCACAAATAAAAAAAAAATATTAAGTCATAAGGTTTTTGTTCAGTTAAATAAATTGAATCGATTGATTGGCTAAACTTGTTTTGATTAGTTATGTGCATTTAACTAATATTGTGTTAATATTCTTTGAAATCGTAGCAGAGATGTACGTCAATCTATTTAAATAATAAAAAAAATAATTACACTTTTTTTCTTAACTAAAACTTGCAAAACATTTATAAAAATTCTGTATTGATCATTTAAAAAATTTCAAATTTGTTTACTGTGAATGTGTACTATGTCCAACGTCATACAAAACGATCAGGTTCAGTAATTACAGTATGGTCCAATAAGAATGTAAAGGCAAGATTTTTAGAGAGATATTGCTTCCGAGTCCAGACAAAGAGGACGGATAAAGAATAGTTCTAAACATTGACTGAAGAAAAATATGAAAGTTGCCTATCGGAAACCAACGCTGCTTGATCCCACCGGTAGTGAAGAAGTTGAACTGACAAGCTGGATAAGTACCACAACCACAACCACCGTCTTGTACAAAAGCTAGACTAGAACAAACTCCTGCCTAGCATACCCTTACCACACTGCGGTATTCCATGATCTTTGGGCATTTTGGTTTAAAACTCATTTAAGGACCAACAGATGACATGCAGATGAAATTTCTGTTTATGGACACTCTCTGGAATATCGAAGATGCCTGTAAGGTGTTGGTTGTTTTATTAGAAATAATTCTATTTTAAAGACGAAAAGATGTTACCAACAATTTTTCATTACGTCAAATAGCACTATGTTAAAATAAGCTTCCCCGATCGTGTCATTTTAGATAATGATAACATTTTTATTATTTTGTTAACTTCCTTCAAAACACTGGTTTCAAATGCGAGAACTAAATCAGTAAAAAAAGTCTATTTTTTTTGATAAACAGACAAAAACAGAAAAAAAAATAGAAAGAAAAGCAACAAGATTGGTTATTACTATTCATTTAACTCAGATCATATTTTTTTTTTCAAATTCTATTGACTAAAGTGTTCAAGCCAGATGGTATCTCATATTTTATTTAGTCTACATGATTGGTATAAATATTTATATGAATTAAACCTAGTAAATTACTAACTTTTATTGCTTAGACAATTGTGTATGTCGGTTTTAAAGTTTTAATAAGTATAATATAAAAAGTTTAAGAATTAATTCTTTTTGGATACACTTGATTTGTACTGAATAAATGAATGATAACAAAACATGCGGGTAGCATTATGTATTCAATGCAAGTGGACAATTTAGTTGAATAATAAGATGCGTTCAGTAAAATATGTACATGTAGGAGAGAGCAAAGTCTATTGTGCGTACAACTAATCCAGTTGAACGCAATCAAAAGACCTAGGGTTTTCTAGCGACCAACACTAAACTGTTCTTAAACTCATCTGCGCTTAGTGTACTATCTAGTACTTGTCTAACTGTGTTACTGGCCAGTCTATTCCTGAACGTTACTCTCTCTCACTCATGAATAACAGCACGAATTCTTTTATATGTAGTCCACTCACGCATGTGCAATTGCAGATGGCGATTGAAACTATTTTATCTCTCGTATCAAGGCAGGGGTAAACGTCCTATAAAGCAATATAGAGGCTTTGCACTAAATTCATGATTGCATCATTCATCTCGGGGATAGGGGTGCGACCAAGGATGGGGGGGGGGGGTTAGTATACATACAATTTAACAAAAACAACAGATAATCATCTTATATCAGCAGTTCCATAACTTGTATTACCATGGACTGGTCAACGTTTGATATTTTCACCGCGGCCCGCTGAGATAGGATGGTTGTTAATAATATATATTTTTAGATTGTATTTATTAACAATGTCACTGATGCTCACAGTCATTCATCTCCTGGTTAACCTCGCGTCCATGGAAAGTTGCACATCCTCCAGAGAAAGTAAATAATCAAGGAAACGCCCAGTATCGTTTTATCCATGGACCGATTCCGGTTTGCGCCATGGGGTTAATGACCACTGATATATATATATATATATATATATATATATATATATATATTAATGACTTTGTGTTTATAAATTTGCCTTTTTTTCAGATTCACAGCAAAGTTTCCTATACGATGTAGAAAAACTACAAACTTTACTAAGCAAAAGATCGTAAGACCAATAGTATTAAATAATGTTTAACTACAATCTTAACATTTTGCGAAATTAAAAGTAGATATCATATATATTTGATAATCCTTTATTCTATTTTTTTACAAAAAAGAAAACATTCGATTGCAATACATTTTTTTCAATTAATTTGTTGATGGAAAGTAATTATTTTTTTATTTAACTTTTTTTATAAAATTTTTATTTCCGGATATATTTTCTTCTTTTTTTTTAGATGCAAAAAAAATGGCGAACAATGCAGCAGCAATGGTGAATGTTGTAGTGGGCTATGCACGTCTCCATTTCCTCAAAAGTAATTATATTATTTTTTTTTTACAAAACGATCACCGCATATACTCCTATATAAGTGAAGTTTAGAATTATTGAATGCAATACTTACATAAGGGGATTGGCTTATATGTTCATAAACAAAATGCCCACAAGGATAGACACTAATGCTAATATTCCAGCTCCACATTTTTATTACAATCTTACTCTTTTTTTGGTTATGTGTACAGAATACTAGTATATAGACCTATATACAGAAGTGAAACTTCAATGAATTTAATGTATACACAGCGGATAGGTATACTGATTAAGAATGTTAATATGGATAATTCATTTTCGATGTATACAAAAATGTATTCAATTTAGAAAAAAAAAATACTAAAAAAGAAAATCCAAACAGAAATTTTTCCTATATCAATGGTTTACTAACTAATACTATAATAATAGCAAACTCATTCACTAGTTAACATTATATACTGTAGTGTATTGGTGGAAGTACTATAGTGTATTGGTGGAAGTACTATAGTGTATTGTTGGAATTACTATAGTGTATTGTTGAAGGTAAAAAAAAACAAAAAAAACAAATGTAAAATGAAACCAGTTATAATTCGATCAACAGAATTAGATGCTAGAAATTCTGTATCATCCTTATAAGGCACATACTTTTTTATCGTATTTTTATAATACATCATCTAGCTTGTCACGTCTGCAACAACTGCACTAATAGTTGCATATACATGACACCGCAGTGGCTACGGTTCCAAGGAACTGGACTCCCTATTTTTTTCCGGGGTCCAACTAAAGATATCCTAACCCTAATCCTAACACTAGTCCTCACCCTAACCCTAACCCTGTCTAAAAATGCAATGATAAGAAGTCAGTCTGCCGCGCATGCGCATCTATAGCCACTTGAAACCCGACGTCTATTATTAATGTTTTGACAGTGTCTAGACATGGTCTAGACTTAGCTGCAAACATATGTACACGAGACAGTTGTTGTATTTTTCAGAATAATTGTGACACTGATTTAAGATATATATATATATATAGGGCTGCTGATTTACTGCAATTAAAGCGTATTTAATGCGTTAAAAATATGAGATTACATTTTTCACACAAACACCTAAATGCGTTAAATTTTACCCAAATGCTAGCATTTCGGAGTTACAGAAAAAAGAAAAAAAAGCAATAAAAAATACTCGACACAGAAACTGCCACACTGCCATAAAATCACAGCAGTTTTATGACCTTGAAACAATAGGATTGTCATTTCTAAATTTTAATTTAATGCCTTGAAGACGCGTATATAGTTTGACACGTGTCATCGATTTGAAACAATTAGCTTGCGCAAACTTATTTTGAACAGAAGGGGTAAAGTGTTTTGGGTAATCATTAGCAATGGTCAAAACCAAAATGTAACAATCAAAGTAGAAGGAAAAGCAATAGAAGAAGTACAACAGTTGTTTTATCTTGGAAGCTGCTTAGACCAAAAAGGCGATACGAAAAAAGAGATAAGATCCAAAATTGCACAATCAACCTCAATTTTTAAAAACCTAGAAAATATATGGAAGTCATAAGTCCTGAATATGAGAACATAATTAATATACAACAACGTAATCATGTTTTTTTCAACATAATTTTGAATTTCACTTTAATAGAATTAATCAAAATCACGTCATCTATGTGGGGAGAGACTGCTAATTATGTCAAAATGTAACTGTGTTGGGCAAGGGGGAAAATATATATAAAAAAACGCGTTAATAAGGGATCGAGTACATTATGGCTATTCTATTCTTTAAGGAAGGAAAATGCACAATTGAGATATAAATAAGGAGTGTATTTTATGAAGGGGATGGGAAGTGTAGGGTACAGTAGTAGTGAGTGAAGTGAAGCAAAATATGACAGGGAAGGGGAACGGGGTTTGACAAACATCATTAGTTCGGAATGTAATGTACAAGAAAAACAATTAATTAGCATTGTTTTTGATATAAAAAGAAATTATTTTGAATAATTGACGCGATTGATACATGTCAATAAACTGGTCTCAATAACTAACACAAAAGACTTATATGGCATTATATGCTAATGCTTAATAAATCTTTTACAATTAATAATAAATATTTTGTAAATTAATCTGACTAGATTAGTATGCCAATATTATTATGTGATAAAATGATAAAATGATAAAATGATATACTAGTTTGAATACAAACAAATGTATTATATTGTGTCGATTAAAATGTGCTTTAATTTGCGTTATATTTTTTTTTTATTATGCTTTAATTTCGAATATTTATTAAAATCGAAAAGCAGCTCTAATATATATATATATATATATATATATATATATATATATATATATATATATATATATATATGTGTGTGTGTGTGTATGTGTGTGTGACTAGATCATTTTCTTTTGAGAAACAATTGATCAGCAGTGTAAATCCACTTCTTTAGGGCCAGACTTACCCAGGTTTTTCAACGTACCATGTTGAAATGGGTTTACATTTACATGACCTAAACCCTTGCTGGTAGTAAAGAAATATGAGGTATCATGTAATAGTTAATTCTAAAGTCACATATTGAAAAAGTCAATTAAGCTGTTTAGATCAGTCTTTCTGGTATCTCATATTTCATATCCATTTATCAAATTAATGATAATTATCAAAGTGTATCATGCCTGAGTAACTTATGTAAGTTATTCGCATATACTTAGTCAAGTGTTTAGTTATCTAGCTCACAATATGACCTAATGACTGTATGGTACTAGACAAGTTAGTGTAGTATTCTAGCTCCCAATATGACCTAATGACTGTATGGTACTAGACAAGTTAGTGTAGTCTTCTAGCTCACAATATGACCTAATGACTGTATGATACTAGACCAGTTAGTGTAGTCTTCTAGCTCCCAATATGACCTAATGACTGTATGATACTAGACCAGTTAGTGTAGTCTTCTAGCTCCCAATATGACCTAATGACTGTATGATACTAGACCAGTTAGTGTAGTCTTCTAGCTCCCAATATGACCTAATGACTGTATGATACTAGACCAGTTAGTGTAGTCTTCTAGCTCCCAATATGACCTAATGACTGTATGATACTAGACCAGTTAGTGTAGTCTTCTAGCTCCCAATATGACCTAATGGCTGTCTGGTACTAGGTCAATTGGTTGTCCTTGATCATTATAAAGAAGAGTGCAAAGTTCACATTCCTTACTGTATCACCACTTGCACGTGACTGAAACCCTTTTGATTTGTATGCTGGCTACTGTTGTAGTTGTATAACGTTACACGTATTGTGATGAATTATTTCTTCTAATTGTCATTTCAGTGGGAAAGCTATTAAACCGCCTTTTGAATGTAGAAAAGCATAGAATGAACTCTACATTTTATTATTTGACCACTATGAGTAGAACAGAAGCTATCAGCTTTAACAGTTTGATTGTCTATTCGCAATAATCTGACAACAACCAGTCAAATAAAAATACTTGTTTACAGAATTATATATATATATTGTAGTTGTTTAGTTTGTTAACTAAAATATTTTTTTTTTTTTTTTTTAAATTCAACAACATGAAATCTCTCTTTCTCCCTCTCTCTCTCTCTCTCTCTCTCTCTTAATCCCTCTCTCTCTCTCTCTCTCTCTCTCTCTCTCTCTCTATGTCTGCATGTGTGTGTGTGTGTGTGTGGAATATAAATATATGCTGGTAGCATTAAGTGTTGGAAAAAAACTATTTTCTCTTTTATACCAAATTTACATTCGTTGGGTGCAAACAAACTTCATAAATGTGTCTTATAATTCATTAAACCACTTTCTATTACATCTATCTTTTTTTTAAAATGGCTTATCCTTAAAAAAAGCTTTAAAAAAACAAGGGTTGGCTAAATTAAGGTGGAAGGAAAAGGAAAAGAATTGGGGTAAACAGGAAATCAGGTAAGACGATGGCGCTTAGATCTTAGAAAGTACCGTAACAAGCTAAGAGAATCTCGGATTAATGAATGGTCAATTATGATGTGTAACATATAAAGGGAAAGAAAATGCAGGCTTTACAAAGTAAAGATAAATAGAGGTATAGAAAGAAAATAGATCGTATTGCGAGAAAAAAGATTTTAAAAATCTAGCTTTAAAAAAATATTTCTTGGATTGTGTAGTATAAGTTTATCAGTCTTTTTTTCTCTTAGAAATAAGTAATAAAAGGAACCCATATAACAATTATGCATTATATATATATATATATATATATATATATATGTGTATATATATATAAATACATAATCGGCTAACAGTCGTACGTTCGACAGACCTACACACCGTGTGGAAGTATGCTCATGGCTATAAAAGCCGCATGTCTGTACATTAAAAATACACAGCATCGTACGGGTTGAAAGCTTACATCGCTAAAAAAAAAGTCTGAGTTCTACGTCACACCTTTGCGGAGTTAAAAAAAAACACAAGCAATTAAGCCTGTTCCATTCTGGACACAGGACGTGTTAGAGCATTTTCGTGTTATGTATCAGTACGTTTGTTAGCTTTCAGTAAATATTTGTAAATTTTGGAAATGTTTATAAATTCAATTGTGCAATGCATATATCTGTAAAAAAATAAATTATAAAGACGTTTCTTTATATGTGAAAAAAAAATTATTGTCTCTTAAATCTAACTGCAAGTGGTTTGTGGTTACTGAAATAGGACTCATAATTGAAAACATTCGAAATTATAGTCATTTAATCGTCCGAAAACTCCGTCAATTGTTGCATAGCTCTGATACTTTCAATTAAACTCAGAACACAAGCTTACTATTTCATTTGATGAGTTTCTTAATAAATCTTGGTGAAACTACGTGCTGCAGTATTTCGCACCAAATGAATGGGTTATTGAACGTACAAGGTGTATATATAATATATAAGCCCCTTAGGAGCCCTGAAGCCCGGCCCTCAGAGGCCCTATCGCAAAATGAACTTTTGATGCACACATGGCAGGCCAAGACCTACAAAATGATATATACATCATGGGTCTAGAACTTATAGTTGCTGAGATAAAGGCGCTCCTTTATTAATATAGCTTATATAGTAAAAAACGGTACTAAGCCCCCTTTTACGGCCCTCAGAGGTCAGATCGCGAAATGAACTTTTGCTGCACACATGGCAGGCCAAGACCTACAAAATGATATATACATCATGGGTCTAGGACTTATGGTTGTTGAGATCTAGGGTGATGACAGACAGACAGACAAAACGGGGAAAATAGATCATTTTTTTTCGAAAATGCTCTAAATAGTGCGTGTCATCGACCGTCTCTATAAAAATAGTCTGGGGAATTCCAAAATTATATAAACTGAAAAGAGACAATGTATGTTAAATGAGAGTGTGTTTGGTGCTCATTTGGTTCATCAAATGAATCTTTCTTGAATAAAAATGAAATGCTGCGGAATTCTAAACACAACAAGGATTTCTTATTAATGAATTAATATTTTTAATGAGTGCGGAAAAGGAGAGGGGGGGGGGAGTCAAGTAGACAATTCAAGTTACAACACCACTATTTTTTAACCTCACATTTTTCTTTTTTTTTTAAATACGTCATGTTAATCATGATTAATTATAAAATTATAAAAAAAAGAGCTGTTGGAATGGGGGTGTAGGGTTGGGAAAGGAGCGCTTAACGGGTGGGGGGAAGGGATAACTGTAACGTGGTATTGTTAACAGGGTTTGTTGTGTGTACATTGAGACCCACTGCGAGTCGAGCATGTCTTGAGTGGGGTTGGCGGACGAAGGAGGGAGGGAATCAGTGGCGCCGAGAGCCAACACGGGCCCCAGGGCAGAACATCAAAAGTCGTGAAAAAATTGACATTTTCGTAGCGGCTGGGCCTCCTTTACAGATGCGGGCCCCACTGGCAAAGACCTCCCTGCCCCCCCCTCTCGGCGGTCCTGGAGGGAAGAATGAATGTAAGGCTAAGTAGAAGAGAATTGGAAATAGAAGAAATAGTTCTATGTTAGTTTCAAAATTTAATGGTCGGGGGTTGTTTTTGTTAAGATTCTATGCCCATAATGAGGATTATTTTCTTTGGGATGAACTATATAAAATATGAACTTATTTGATGTATTATTAAGTGTCCATTAAATGTGTTTTGGCTACAATAATCTGTTCATGTATTTTGGGGCCACTTCGAGTAGATAGACATGCTATTTTTGTATATAGACTGATTGTTAAAGCGCTCGAATATATATCACCATTTTCAACTCTAACTGCGTGCCTAATTTCCGGTCCGGGTACCGGGCCTGTTCAGCTAGTATATATATATATATATATATATATATATATATATATATATATATATATGTGTGTGTGTGTGTGTGTGTATGTGTGTGTTTTTTTCTACTTTTATCCCATGTGTTATATTTAAGCACTGACACTGAATAGATCTCTTGAAAAACTGATCTTTTTGACATAATGCACATAATGCTGCTTATGTTATGATCATTCGAATCGGTTGTATTTGCTGCAAATTTGTGTGTGTGAAATTTGTGTGTAGTCTTTTTTCTAGATGTACAGCTCAGTGAACAGCAGCTAGATTTTGTTCAGGTATTAAATGCAAGAACTCGTCATACATCTTAATTGTTGATTATGTAACTTTAATTTTTTAAATGTTCAATTTTCATTAACGAAGTGGCTACGGATACAGCCACGCACATGTGCTCTAACGCTTAGACAAACTATTTTTTTATGCGCATTAGGGTTAGGGATAGGGTTAGGGATAGGGTTAGGAATAGGAGCAATATCCATAGCAATATCCCGAAAAAAAATAATCCGGAATCCGCCGATATCGCGCATGAAAAATAGTCCATCTAAGCGCTAGAGCGCATGCGCGTTGGCTGTATCCGTAGCCAATGTGTTTTCATTAATACGCACATAGTTACCGTTGAGGAATCATTGGCTTGTCGTTTAAGTGTATGAGTTGCTGACATAATTGGGACTTGTATTTGTATTTGTGTCTCCACCACAGAGTTTCACAGAAGATCAAACGTACAACACGTGAAGAAAATAAACCATCAGGTCTTGTATAACAACACATTGTTGTTTATTTACATAAAAGCTCCAGTCCTTTCAAATTTCTTAACAACATTGTACGATCATGTTTTTTCTGCTTCTTACATCAGAAGCAATTGTTATACATCTGTTCACGATGTGTAGCTCATTTGCAATTATTCGCCTTTGATCAAGACTGTCAACAGTATTTGGTGATTTAATGTTTTTTTTTTGAAAATGCACTAGATTTGAAGACCAAATTTTCTTCCTTGTTTCATAAGCTGGATCATTTATTAACAGAACTACTCTAAGGCGATCCAGACATGACACACATGCTAATTACAACAAAGAACACAATTACAGTTAAAATAGTAAATGCGGGTAGTGATATATGATTTACTAGGCGTGTGCATGGTAATCTGTTTAACTTTCTTTGAGGGTTGTTATTGATATTTTTTTTATAAATATGATAAATATCCACTTGTGGCAGTATGGGAAATAAAAAAAAAGATTAAACAAAAACGTGTCATATATCTAGTCTGCATGCTGGGTGGGACGGATGGCCGAGTGGTGTAGATACTCGACTGTCAACCTGAGAGTCCTGGGTTCGATCCATGGGAATTGGCCAAGGTGAAATGTGTTTCAAGTCGTCCCACAAGTCCACCCAGCTTTAAATGGGTTCCTGACTTAAGTTGGGGAAGTAAAGGCGGATGGGCGTTGTGATAACCACACAATCCCTTTATATGCCGAAGTTATAGAAACAAATGAATTCTACACTTCATCTGCCCCGATGGCCCATTAGGGCTAAAGGAACTAGTCTGCATACTGCAATTTACGTGTCTGATTCCATATGAAGAATAACATACTAGTGTCAAGTGCATAAATAGCTTTATTGTATGGAACTCGTAAAATGATAAAATAAATAACATAAACGAAGGCTACAGACCATAATCAGACTGTTAATGTAGCTTGGACATTTTGAGCGAGTTAACAGACTTTCAACACTAGACAGAGAACGGGCACATTAAAAACGTAAAATCACGTTGTAAAAAGAATGTTTTGGTTGTTAATAGAGAGTTTTAAATACGAAGTTAAAGTAACAGAGTTACAGTGCAAAGTCTAAACACATTTTTGTAATAACTTTGTAAGTAATAGAAGTAAATCTTTACAAAACAATTTAATATCAAAGACGACTAAACGCAATCAACATCTAACAGAAAAGGAACGTTGTTTTGTATGGAATGTGGAGTGGTACCGATGCTTGATTGTCGAACTGAGAGACATGAGCTCTATCCATGTTGGTTCAAGTCCCACACGTCTGCCCAGCTGTAATTTGGTACATGACTTGTGTTTGTAAATTAAATGAGGTTTGGATATGTGCTTAACCACATAATCCATTTGTAAGCTATGGTAATCGAAACAGAAAAATTCTAAACTTCGTCTGCTCCGATAAACATTTAGAGTTATGGAAACTTTATTTTTTAAATCAATCGTTGAAATAAATATAAGTGACAAGCAGAAAGAAAAAAAAATGTGAGAACTAGTAAAGAATGATGAAAAATTAGAAATATAGAGTGAAGAAAGGCTCGTCAGAATGAATATAGAGAGAGCGAGATAGATGAAAACAAAGACATGCAATCGATACCAGAGAAGAAAATTAAGATACAGTTAGTAAAAATAAGCTCAAAATAAAAGGAGCTGGAAATTAGAAAATTGGAGACTGAGACTAATTAATGTTCATGGAGGCGTTGTAAGAGATGTATGTAACTTATGTGAGTCACAGAGACGGTGATTTATGGAAGGTAACAGAAACAGGTGACCTATGTGGGTCACAGAGACGGTGACCTATTGAAGGTAACAGAGACAGGTGACCTTTGTGGGTCACAGAGACGGTGACTTATGGAAGGTAACAAAGACATTTGACATGGATGAAGCGGATGATATAGAACAAGATGTGGTTGGGAGTAACGAAGAAGTCAAATTGGTGGTGAGTAAAATAAAAAGCCCACTTCATGCATTAAATTATGACAATAATTGTCTTGGAGCGGAAAAAAGGTGCCGTTGAACAGGGTTATGTTAACGATAATACGAGGTTTTAATTGAAATGGGAGGTTTAAGTTACAGAAAACGAGGTGTTAGAAGCTAAAATTTAAGAGGATGGAAATGCAGAAATTTTTTTTTTATGTAAAAAGCAGTTGATGAGGATGAAGTGTGCTATGTTTCATTGGAAAGTAGTAAGAAAATGTTGTTTTTTTTTCCAAGCGTGGATACCATGAATAAGTTTAAAATGACAGATGAATTTGAGGTGAAATGGTTTTAGAGAAAACTAGATAATAAATATGACTGTGTGTTAGGATTAGGGTTAGGGTTAGGCTAAAATGGTCTGCAATTCGCATACAAATTTATTTTCAACAAAATAAGAAATAAATCTGTATTTCTATAGAAATAAATATCACCAAGTTTAAATATCACTGACATACAAAATCAATTTAATTAATGTTGTTTTTGTTGTTTTTTTTATTATTTTTTATTTTTTTTTTTTAAAGTTTGAAATGTTAACTACCAAAAATATGATAATCATTTATTACACGCGTCAATCATGGTCCTAATATCAATCATATTAACATGATGTAAAACAGTAGTCACGATTTCAATATTTAATATATTATAAAACATTTTTTTTTTCATTTCATTAAGTTACATAGCCCTTAAAATAAATTTACAAATTTTAACAATTACATATTTTTTATCATATCAAATGATTTATGTATCTCTTCATAATAAAAGACATAATGGTAAAATTTGGAAATGATGGACATGGGAGGAATTACTTGGGGTGCGGGTAATTGAGCACAGTGCGAAGAACGTCACTGTCTTTCATGTTTTTGTGAAACATTGAGTTCCATTTATTTTATAAATCTTGATGATCTAATTATTACTTTAACAATAGAGAAACAACAGCCAGAAAACATGGAACCTTGGAGGGAGGGGTAGGGGGGTTGAAGGTCACGTGTCCGCGACATCATTCAAACATAGATCTGGTGTTATTGACATATATGTCAATTTTCATTACGTAATTTCTGAATTCTGCGTAATATATCTATTAAAATGTACGCATATTGTTGTATTTTAAAGGTTTGAAGGTTTTTTTTTTAATTATATAAATCATTTTTAAACACACAAAAAAAGGTAGCTAAGTAAGCAGTTGATGATAAATACAAAACATTGAACTCATCAAAGATCTAAAATTTTAGAACATGTTATGATGTTAACTAACAGCCAGCAACTGAATGCACCAACTACATTATTATAACATGTTTTGTTGGCATTGTTGACCATTATTGATTAAACACAGTCTATTGAATTGTGTCTATTGTACCCTCGCTTGACTATGAGTTAACAGATAATTACTTTTAAAGCAATTGTTACATGAATAAGTTTTATTGCTATTGTACGTCGTACAAGTAAGCTAATTAAGTAATTCACTTCGATCTGTCACATAGTGTATATCACTAGCTTCAACAGACATAAGTGTATGTATGAACCAGAACTGAATCCACTACGTTCGGTTAACTGTATTGTGCTGTGTCTGAGACTGTTGGTATGATCTAGATTCATTTTTTAAGATGAAATCATACATTTTTTTTTAAATAACATATTGTTGTATTGTTTATTATGTATGTCATTATATTATAACACGTATAGCAATTACATAAACATGTCTAGAATATATACGTAAAGAAATATTCTCCATAAGAGATTATAATAATTACTTCATAAGCTTTATTTATTTTTTGTGTGTAAAAAATTGTTCAGTAGACTAATATGATTCATTTTCAACATGTTTTACCTACACTAATTCTTTTATATGCGAATGTAACAACTTATAGTGCATTGATATCAGTAAACAAATAAACACAATGCGCATTCAAGTATGGATGTTATATATCAAGTCGTTCAATAAAGATGCAGCTTACATTTGATCAATATATGTGTTGTGGTTTTGAAAAACCAGTTAATTGGAAACGTAGGAAAATTATGTTTAAAAAAAACGAATTATATTTAAGATATAAGGACGGAGATTTTATTTGATATACGACTGAATTACAAACATTGTCTTTTTAATTATATGAACGCGATCTTATCAGCACCAAGTCATATTTATGTGATATTAAACAAATGTCCATGTGTGCTGAGTGCACATATATCATTTGAAGTAATAATGTGCACGGAGTTGTTTAAAATAAATCTAGAAATAGTAATAATATAATATATATATATATATATATATATATATATATATATATATATATATATTCTGTTAACTTTATAGTGGAACAAAATAAAATATATTTTTTCATGAGCGTTTTAGTTTTCTGATTCACTGATTTATATACCGAATTTCACACCATTATGTGATGCTATAAATACTGCCTCAGTGCACTTGTTATCTCGTGTTTTATGAAGTTCGGCAGTTGCATTAAATGAAAACTTCGCAAGGTTTAAAAATGTTGTTTTTTGGATACAAAGAACAATTATATTACACAGCAGGAATTAAACAGTAAAATAATACTAGTTACATGACACATAAACCTGACTGTATTGCAAAATAGTTCTAAGTACGTTATTCCGAAATACACTCTTCAGCACAGTTGCTTTTTTTTTGCATCTGGAAACTCTTTGCGATGCTGTTCAACAATTTGGAGCAAGTACTGCTTTTCCTCCTCTCTGATTTGGTGAGAGATGAGTTGAATGATAACACAAGTGCAATTTCCCGCTCGGCACAGTCATTTAAAACTTTCAAGGAAGAGACCACTGCTGTTGCCTTCTGAAAGGGTGGAGTTTGTTGCCAGGTGGAACTATCAGTCATGAAAATAAAAAGGGAAGCAGAAGAGCATTAAAGACGACCAGCGATGACGAGGTCACAAAATCCTTTAATGTCACTTAGACACGCTGAAAAAATAGAACCAGAGGAATGAGTTCTGCACTAAGGTGCCAGAGATGTCGGCCAATCATTTTCAATGCAGTCTGAGAAATAAAGGGATAAACATTCTTATAATTAATAAGAAACTTGATGAAATCCAAATCATTCAGAGGTGAGTCTGCTAAAATGGGACACTGAATCCATGCTTTAATGTAAAACCAGTATGCAAAGATACCAAATTCTGCAATTGATCTGTCTTCATGCTTAGTCAGCTTGAATTGATGACGGAAGAGATATATCTTCATGATGTAGATTATTTTAGACATCCACCTTGCACGAAAACGCACCCCAAGAGGGGAATTCCTCCCAAGAAGATAAGACTCAGAGTCAGAAGTTCTTTGTAATCTTCACGTGGTACATATTGAGTTGTCTTTCTTCTGGAGGATATTTGAACAAAATGTGATGAGTTCTTCTTTTAATGGCTTGAAATTTTACTCCAGTCCAACATCGTGGCATATACTAAATTCTTCTTGTCATATTTTAGATATAACCTCTTACAGCGCTTGAATAGCAGCACATCCGGTTCAGTTGTACAACCCCCAACTGTCTTATTGAAGACGGCTGTAATTAATTGTGAACATACACTTTGCCAGTAGGCTTTATTAGGAGAAGGTTGTGTTTGTAAACATGCCATTGGCCAGTATGATCAATTAGGGGAAGTACTGAGCTCAATAAACAGGAATTGTAAATACATAACAATTTTCGACCTAGTAGTCTTAACTAAATGAATATTTATATAGCCGCAACATTTGATCTAATAACACTTGATTTTTATAACTATATTTATATGCACTGGCGAAGCGGGCTATTTATATGAAAATCAAAACTTCTAGAGATTCCTAGAAATTATATATATATATATATATATATATACTCGTTTTGGGTTCTGTATTAAATCAAAAGTAAAGAATTAGTACAACAGTATTCCAGTTTCAAATACAATCATAACAAAATCGGATCTACCCGAAACAAAAAAAATAACCTAGCCTACCGATCAAACCTTAGGGGATTTAACTCTACGCAAAGGTTTTGCAGGGTACAGCTTTAAAAATATAATATGGTTGTTATCTTTCTTGGGACGACTTGGAAACCAATTTCATTTGCAAATGTTCCCATGATTTTATCGAGCATTGAAATCAGGACTCTCAGTTTGAGTCTAGTATCTACGACACTCGGCCATACGTCCCACAAGACCTCCCAGTTTTAAATTGGTACCTGACTTAAGTCTGGGAAGTAAAGGCGGCTGGACGTTGAGATAACCACACAATCCCATCATACGCTCAGCTTATAGAAACAGAATTATTCTACACTTCATCTGCCCGATGGCCCACTATGGCTAAGGGAACTACATTTCTTGGTAAAAATAATTGCGTCAAATTAGTATTCATGAACAAAATGAAATGCAATATTACCACACACACTATTAATATAAAGTTAAAGAATATCTTTGTTTAGTTAGTTAATTTTTAAATTGTTTTAATGTAAATGTATTATGGATACTGCATAGCTCAAACAAATGTCATATTTTTATTAAGTTTTCATCAGGTTATCTTTCCATTACATGTTTCAAATAATGTGTTCATATTTAAATATAATTTTCTAAAGAACAACTTGAATTATAAAGAAAACATAATGTTTCAAGTCTGTATTTATTTTCTCCTGATGACTCTTCTATTTCCAGGTAAAATTATT
Organism: Bulinus truncatus; assembly: GCA_021962125.1. Classification (NCBI taxonomy): domain Eukaryota; kingdom Metazoa; phylum Mollusca; class Gastropoda; family Planorbidae; genus Bulinus; species Bulinus truncatus. The sequence continues at coordinate 922,763 of JAGDYQ010000174.1, forward strand.
TTATATTAAATATATTTTTAAATGTTGAATTTTATAAAATAATTCCAGGTATAATTTTTTTTTAATGCGCAAACGAAACAAAAACATTCAATCACAATTTTTTTAGTTTAAATAAATAAATTGGTTCGTTTATCGACACGAATTGTTTTCATTAGTTGCTTACTAATGATGTGTTGATATTAATTGAAATATTGATTATTAATGCTCGTTAATATATGTTAATGAATTTAAAAAAAATAAAAAAAAAACAAACAATAAAACAATGGTATTTTCTTTTTTTAATGAAATGTGCAAGGGATTTATAAAATATTGTGCATTGATCATTTTAAAAAGTTAAACTTTTTTACTGTGAATGTTTAATGTGAATGTTTATTGTGAATGTTTACTGTGAATGTTCAATATATTTTAATGATAGCTATGATATTCGATGTCATTAAAAATTATGAGGTCCATAAGGTTCATTTAAGTTATAACAGTGTTGTCCGATAAATATTCAAAGGCAAGTTTTCCAGAGAGAGAAATTTCTTCTAAGTTCACACAATGTAGACGGATAAAGAAAAATATGAAAATTACCGATCTGAAACCAACACTGTTTTCTAAAAGCTGCAGACACCGACATCGGGGGGGGGGGAATAACTGGGTATTTTATTTTCCCAAACTTTTCAAACTCGAAACTTTCTTCTGGCCAACAATGTAGTTGTTATCAGTGGCCCATGTGTCTGGATTCGTGGTCAGGAAATATTTTGGTATGTTCAAATCTGTGAAAAGTTTCCTGGTGTGTTGCGATACAAAATCGGAAAGTTTATTTTGTTGTAATGTTGGACATAAGGCTTTTCAAGGAGGATGATCTGTTGTCAAGTGCTGCAACCATGACTAACTTCATTTCAAATGAAACATCTTATTCAAGCTGCATGCAAAGCTGATAAATTCTCTGTCAAGTTTCTTCACCAGAAGGTTGCAGGCACCTGCATTTATACCAGTGTTACTAGCCGTAGTGTCGAAACACATGAACTTGATGTTACCAGCAATGTTCCATTCTTGAATAAGATTGAACACGGCAGTTGCCTCGGCCTCTCCAGTTCGATTTGGCATTTTCGGTACTCCCAGCATCTTCATTGTTCCATCACTGGATACCAGAACAGCAAGACGGTCAACTAACTCTTTTGATGTTAATGCAGACAACATTTTTCCATCACAGTGCACGTTAATGGGCAGTTTGGATGTAACGATGCATGAATCTCTGTAGCTGCTGCTTCACGATTTTTACGTCGACTACGTCTGATTGATTCCATGTTAACTGTCAGGGATGCAGTACTGTTGCCAAGTTATTATGCTGTTGATGCAATTATGTAAACTGCGTTCCTGTCACTGACTTTACTTCTGTCTAATGCAGCTGCCAAACCTGGACTCACAATATTGTTGGATCGGATGATCCTCACTGGTTAGTGGACACTTCATGTGGTTCGGGGAGTTCAACAGGATCATGGGATCATTGGGATCACAACCATCGGTGCTCTCAGCCTCTGTGTCTCTTATCTCCATCTTATTTGCCTCATGTTGCATCCGCTTAGCCTCCTTTTCCTTACGATATTCGTGCTCTAAGCGCCTTTTATGAGATCTTTGTTCTTTCCATATCCAATGGACCCTTGCAACCATGCCTCCCTCTCTCTCTCTTTGTGCTTCAAAAAAGTTTAAGTTTTCAGGTTTTCATCGTAGTTAAAAAGCTTCAGCATGTTCAACATTAAAAAAATCAGTGAAAATGTCAGTAAATTGGTGCTCCTTTTCCTTCATAGTAACTGTTTTGTGGGATACATTTTTTCTTTTTCCAATCTTGGCGATTATGTGACATTCTTTGCGAACTGGAATGCGTGCATTATGCCAGAATTGAACAATTTATTTCATTGTCACAGTGGCACTAGCAGTAATAGTCTAAGATTTAGTCTTTTTAAGATGAAAGAATCGCTACAGAACCTGTTCATTTGAGGGCAGTTTGTTTCTAGTGATTTTTCAACAGTTTCTCATATCAGCCCTATATCACGATCTTTCTTGAGGAGCTTAACATAAATTATATAAATAAGTAACAGAAATTTCCTCCGGTTTGCTTGTATATCAAATACAGACATTTTTGAATATAATATTAAACATCGAGTACATCTAGATACCTCCAAATATCACTGTATTTACATGAAACTTGGTAAAAATTACTTAACATATCAAAAGGAAAAAAAAAATTAGGGGGTGAGACAATGAAACTTATATAAAAAAAAATTCCATTGCAATTAGTGGCACCCTAATATATATATTGTAACCAGTCTCTTTGGAGGCGTGGGTTCGGATCACACCGCTGCCACGATGTAACGTATTGATGCGTGTTATTATATGTGTTGTCACGTAACATATGTTCCTCTCAATAGCATGCACCGAATACGTGATGCAAATAAGAATGAAGTCGCTACTTCTTGGTTCATAATAGGTTTAATCATATGACAATAAACGATAAAGACAAATATGAAGTAAGACATGTAAAATACAACTTCTGAGTAAACAATAAATCTAATTATGAAAATGAATTATCACAAATTACACTTGTCTCACTTATAAAAACAATATCATTTATAAATCTCTTATATATGAATCTTCTTATATGACTATCTCGTATATCACCTCTCTCTACATAAACTGAACTGCTTGTATGAACTGAACTGAACTGTTTACTGTCTGACCACTCGACCCACATACTTCCTTTTATATATCTTTCTTACATCACAACTCGAACTTTCTACAAGCAACTACAATCTAACCAATAGACGGTTATAATTTCTATGAATGCAATGCACGAAGTCCAGAAACGACCAGACTCTTATATATTCATTTAACGTCCTTCAGAGATTACTCTTTTCCAAACAACCGCCTGACTTGGAACCGGCACATCATGACCCTGTTCGGCAATGGTTGCAAGAACGTCATATACTTTATGTATGGAAATGTTGCTTTTCAGTCCTAGCAAACCCGCTGTTGTAGTGCTTGCTCTTTGGTATTTTGGTTTGCATTCAGGACGTGGAAGAATAGGTTGTTGAGTCGGGTAAAGAAGCAGAGGTTTCAGAATCCGAAGATTTTGAGACAGTTGTATGTGTTTGTGTAGGTTGACAGACAGTTGTATGTGTTTGTGTAGGTTGCGATTGAGAAAAGCTGGCTTGAGATTGAGTTTTGGATAATTGAATTCGTTTTCTTGGGTGGATTGATTCTAAAGGGGCGTGTTTGACCATTGAATAACCAATCTTTCCTCCACTCTTAACTTACCTCTTATAGAGCTCTTTATCCTCCTTGCTTTTCCATTCTCCATTAACGTTGGTGACATCAAGTAACTGAGAAAGTATTGTAGTAAATTTATCAGACGGTTTCTTTTTGTTTTGTCATATAAATCAAACAGACAATTGAGTTTCTTTCCGATTAGTGCGCTGGATAATAGTGGAAAGTCTAGAATTTCCCTCAATAGCAATTCTATGCCCGTAATCATAATTTTGATTCGATCCAATCGCCGTTTCTGGCTAATGAACAAAAAGTGAAGTTACCAAGAATTTAGCGGATTATCCGTGTGAGATTGATTAGCTTCTCAACAGATGGAATTCTCGGAACCCTACTCTGTTTAGAAGATGAGGTTAGATATCTTATTTTCAAACAAATGGAAACACCTCACTGGAATTTGCTTAAAAGCAGTCTAGTAAGTCATGTAAAAATTCAGTGTTAAATTGAAACCGATAGTCAAACTGCGCGATATGTGTTAACAAAAATGAAAAGGTGGGGCATTTTTTTTTTAATTTAAAAAAAAAATAATGTTGCTACTGTCATCTACATATAATTGTTCCTCGAATGTAAGGGGTTTCAGTTTCGTTAGGAAAAATAATGAAAATAGTTATCACCCTAGTGTGCACATAATATGGAATAAAATTAAACAATTTTATGTACACATTTTATGTAGTTTTTTTTTTTTTTTTTTTAAACTCGCCATCTTAAAGCAGTTTTAGGGAGTCGGCTTTTATGCAATGTAGGCTCGTATTTGATTATATACGGTATTAACCAGAACCTACTTAGTGTATTCATTTGTGTGAAATATGCATCTTTGTTTTGTTTGTTTTTATTAAATGCCTAATACATTATATTAAGGTTTCTAATGTGTGTGTGTGATTATATATATATATATATATATATATATATATATATATATATATAATTATGTGTATTTTATAGTTGTTGTTTTCAACATTATAAGGGGATTTGCATTATTAAAAAAATATTTAAACTATTATTACGGTAAAACGATGGTCTATATATATATATAAAGAGTGGGGGTGGGGGACTTAAGGGGCGAATTGGCGGAGACAAATATGCTTAGCCCTTGCTATAAGTGATGATTTTCTTAGGTCATCTAAAGGTGTAAACTAACCAGAAAGTATACATATTTTACCTGGGTAAAAATAGTAAAGATAAGACGGGTTTCATATTGCTATATTGCTAATTTTCTTTTGTTAGACTGACTTTGAGACACAATGGTTCAGACGTGGTGTTACGTCAGAGTTTATATATTGAGGGCAGGCTCGCCAAATGTTACGTTATTACTTTCAAATATGTAACGTTAACTTCTCTAACTAATAAATATATCAACGCCAAGGCTTGGTATATGAACACAACAGATCTAACTTTAATTGCTTCTAAACATAGGTGAATATATATATATATACATACAATATAAGTCCTTTGTCTAATGATGTCTACTTAAACAAATGTCACTACAAGTTTATAACTAACTCTTAGAATCTTAGAACTATCTACATTATGACTGTCAGCACCTTACTAACTCAGAGCATCTTCTCCTTACTTTTTACAACTACTACTATTCACGCCTTTTATAAGGTTGTGGCGAATACGTTGGTGCAACGTTTTGGGGGGAGGGGGGGAAACGACGATGTCTGTCACCAAAACGTGTGGAGGGGGGGGAAGAACGTCAGTGAAACGACCGGGGGAAAGGCGACGTCTACGAAACGATCCAATATGGCGGCTGCAACCTTGACCCTGTGGTAAACTGGGGATGGTGGGGGAGAAGTGCAATTCTACACGTCACATACCTCCCTCCTTTCCAAGTTTTACGTAGTAAAACAAACTAACAAACATTATTATAAAAAAAGTCTAGTGGGGAACAGTATTAGATCACATTGAAAATGGTATGGATGTCAAATCAAACATGTCTAGACTACTTGTCAAGCATCTATGCATAAGTCAATGTAATATAACGTAATACATTTTAATAAATTACAAAACTTAATAAAGCACGAAACAAAAAAAAACATAATGAATGCAATGTTCTATAATACAAACAAGTTCATTCTGTTACTGGCTTGTATTGCTCCTTGATGGCTTGGTTCAAATAGGTGACGGGGCATACAGGTCAGTTTTACACAACGTGTCCAAGGGAAAGACGAAAACGTTCCATTGTCTGTAATAGTCACTCGCTGGTGAACTTGAGGTCGAAGTGACATTAACTACACCTCTTGTGGTGAATGTGTCAATGTATGATGCGAGGTTATAGTTTTGTCTGTTTCATTAATGTAAACTGTTGATGACCTTCTGCATCTCGTTGGTAGAAGGAAATTATCGAGTGCGTCGTTGACTGGGTTTACGCTTGAGTGAGGGGCTACACGTAGAACAAATATGATGAGGTGAAAACACATGAAATTAGATCGTTGGTAACAGATAAATGTTTAGGCCCTCACAAAGGTGGCGACTTGAACTTTTATAACGATATGTAGGTATTGGTCTTTGTTAGTCAGCCTGTGAATAACTAGCTATGAAATTTTAAGGGCATATTCTTTGGAGGTGGGGGGGGGGGATATTGAACATATTATCTCAGTATCTTAGTGCACGAGTCAAAGAAACAAGACATCTAAACTTACCGTGTAACTCCTGGACTTAGCTGATCATACTTAATGTAGTATATCTATCTAGTGTGACCTATATCACTTACCTTTGACTCCGCATTTGCATATATTACTTAGCCTTAGCAAACATCATATTCTTCCTACTGTTATGGTAACAACATTAACTTATAACTTATGGTTCAATTGACATTCTACTTAGTAATTAAAGCTATAAATTCATAGTCTGCTTAATGTAGGTCAATTTATATATTTCTGGCGGTAATTCTTATTATACTCCGCAATTGTGGAGCAGAACTGTTCTCTGTGACCCATAACACATAACTTCATCTACACGCTTTGGACAGGCCCTAGACTTGTGGTTGTGTAATCCACAACGAAAACAAATGATTGGCTTTACACTACGGGTTCTACTGTGCTGTAGGTCACTGAATCTAACTCTGGGCTTTTGTTTGTAATTTGTCCTAGTTCGCCTGTTATTTCTATCGTCCTTGATCTCCATAACACTATTACCTATAATAAGGTCTGTAATGAGCCTGTCAACTACCTGTGCTTCCACTCTACCATTAAAATAGATTCTCTGTATGTCTATTTCTGCTATTGGGGAGGTTACAATTTGTCCGTCAAAGCCTCTACATTTACCAAATCTACCAGTGTATTGGGAAGGTTGAACTAAATATTTCTTAACTAAGACTGTATTACATCCTGAATCTCTTAGCACGTCTACGCTATTATGTCCTACTCTACCTTTTGTTACTGTCAGGGGCTTGGATGGCTCTAATGAACACATGGCGTCATGAACCCTGTCTCTTGAACTACTTCTACCTCTTCCCTGATAATTGTGGCTACGGTTGTCCTCAGGTGACCTAGATTGTCTATTATTATGGTTCAAAGGACAGTCCTTAGCAAAATGTCCTTTTCTGTTGCAGCTTCTGCATATTAATTCTGTCCTACCTGCCGGTCTATTCTCATTTACTCTGTTCTGACTATGTCTGTGATGGGACCTGCTTGTGTCGCTATTAAAACATATTATGTCCTGTATATCATTTTCTACTGTAGTTGTGGGTCTATCAGGGTGAGCGGTTTTATATTTCCTTATTAGGTCCACAGCTGTCTCTACTGTCTTTGGTCCCCTTTCTAAAATGAATGACTTCAATTCAGGGTGGCAGGAATGAATGGCCTTGTCTAACAAGAAAAATGTCCTAAAGGCTTCGAATGTCCTTTCTACCTTAGCATATTGTAGCCATTTATCCAAGGCAGTACCTAATTTGTCAAAATATGTCTGGGGGTCATCGTCCTTTTGTAAAACTGTCTGATGAAACGCCTTCCTAAAACTTGCTTCTGTCTGTCCATATGTCCTTAGAAGCTGTTCTCTAGCTACCTGGTAAATGTCCTGGTTTAAACATATCTTAAGGGAAACGTCACTAGTAAAAGATTTACCTAACAAGTACGTCCATTTGGATTCGGGGAAGTCAAGTTCTCTCATGTCACGATCGAATTTAGTAAGGAAATTGTCGATCGTTTTCTTCTGTTCGTCAAATAGATGGTATTTATAGTGAGCTATTCTATTTGCAAGACTATGATCTATGGTTGACAGTGGGGTATTAAGCTGGCTATCCCTTAACTCTTTCTCTAATTCTAGCTGCTTGATTCTTAACTGGCTTTGTGTTATGTTGTAAGAATGTTCCTTATCTAGCCTGGCCTGTTCTCTCTCATGTTCCTTATCTAACCTAGCCTGTTCCTTCTCATGTTCCTTATCTAATCTAGCCTGTTCCTTCTCTAACCTAGCTTGTTCCTTCTCATGTTCCTTATCTAATCTAGCCTGTTCCTTCTCTAACCTAGCCTGTTCCTTCTCATATTCCTTATCTAGTCTATCCTGCGCCCATTTCTCTAATTTTTTTGTCTCTATCCCTAATGTTTGTCCTAATGTGACGTAATGTTCGAATGATGACATTCTGAGTTATGAATAATAATTTACAAACAAATTGAGTTACCTTGACTTACCTTAATATTAACTTCAACTAAATAAGGATAATGAAATACTTATTATCTACAATCTAACACACACAAACTAAGTAAATTTCTGCGGTACAAATACAATACGAAATAAACAAGACAAAAGGCAGAGAAAAACTGATAGTAACAACAAATAAAACAATACTATCACATATACACAAACTAGACAGTAACGATCTAACAAATAAATGTTATGTAATCTCTCCGAGCACCGCTTTTAAACACTCCGTTACAAAAGTAACAAAGATGTACTCAGTGAGAGACTACCAACAAAATATCTATAAGGATTCAAAATAAACGAGACATTTGATTGTGCACTAAGATAAAATTAAAAAAAAAAACTTATCTGGTTTTAAGAATATATCAACACAGACTGACTGACTCCTCTTGTCGCCTTCTCTCTGCTCTCCTAGATTATGTATGAGTCAGTGAGACTCCTCTGTAGGCTGCTCTCGAGTCAGTGAGACTCCTCTGTGGGCTGCTCTCGAGTCAGTGAGACTCCTCTGTGGGCTGCTCTCGCTGACTTAGATGAAGATTCCAGAAATATCTTTGGGCAGGCTCGCCAAATGTTACGTCAGAGTTTATATATTGAGGGCAGGCTCGCCAAAGGTTACGTTATTACTTTCAAATATGTAACGTTAACTTCTCTAACTAATAAATATATCAACGCCAAGGCTTGGTATATGAACACAACAGATCTAACTTTAATTGCTTCTAAACATAGGTGAATATATATATACATACAATATAAGTCCTTTGTCTAATGATGTCTACTTAAACAAATGTCACTACAAGTTTACAACTAACTCTTAGAATCTTAGAACTATCTACATTATGACTGTCAGCACCTTACTAACTCAGAGCATCTTCTCCTTACTTTTTACAACTACTACTATTCACGCCTTTTATAAGGTTGTGGCGAATACGTTGGTGCAACGTTTTGGGGGGGGAGGGGGGGAAACGACGATGTCTGTCACCAAAACGTGTGGAGGGGGGGAAGAACGTCAGTGAAACGACCGGGGGAAAGGCGACGTCTACGAAACGATCCAATATGGCGGCTGCAACCTTGACCCTGTGGTGAACTGGGGATGGTGGGGGAGAAGTGCAATTCTACACGTCACACGTGGATATCTCTTTACTTATGACCAAAGTGCATCGGGTTTATTAACGAAAAATGTTAAAATTGATTAATTTACATGACCCTAACCCTGGCTAGTAGTAAAAAAAAAATATATATATTTCAAAAAATCGATTGGGTATCATGTAAAAGTCAAAGTTTGAAGAAGTCAATGATCTTGTTTTGACCAGTCTTTGTGTCATCTCTTATTTCATCTACATATATCCAAGTGTATTCCGCTTGTTTAACATATGATAGTTATTAGCATAGTATTAGTCAACTGTTTAGTCTTCTAGCTCCCAGCATGACCTAATATCTACATGGAACTAGGTCAGTTAGTTGTCCATGTTCACCAAATAAAACAGTGCAAAGTTCACGTTTATTATATCACTAATGTGTCACAACTCGCACATGACTGTAACCATTTTGATTTGCATACTGGCTACTATTTTAGTTTTATAAACTTAGAAATATTTTGATTAATTATTTCTGCTTATTTTCTATTCAGAGTGGGAGGCATTCCGTATCCTTTTAAATGCGAATAGAATGAACTCTACATTTTATTATTTTCACCACTATGAGTAAAACAGGAACTAACAACTTTAACAGTTTGATTGTCTTTTCGAAATAACTTAACAACAACTAAATATAATTATTTAAATAATGTATATATATAGTACGTGTTTAGTGTGTTAACTAGATGGTGTTTTTTTTTTTTTTTTAATTTATCAACATTAGATTTATCTCTCCCTCTCTATCTTTCTCTCTCTCTCTCTCTCTCTCTCTCTCTCTAACTCTGTGTGTGTGTGTAATATAAATATATGCTGGTAGCCGTATGTATTCGAAACAAACTTGTTTTTCTCTTTTATACCAAATTTACAACCGCTGGGTGCAAACAACCACTTAATGCCATCTAAATAAATAATTTCAAGGGATATTTGTATGTCTTATTACAAATTTTCTTAAATATCTAAACCACTTTCTTTTGCATCTAAATTTTCATTGGCCTATCCTTATTATTGCACTTATAAAAACAAAGTGTTGGCTAAACTAAGGTGTAATGAAAATAATTTGTGTAAAGAGTAAATCAGGGACGAAGATCATACCAAGTGCCTTAACATAAGATAATCTCGGATTAATGAATGGTCAGTTACTATGTGTAACTTGCACAGGGAGTGAAGATGCATGCATTATAAAGTGAAGATATGCAGGTCTTAAAAACATTTTAAAAATAGAGCTTTATAAAAATATTTCTTTGAATGTTTAGTAAAATTAGATCATTTTTCTTTACTATAAATAAGATTTTAATATTTTAAACTTAAAAGTAAGTAGATATCTTTTTTTAGCAAACACATATTATATATATATATATATATATATATATATATATATATATATATATGTGTGTGTGTGTGTGTGTATGTATATAGGTTTTTTTTCTACTAGCATTACAAGTGTAATAAATTAGCACTGGAAATGAGTACAGAAGAGGTATTGCAGACTGATCTTATATTCATAATGCGATAAATTGCTGTTTATGTTTTGGCCAGTCGATTCAGGTGTACATGGTGCATACAATATATATGTAAAATATACATGTAGTCTTTTTTATAGATGTACAGTAGGGTGATAACTATTTTCATTATTTTTCGTAACGAAACTGAAACCCCTCACATTCGAGGAACAATTATATGTAGATGACAGTAGCAACATTAAATTTTTTTTAAATTGAAAAAAGTTCCCCCTATTTTTAATTTTTCGTTCACATATCGCGCAGTTTGAACTCGCCCAAGCTTGGGGTGAGTTCACAATATATAACTATTTCATTATTGTTATAACTTCTTTTATTTTCTGTTTCAGGTGCAAATATATAATATATATTCTGGAATATTTTAGAACATTGTGGAATATTTTTGAATATTTTGGATAAACTATCTCGTTTTCAGTGCAAGATTGCAAGTCTTACTGTCAGGATAGTGAAAGTAGATAGACATGGATAGATAGAAAGACATATTGTTAGACAGATAGACAGATAGAATGAGTGATAGACTGATAGATAGATAGATAGATAGATAAATAGATTGACAAACGAATAGTACAGACAATGAAAATAGGTCAGGACTGATGATTAATAGCAGCAGCGTGTAGAGTTAGATGTTACGTAATTGGACAGGTGGGAAGACCAATGCGAGGCGAGAGGGACAGTGTTGGTTAGTTGTAGGGACGCGGATATATACATTTCATGACAGAAAGAGGGGAGTTTTAGTGTAGGTTTCGTTAAGTTTAAGGAAGGGAATTAATAAGGGGAGAAATGACGTGAGTGTGTGATTGTTTTCCAGGAGTTGATAATTTGTAATGTATTTGTGAAGCTGTTAACGTATAGTGGTGATTTAAATGTCTAATAGAAATTCCAGCAACAGTGTTCAGTCAAACAGTTGTATTTGGAGGAAGAATCTACCATCATCTTCTAAACAGAAGAGGGATCCAAGAATTCCATCTGTTGAAAGGCTAAACAATCTCACACGGATGCCTACAAACCGTCAAATTCTTGGAAACTTCACTTTTCTGTTCAATAGCCAGAAACGGCGACTGGATCGAATCAAAATTATGATTACGGATATAGAATTGCTTTGGAGGGAAATTCTAGACTTTCCACTATTATCCAGCGCACTCATCAGAAAGAAACTCAATAGCCTGATTGATTTATATGACAAAAACAAAAAGAACCCGTCTGATAAATTTACTACAACACTTTCTCAGTTATTTGATGTCACCAACGTTAATGGAGAATGGAAAAGCACGGAGGATAAAGAACTCTACCAGAGGCAAGTTAAGAGTGGAGGAAAGATTGGTTATTCAATGGTCAAACAAGCCCCTTTGGAATCAATTTACCCAAGAAAACGAATCCGACTATCAAAAACCCAATCACAAGCCAGCTCTTCTCAATCGCAACCTATACAAACACATACAACTGTCTCAGAATCTTCGGATTCTGAAACCTCTGCTTCTTCACCCGACTTGCCAACCTATTCTTCTACGTCATCTTCTCCTGAATGCAAACCGAAATACCAAAGAGCAAGCACTACAACAGCGGGTTTGCTAGTACTGCAAAACAACATTTCTACACATAAAGCATATGATGTTCTTGCAACCATTGCTGAACAGGGTCACGATGTGCCAGTTCCAAGTCAGGCGGGTGTCTGGAAACGAGTAATCTCTGTAGGACGTAAAATGGAAACCAAAATTGTTCAAAAACTTCAAAGCAAAGAACTCTATTGTCTCCAGTTTGATGGTAAAAGAGTTCAAGGGGAAGAGTATCAAGTAGTTCTGCTGAAAAATATGACAACCGAAATCAAACTTGGTATTATTAAATGTGAGAGTGGTTCTGCCGCGGCCATTCACAAGGAACTACATCAGCTACTTGATGAATATGATGCTTGGAAAAATATTGGCATGATAATATGCGACACGACCGCAGTAAATACTGGTCGTTTGCATGGGATTGTAAAGCTCATACAGGATGATGTCTTGAGCAAGGGCTTTCAGAAGCCACAATATATTGGGTGTCAGCACCATGTACTCGACCTCCTTTTGAAACATGTCATGAATTTTTTTATCCAAGAGCCAACGAGCAAACCAAAACTCAACTATTCCTTCATTGACCAATTAACACAAAAAACTATGTCACTCTTCAGGCTGATTACCGCCTCGTTGCGACAGATGATGTTAGCACAGACGAGAACCCTGGATGGCGAGATGATTTCAAGTTCTTATATGAATTATGTCAGGCATATCGTCATTACAAAACAACTTCACGTTGGCCTCGCATCAACTGGAAGAAACTACCAAATTTACACCAGGCAAGATGGAACTCACGTGCGATATATACTGTTATATCATTTTTTCTGATACCAGAGTGGCGCAACATCCTCACTCCTGCCTGCAACTTCATCTGCTACGAATGGGCAAATGCTTGGTTCCATTCTCAACACTATAATGAAGCGTCCTTCAATGAACTGTTTACCTCACTCATCAGGATAAAATGCAAGAAGGCAATTAAGTGTTTAAAGACCCATTGGTCAGTCGAAAAGTCATTAATTGACATTCCCAGATCTAACCAAATTGCTGAACGTGCTGTGAAACTTATGGAGGAACTTCATGCAAAATCGAGAAAATTTCAATTTTCGAATCTGAAGTTCATAGGAAAAAATATGTTTTAAACATTTCTTGTACATTCTGTACATATTACTAACTGATCTGTATCTTATTTGTTAATAAAAGTTGATTAGTTATTATTATTACTCTTTTGAGTTAAGCTAAAAAAAATAATGTCCTTTTTTTTGAAAAAAAAAATATTTTTCCACTTTTTTCTTCCGAAAAAGGGGGAGGAGGGGGAACTTTTTTAAAAAAAATCAAAAATGCAATTGATATTCTTAAATTACACATAAAAGTTCCTCGATTGCAAGTGGTTTCATAAAAATATTTTTTTTGTTATCACCCTAATGTAGAGCTAAGTGAACAGCAGATGGGTTTCGTTTATGTATTAAATGATTGAATTCTTCATACATCTTAGTTGCTGATTATGCATCTTCCAGCCTGATACTGTTCAATTTTCATTAATAAATACATAGTTACCCTTTCCTATCACTTACTTCTGATTGCAGACCAAAAACTGCCATATCTCTGACTTTAGTTTCATTCTTACAAATGTATTTTATTGATTTAACACTGTTAGAGTATTCTTTGTTTAATTACGATTTATTTGACTGCAAAAGTAAATTTATAACAATCCTGATGTCGTCATACCTGGTAATTGTGCCCTTGATCTGAACTTGGGGTTCTACTATTCGGCCGTCGAACTTGTTTCTTAATTTCAATCTTCGCCTTATCAATACTAGTGTTGATGTCTTCCTTCAAGTATTCTACTTCATTTCTTATTGCTTTCGGTAAATCTTTAATTTCATTCCTTAGTTGTTCCTTCATTTCATTTCAAAAGTCTTTCATTCTATTCCTGATTTAACCTCATCGACTTGAACTGGTGCTTCCTATAAGTCAATATATATCATAAGTTAATACAAACTTTGATACATAAAAAACCAAGTTTAAGTAGAGATACAATTTTTTTTGTTTTTCGTTAAACACAGAACAAATATTGTTTAACAAAAGATATACATTTCCATTGAATGTCACACAACAAACTTTGGGTTCCAAAGTCTTAACAGGTATTTTTGAAACGTTTTATTTTCAATTCCTGAACCTACATCTTTCTAAGATTTTCCCCCCTTTGCTACACCCCTAAAAATGCAGTCTTAGCATTCTCTCCATTTCCCCCAAAGAGCTGCAAGCTGCCAAATAACGAGAAATAGCTGAACAAAATATGCAAATATGTTAATAAAAAGTTTACTATCTTTTTTTTTTTTTTATAAACGAACTTAAATTCCCAGTCCATTTCCTTTAATACATATTCGTCAAGCCCGTGTGACTCTCTCAGGTAGTTTTCATATCATGCACTGTATGCGATGAAAAACTGTGTCTTCCTCGCAGTTAGTTTTCATATCGTGCGCTGTATGCGTTATATTTCATACATTTCTTTGTTATTTCTGTTCATATCGTATTCTGCTCAAAAAAAGGGCACATGCTATTTTCTATTTGCAGTATTTTGTATATTTCTTTGTTATCCCTTCTGTCGGATTTTGTTCTGCCAGATTCAACAGGCTTTTTCCACTAGTATTTCCATATTGATGCTTTTTTATTATTCATCAAAATAATACATATATATTTTTTTTTTGGTGTTTTTATTGCACTTTTTTTTTACTTCACACATTTTCTCCTGGAAACAAACATGTTCTAAGGTAAACATTGTCAATTGAGACTATTTCCACTACAAAGTATTTTATCATATATGTTTGCAATAATCGGCTAGGACAAAAACTCATAAAATCCTTTATTTCCCAGAAGGAACTAAGGTTTTTTTTTTTTTTTTTTTTTATTTTTTAAATAAATAAATAAATTAACCTACAAAAACATTGGAAAAAAACAACAACAATATTTGTCCAACAACGTGTATCAAATTAATGGTTTACAGCAATATTTTCCTACGAGCGTATCAAATGAATGGTTACAACAATATTTGTCTTAAAACTCGCATCAAATTAATGGTTGACAACAATGGTTGTCTCACAACGCGTAATTAATGAATGGTTTACCACAATATCTGTCCCACAACGCGTATCAATTTAATGGTTTACAACAATATTTGTCTCAAAACTCGTATCAAATTAATGGTTGACAACAATGGTTGTCTCACAACGCGTAATTAATGAATGGTTTACCACAATATCTGTCCCACAACGTGTATCAATTTAATGGTTTACAACAATATTTGTCTCACAACGCGTATCAAATTAATGGTTGACAAACATATTTGTCTCACAAAGCGTATCAAATTAATTGTTTACAACAATAAGTGTCCAACAACGCGTATCAAATTAATGGTTTACAGCAACATTTGTCCCACATGCGTATCAAATTAATGGTTTACAACAATTTTTGTCTTACAACGCGTATCAAATTAATGGTTGGCAACAATATTTGTCTCACAACGCGTAATTAATGAATGGTTTACCACAATATCTGTCCCACAAAGCGTATCAAATTAATGGTTGACAACAATATTTGTCTCACAACGCTTATTAAGTTAATCGTTTTCAACAATGTTTGTCTCACAACGCGTAATTAATTAATGGTTTACCAAACTATTTGTCCCACAACGCGTATCAAATTAATGGTTTACAACAATATTTTTCCAACAACGCATTCAATTTAATGGTTTACAGCAATATTTGTCCCACAACGCGTATCAAATTAATGATAAGCTTTAAAATTATTGTATATGAAACTGTTGGAATGGATGCTTTGTGCCATAAAATGCAGATGTCGGATACTACAATTTGTGCAATTTCGTTAAAAGTTGACTCTTTTTGCTGTTTTTCTTTAATATAAAACTTGATTAAGTTGTAATATTTCATATGTCTATGTAGGTTGGCAAAACATTTCTAGCACTGGACATTTCACTGATGTTCTGGTGCTTATTCTACTGGCTGACATTTAGTCTCTGCTAACAAAACAATATAAATACTTTTAGCAATATTTTTTTTTATATTTGCTGTTAATGTATGTATTTATTTCAAAAAAAGCACTATTAAGTTAGAAGTACATTCAAACGTACCTCAGTGACTAAATACTTACATAAGACTGCAAATATAAACATTTATTTTTTTTAAAAAAATAACTTTAAAACAGAAAAAAAAACTGTAATTGACGCAGGTTTTGTTCATACAAAAAAGCCAAAAATATTTACCATGCTTGGGGCACTTCTAAAAATAAATAGAATCTACTAAAACTTGGCAAGGCTGTTAGTTAGCTCCAAATACAACTATCTGTTGCTATTAAAATAGAAAAATTAAAAAAAAAAAAATTTTTCACACCACCTTATCCTACAGTGTTTAATCAAATCGATTGGTAATAATCGTGCACATATTATGCAACTAAAAAGTTTGATACAAATTTGATATACCGGTACATTTGCAGTGTTTTACTATCTTTCCTATTCATTACCGGGAAGTTGCTGCTATAAATTAAAACGAAACTTACCGGCTGCCTAGGCACCCCCTAACAAAGTGGTCCCCAACCCCTGGGCCGCGGACCGGTAGCGGTCCGTGGATCAAATGGCACTGGGCCGCCCAAGAAACGTTAAATTTATTCTCTTTTTTTATTGGTGTGTATTTCCCTCAGGATAGTGTGACGCCTATCCCTCTCGGGCCGCGTCGAAATTATCAAACGTCAACCAGTCCGCGGCGAGAAAAATGTTGGGGACCACTGCACTAACACACACACACACCACTTCTATAGTACCGGTAACTTTTATTTTGGTTTAACAAAATAAAAAATTGCCCGTGTATCTTACAATGCTGATCTTTAATAGCAAATAGTCGGCATTTTTATTTTCCGACACCACCATGAATATACCTAATTTTATAGATGAATATAAAAAAAAAAAAAAAACTGAAAGAATGTATAATTATGTTGCAGTATGCATTGTATGGGCCTAATATGAAATAGTTTATTTTATTGTGTAATTGTAATGTAATTACTAAATAACAAAAGTAAATAAATAAAATGTTCGAAATATGTTTATTTTAATAATTATGCACAGTGCGCCGAGCTATACGTGTCTCCGAAATAGTAATCTTAAAAACAATGTTCAGCTTCTAAACCAGACAAGGGCAATCTACGTCCTTAAAATGTTTTTATTCGACCCGCAGTACACTCCCCTTCGTTCATTTACTTTGATAACATTTACATTTATGTTAGCTCATATAACGTATTATAAAAACTTTATTGATATTCTCTTGGTTCGGCCCTTCAATTAAATTTAATAACCTATTGTGGCACTTCAGTAGTTTTAAATTTGCATCTGTGATATATAATATTGCAGCATGTCCATTACGATGAAAAACAAAAGTTCTCATGTGTACAGGTAACATTGAAAAGTCACCAAAAACACTAGATACGGACATCAAGAGTAGCTGCAGTGAACAGATTGAAGTGAAAAATCTTTAAATTAAAGACGTTGTTCTGGATTATTTAAGTTCTTGTATTTTTTTGGTAAGTTTTTGCGCCGACAACGAACCGACTCCGGACAATACAAATGCCGACACCTACACCGACACCGGGCAAAGTACTAATGCCGACACCGACACCGGCAAAAACTACCGACACCACCGACACCGACAACGACACCGGCTCCCCAGCCCTGTTTACAACAATGTTTGTCTCAAAACGCGTAAATAATTAATGGTTTTCAACAATATTTGTCCCACAACTCGTATCCAATTAATGGTATACAACAATATTTGTCCCACAACGCGTATCCAATTAAGGGTTTACATGTTGTGCTAAAAATGATTCAGAAAGCGAAGTGCGTAATTATCCACGGTTGAATTAATGACATATAATTATAAATAAACCCTACTGAATAGGTAAAATAAAAGAGACATGTAAGCAATTTACTTACATTATTTTGTTATTTTGGTTCTTTATATTATTTACCTAATATTAAACAGCATTAAAGACTTATAAAAAATAATTCCTGAAATCGCCCATTAGTTCTTACAGTATAATTAAAATTATTTCAATATATCTAGACCTGGCCAACTCTTGGAAATGTATTTTACTGTAAATTAGATAAAGATAAAACACGCCACTCACATACATTACTCTCTATATATAAAAACTGTCCAGCTTTTATACTGAAAACGATTGGCTTGATATGGGTGATTTATTAACCATATCTACTGCTAGCCACAACTAACACTACCCTCGTGAAAATTTATTTGACATCTTTGGGAGATGGGAAAGAGACTGACACCTGAACAGGGGACCTATAAAACTTTCTAACTAAGCATCCACCCAGAGTAAATTCTACTGTAACGGTCTTCTAAATAAATCTAGTTTCCCCTACAATTTACTTACTGGTCAATTGAAACTAAAACTGCACTCCGCGTATAATGCTCATCAATCTATAGGTATTTGTTTCCCCTGAGTCCCAATGCTAACCCGTTGCCCGCTATAAATTAACGCACTCCCCTAGTGATCTGACACGGTAACCTGTTGTTTGGGTGATTCAGTTATCTGGTCACTATGACACGCCCCCTTCCCTAGCTGACCTCTAAGTTGACCCACTGACTTTTGTTCCTAAGACCTTTACACTTTTGTGCTTACAAACTTATTTAGTAACACACGAATATGAATCAATTAATGAACATTTAGCAGTTGCTTGTGCGAATATGAATTAATTACCTGAACATTTAGTAGGTGCTTGTGCGAATCTAAATTAATTACATGAACATTTACTAGGTGCTGCAGAACCAGAGTATTGAAAAACTCGTTATATAAGAAAGACAAATTAAAACACTTGTTGTTAAAGATTTGCTTATTGAAAGAACTCGATATTAAATATATGGTTATAGAAATCATTGGTTGTTAAATATATGCTTATAGAAAGCACCGATGTTAAAGATATGGTCATAGAAAGCTATCGTTATTAAAAGATATGCTTGCATACGGTACGGGCTGTTTTAACGTTAATTGTTGATTTTATTATGGCAATATCATTCTAATTGCAGACGTGCATCTGTGACTAGAAGACGTTGGCTCGGAAAGCTATACCTGACGTTATAAGGGATTTACGCCTAAGAGCTTTTATTGCTTCTTATGTGCAGATTAAGACAGAGACGTAGAGAGAAATGTTGCTTGACATTTGTATTGGGGGTGTAAGTTCCTTGGTTAGTTTTTAGTGGTAAAAAAACAAGAAGCTATTTAAACCTCCATAAAAATGAATCAACCAGTTAATCAAACAACAATTAAGACGTAGTTTGATCACCTTTTAATGCTTGGTATTTTTTTATAGTATCCCTGCACACAGATTCGTTCTTCTGAAAACGCAATAATAAGAGACCAATGCAATCTTCAAATTCTGAACAAATATGCAATTTAGGAAAAAAAATCCTAAAATTTACTTTTTGATCAAATGTCGTGAAATGTATTATTTCTTATGCAGAATTAAATGTAGTTAAATAAAAAAGTGTAAAGAAATGTAAAAAATTCTGATACTTTTTTTGTATTGGTGTTTGAGAATACTTTGAAATTAAAAAAAAATCACTTTTCTTTTTTTTACTTAATTTCATACGTTTTTAATAGAATACAACTTGCACAAACTGAATCAGTAGATTATGAAAGTTTATTCAATTAACAAGAAATTAAAATATATCACATGCATAGGGAAGAAGAAAAAATAATGTGTTCGAAAATATATGACCACGTTTTGCAACTGAAAAATCAATACAAAATCTGCTTTCGATTAAAAGTTAAGGTTTTCAATGTACTAGACATATAGCCCCCTTGTATGGTTTAAACAAATCAGGGATCGTCTGTGTAAATTGTCATCATCTGGGAGAGTCCTAGTACTATTTGGGGCCAATGTCATTTGAAAACACTATCGAGGCTGCCAGCTTTCAAATTCCTGGGGCCATTTTAATGATTGACAGTGAGCGCCCCCACCCCTAATGCCCACCCCTCCGCCCAAATATTAAATCATAGCAGACATTTAAGATTACTATTAAACAAAACTTCAAACGTGGTGCGGGGCCTTTACATTATTGGGCCCCTTATCAGCCCAAATAAGCCTTAATCAGCCAAAGTAAGCCCTAATCAGCCAAATAATCAACCTTGTCTGTCTATCAATAAGATGTGAACTTTAGTAAAGAGTATAATGCAGCAGGTGTGATCCATACCAATTAGCAAACAAGAGGGGAAAAAATCGATTAGTTTATGTTTGTCTTACTGGTTTAAAACCATTCAATCAGTTGTATAGCCCTCTAACTAAACTGCGCCATCTCTATATATGTAATTGTCTCTTTCTGTTTTTATACACGTCCTTTTGCCCAGGAATTGACTCGTCATTAACTGAAAAAAAATAAACGGTGGGCATGATTGTTTGTTGTTTCTAAAATTATCCGATATTTTGAATGCCTGTCATTACACCGTAAAACCGCGACCCAATGAGGCATTTTTTTTAATTATGTTGTTGTATTTTACCTCTAGCTCCATGCAGATTTTGGCCATAGTCTATAGGGAATGAGTTAATGTAAACCTAGATTCGCTTGAACGATTTGTGTTCATTTATCCAGCCAGCAAGTATGAACTGAAAATGTGTTGACTTCAAAACTAAATACTCTCTACTTGTTATCTCTTTCCTCTGATATCATTGAAGGCAGCGTTACAGAATGCATGCCCCAAAACATATGTACAATGTTCAAGTATAGTGACCACGCCATTAGTTATTTTGTAAAGAATTGTTTAGAGCGACTATAATTGAGGTTGTAAATACATTTATACACAATACAGTTTTGACATTTTGTTTATAAGTATTACTCTAAGCAATAGTGCGAAGCTATGCAATATTGATTCTAACAGGTCACGTGACTATGTCAACAACTTAAATCCTATTAAACTAATTATAAATAATTATTTTTTTTAAACTGCTAGAAGTGCGGCCACGTAAAGCTGGCACACAGCCGACTAGAAAATATATTTCAGCAAAGCTACACCCAAACAGACTCGTACATATCTATGTTTTGTCAGATTACGTTGACAACGTACATTCTGCTGTTTACATTGGTTTCAGCCTTTGCACTTTGCGGTATGTAATTTGCATATGTCATTATATGTATAGATGATATTTCGATTGTTACATTGATATTATGTACTAAAGTTTTTTATATGCTGGATTATTTAATATTATGGGACTGAAATATCTTAATTTTTTTTGGGGTATCGCAATTGAAGAATATTTATCCAGTGTCCGATTTCTTTTTCTATCAAATTTTAACATATCTATAATTGCTCCGATCATAATTATCTATTTTTTCTATGTATTGCGATGAAAAATTATATCTGAATATAGAGAAGGGTCTGCAACTATATTATGATTGGTAAATATTTTAGAGGCTTACTAACTATTTACCAAAATATTGGGTACCATATTTCCCTGTCTCATTAAGTGTTGTGTATGGCGTGCACGTAGTATAATTATTATTGTTATTTTTAAAGACGCTTTTTAATTGTCCGCATCTTTTTATCAAATTAATTTCTTTTTGTCTATAGCTATGTTAAATAAAAGTGTACATTATGTTCAATTTTATAGAGAAAACTCAAAATTGGCATGCGTATAGAATCTACCTAACACAAACTAATTTAATATTTTCGACTCCTTGAATTAAAATCATGTAACTAGTATATAGTGTAAGAATAAAAGATTTTCGTCTGTTTAACTGGAAAATAAAATGTTTTGACGAACCAAGAGTCGATGCAGATAACGCGTATACAGAGTGGGATAGAAGTGTGAGTGTTTTACTATTAGGGACATGGAGACACGTGTACAATGTCATTGTGGAAACGGATGAGTGGGCGGGGTTTAGACTTCTTTAGGACAAAGTGCATTACACAGAGTAGAAAAACACATAGTACATCATACAGAGTAGAAACACACAGAGTTCATTATACAGAGTAGAAACACACATAGTGCATTATACAGAGTAGAAACACACAGAGTTCATTATACAGAGTAGAAACACTCATAGTGCATTATACAGAGTAGAAACACACATAATACATTAAATAGAGTAGAAACATACAGAATACATTATACAGAATAGAAACACACATAGTGCATTATACAGAGTAGAAACACACATAATACATTATACAGAGTAGAAACACACAGAGTACACTATACAGGGTAGAAACACAGAGAGTACATTATACAGAGTAGAAACACACAGAGTTCATTATACAGAGTAGAAACACACATAATACATTATACAGAGTAGAAACATACAGAATACATTATAAAGAGTAGAAACACACAGAGTACATTATACAGAGTAGAAACACACATAGTACATTATACAGAGTAGAAACACACATAATACATTAAATAGAGTAGAAACATACAGAATACATTATACAGAATAGAAACACACAGAGTACATTATACAGGGTAGAATCACACAGAGTAGAAACACACATAGTACATTATACAGAGTAGAAACATACAGAATACATTATACACAGTAGAAACACACAGAGTACATTATACAGAGTAGAAACACACAGAATACATTATACAGAGTAGAAACACGACATTCAGGTGGGATGGGGGACAAAATGAGCTTTAAATTATACTAGTTGTCCACCACCCTCTTATCTAGGCAATTTTCGTGGGAAAAAGGGTTAAACTGAACGTAGGGCCCAGAAACATCCCGCTATTAAATTGACACCATTAAGTGTGATGCAACTACGAGGGCAGACATAATTTTGTTTTGCGGAATTTACTTGGGGGTTAGAGTTTTTCAGAGTTAGAGTATGTTCCGTGTTTAGTCTTTTCTCAATAATGCAAAAGTGTCACAGTTGTCCCAGACCGGGGAGCAGCCCCGTAGTGTGAAAATTCTACATCAGGGGTCTGGCCAATAGCAGGGGGCAGGAAAAAAATGTTACTAAGTAGAGCAATAAAGCAGAGGGGCCAGACAAAAAGCAGGGGTCTGCTCCCTCACGCTTCGGGCCTTCTTGGGTTGGGGGGGAGGCGTTTGTTGGGCTTGTTGTAATTATCTTTTAAAAATCACTCATGTCAAGACAAGGGTTTAATTATACCAGCTGGACGATTGTTGTGAGTCGAGAGGACTTGGACTTTAAAGAATGTTGAGCCATAATATACAAACACACTCTTCTGTAAAGAATTAGAATCTATTATAAATTATATAAAAAAAATAAAATTTTGATAATTCATAATATTTGTTAGTAAAAAAGTTTAAAAAGCGAAATATAAATAAACTCTTTTTGAATAAAAAAAAACAACAATACATAATTAAAGTACATAATATGTTATATACTACTGATATATGTTGTCATTTTTATTAACAAAAAAGCTAACAAAAAGAACCTTAGGTTTTCTTGGGTTTTTTAACGGTCCCAGCTTTGGATTTTACATATTTTTAGAGAGGTAACACTGGTCCTGGGGTCACCTGAGGTCGAAAAAATATTTCAGCAAGGGATAAAGTTTGGTATTTCGGAGATTAGCACTGGGCTAGACGTCAAATTTAGAGTCCTTAGTATCAAAAGGGTTAATACACCAGCCGATTTGAATACCTTTTATTACGTAAAACATTGCATAAAAATCTAGTTAATTGTACTATATTACGGTAATTTGACGGATTTCTTAATTATGTGAACCATTTTATTTTTTAAAAGAAAAGAAGAAGGAAACATTTAGAAAAAATTGGCATTATCAAAAAAAAAAACAAAAAACAAAGGTCCAAACGAAAAAAATAAACTCCTCCTACCTACCCACACATGACGCTCCTGGTGTAAATCTAAACTGAATTTTTTTTTAAAATAGGTTTTTCATCAAAGATCTAAAATGATAGAACCAGTTATAGTGTTGGCTGATTGCAACTGATTGTATCATCTACATTATGAAAATATGTCTAGTTAGCATTACTGACCTACACTGATTAAACACAGACAGTGTTAAACTATGTATAGTTCAATAGTTCAGCCTCAATTGACCAAGAGTTAACAGATTTGTTACGTTTAAGGCAATTAGTGGATACGTTGTTACATGAATAGGTTTTGTTGCTTCAAGATGTAAGTGCTATTGTACATCGTACAAGTAAGTTTATTAAGTAAGTCACTCCAATCTGTCACACGGTGTATACTACTAGCTACAGCTACAGTAGTTTCATGTATCTGTATTAACCAGAACTGAATCCATTAGGTTTACGTTTAATATACTGTGCTGGGTCTGAGATTGTTGTTGTGTTTTAGATTTTTTTTTCTGATTAAAAATCATACTTTTTAAAAGAAAAAAAAAATTAGAGTACCAGAGGTGTAGAGCGTTCGCCTTCGACCGAAGAGTTCTGTGTTTGAACCTCAGTGAGGACCTAAGGACTTTTTCATGTCATGATGTATGTTGGTAATTAAGCCCACCCATGTTTAAAATGGGTACCCGATATAATGTTGGTGGAGTAAAGGCGGCTTGGTGTTGTGCTAACAACACAACCCCTTTATACACTTCATCTGCCCCGATGAGCCCACATGGGCATAATGGAATTTTTAAAAGACTAACATATTGTCGTATTGTTTATTATATATGTCATTATACTTTACCGTGTATATTGTTCTCAACTCATTTTTAAAAAGTGTTAAGTCATGAATTTATGCATGAAAAAATAATAAAGATAAATCTTTGTTTCGTTTAATGTACTTCAATCAATTAATTATTTTAAAATATTTCAAAATAGAAGTATGAGAAACGGTATTTTCAAGAGAACATTGAACACTCCCTTTACTTTTAGACTTTATGAAATGTTTAGTTCAGTAGATATGATTCTAAACCGAGGATGTATATTTGATCCATATGTGTTTTGTGGTTTTCAAAACCAAATAATTGGAAATGTTTGAGAAGTAGTTGAAAAAATTATAAGCCATTTTCTAGTTATAATATAAACATATCCATTTTTATTGATAGAAGATTGAGTTATAAACTTTGTTATTCTTCTATAAACAAGATATTATTATCACAAATGTGTATCTATGTAATAATGAATAGGCTACATGTTCAGTGTGTATAGTGTATGAGACTATTGAAGTAAAAAAAAAAATTTTGGTGTGAAAAGAATTGTATCTTATTGCTTTTAACGAACAACTGAAATTGACTATTGTCTCATATAAGTAAGTTTTGAAATTATATTTGTTTCGTTTTTTTGTTGGTTTTTTAACTATTTCTTTGTAAATGTATTACGAAAAATTAACTACATAGTCCAAAACAAAAATTCAACTTGAACTATGTACATTTTGTAGTCTCTTATCTTTACTTATCATATTTAAAATATTTTCTTCATATTTAGATTTAATCTTCTAAAATACAACTTGAATTATAAAGAAACCAGAATGTTTCAAGTCTATATTTAAATTCTCCTGATAACTCTTCTATTTTTAGGTAAGGTCTTTTTTTGTATACATATTTATATGTATCAAGTTTTTCCAATTATAATTGTTTATAAATAATGCGTAAGCAAAACAAAAATCATAAATCAGTTTTTTTTTTGTTTAGTTAAATTAATTGAGTTGATTTAGACACAAATATTAGATCATTAAATGTATGTATTTAACTAAGATTGTGTTTAGATTCTTTGAAATCTTAATCATTAATTCACGTTAATCTATGTTAAAAATTAAAAAAAAACAAAATTAAAAAAAAAAAAAAAAATTTGTAAAAATTGTGCAATGATCATGAAAAAAAATAGTTCAAATTGTTTGACCTAAAATGTCTACTGTATGCATATAATAGAGATTTTAGTCA
Organism: Bulinus truncatus; assembly: GCA_021962125.1. Classification (NCBI taxonomy): domain Eukaryota; kingdom Metazoa; phylum Mollusca; class Gastropoda; family Planorbidae; genus Bulinus; species Bulinus truncatus. The sequence goes on from JAGDYQ010000174.1 coordinate 948,807, forward strand.
AAGTCATAAAATATGAGAATGTTTACACTCCATATAGAAAAGCTACTGAAGTAGTCAATGTCTACATTTAAACAATAAGACTATGAGAAACAGTCCTCTAGAACATTTTTTTAGCTTTCATAATCAAACTGATAGATATATTCAATATCTACATCACTAAGATTGTGTAGTTGTTAGTTTATTAAATGTAATGCAGGCCTAAATGTTTCCAAATTCAATAATAAACGTTGAAGTATTGTTTCTATTTTTGTCTAATAGCCGACACATTTTTTTTTACTGCTAACATAAAAATTAAAAAAAAAGAAAATATTTTGTGGATATTTCCAACACAATAATAATCTGAGCATTATTTTCCAATGATAAACTTGTTATTCATACAACAACAAATATTTATCTATTTTTTTTTTTTTGTTTGCTTTTTTTCGGAATATGTAATCAAATAGATTATGAATCAAATTGAACACAATTATTATATTGTTACCACTTGGGAGAAACCACATCGCTATTATTTATATAGATTAATCAGATTCACATCAATTAAAATGCACTACAGAGAACAGAAACAAGTCATATAAATTAATGAAATATTTTTTAGAAACTATGACGAACCTAAATAATTAAAGACTTGCCGCTATTTAATAATATAATATAGTTGCTGAAATGAAATAATTATGATATCACAATATTCCAGACCAAGTATATACTGTTACTCCCTTTAATGCTGAATTTAATACGTATTGATTGTAGCACTTTCTTTGAATAAAAAAAAAAAAAAAACTAAATAAATATGCAACATTCTTTTATATTTTTTTGTGTATTGTAATTTATTTCAGAATACAACAGTGGAGGAAATGTCGGGCCATTTGGTAAGTTATGAAAAAAAAAACAAAAAAAAAACAAAAGAAAAAAAAAAAACTTTTGCTTTAAATTTTTCTTAAATTTCTAGTAATGCCAAAATAAATCTTGTTTCAATTAATACAAAAATATATAAATTTGTCTAAAAAACGCTTACAAAATTTGCGTGTTACGACGACAATTAAGCAGGTGGAATATTATCCTTAATATAAAGCAGAGATGGTTATTTTTTATGTTTTTTTGTTTGTAAAGAATTATGTTAGATGTATTGCTGTCACAACCAAATACAACAACTCGTGGTCTAGGGGAACATTGGCGAGAGGATCCCCCAGGTCCCCGTAGGTTGGACACATAATAAACATATATATATATATATATATATATATATATATATATATATATATATGACATATGCACATCAATTATTCTTTATAAATAATCAAACAAATAGCTTTAATACCACTTACAAACGATTATAGAGAAAAAAATATTAGATTTATGTGACGATTTCCTTCAAACACCCATTTAAACTAATACAACATAGACATTAACATATGACCCAAATAGTATTAATATTTCATAACTAAACTATATTATTACATTATACTGTCAAGCAGGCTTGCAGAGACTCCAAATTTTTTTTCTGGCTCAAGCTCCCACAAATTTGACGGCTCCGGCACGGCTCCGGCTCCCTATTAAGATAGTATCACACGAGACAAAAAGTTGTGTAATTGCGCCACGCTAACACGCCGCTGATAAAAAGTTATGCAAATTTTGCCGCGTTCACCCCAATAGTCAAGAACTTGAAAAATATACACATGTCAGTCTTACTAAAAACAAACCAGTTCAGTGCATCCAGAATCATATCATTATTTTCGACCGAGGTTTCACTAGTTCCCATTTTCATAAGTATTAAAAATTTATTTCAATGATCAAATTAGCAAATAGTAAAATGATACATTATTTAAAATATTTTAAAGACTTCAGTATTTATATTTATTATTTATAAATTCGAAGTGACTATTCGGACCCGAATAAACTCCGATTTTTATTTGGACCCCGTCCCAATAAATTCTGATTGTTTTTCGGACCCGTGGCAAATATGAACTTAGCTATACTAAAACTGTATTATTGTTTTTTGTTTATTGTTTTTTTTTATAATTGTTTGAATTGTATGATTTAATCATCACTCAGTGTCTAGGGTTCCACTAAATGGACTCTGTATTATTATTTTTTTAGGGTTCCGTCTAATAAAGTTAAAATATAGCTAAGCTTAATGCATATTTGCCACGGGTCCGAATAACAATCGGGTTTTATTGGGACACGGGTCCGAATAGCCACAGCCTTATAAATGTATCTACTCTATTTCAGATATTCTGTTTATAATAAAATTGTTAAATACAGAAAGCGACCATTTTGTTTTTAGTTTATTACAAATTTGCGGTCAAATAATAATTTGTTCTATTTGTCGTCGTAGTAAAAAATTATTTTAAATGATTGATACAATTATTCTATGAAATAAAACTTGTTTTAACTTTATATATAACAAAATAACATGCCATTAAACAAAATTTCGTAGGGTAAACAATATTTAAAACAAACACAAAACGATTCCCCATTAAAGATTTCTTGCGGTAATGTGTGTGCACGCTATCATTTAAATGCTGTTACTGTTGTGGCGTTCGTAAAAATGACAACATTTCAAATTGTAGGAGGCAAACAATCAAACAAATTTACAATTTTAAATTAAAAAAAAATTCTGCTGTAAAATAAAAAAAAAACTTTTGGAAGCCGTGGATCCGCCAGATTTTTTCGGCTCCGGCCCCGGCTCCAGCAAAAAGTAGCGCCTCCCGGCTCCTCGGCTCTGGCTCCGGCTCTGCAAGTCTGCTGTCAAGTGGACTATCCAGCCTGGGCCGTCTAGGTCTAAGATCCCTCCAGAACGGCCAGATTTCAGAGCTGTTAAGGTATACTTCACACAGGGCTATTCACGCTAAGTACTACTCACGTTTTATATCCAAGTTCAGGGCCTACATATTACAAACAACATCATGTACAATTTAACTACACAATGCTACTTCTATATTACACTACACAACGTATTGTCTAAACTATACAACATACATCCATGTCGATCATTTATCTCACACTTATCTCTCCCATTTATCATCAACATCATATATGTAAATACACTGGTTAAATGAAATAAGGCGAATGCAAAATAAAATTACCATACCAAAAGTATGCGGTGCACGTCATTTGCCACTGTTCACTAACACACCTCTACAAGTTTCAATTTATAACACATAACATGCGCACCAAAATGTGAACATCTCCTTTGAACCATACTCGCTGATCTGAACTCAATGATATTTTGACAGCTGCCGAATGGTGTACGTTACAATACAATTAAACAACTGTTGTTGTTTTTTTCCTACAATAGTTTAACTTTGCATTTGGTGAGCACTTACTAAGGTCGATGTCCTGATTTCACAGTAAATGTGTGTAGTCAGATCTCAGATCGATTTATGCATGAATGTGCAATTCATTTGATTTGATCGTTAATATATATCTGAGATATAGTGCAATACCAGGATCTTGGGTTATCGCATGAGCTTTTGAACTAGCTGTGGGGAAGATTTAAGCACACATTTTGGTTCTGTGTAATCAAAGGTAGCAGGCTGTCTTAACTGCGTCCGAGCAAAACAAGTAACATAATGAGTTCTCTTTGTTGATGACTGGGTGTGCGTAAGAAGCGTACGATCACGCCTTTGATGCACCACTTCTGCTGCTATTAACCACCGCTTGATCCTAAATCCGACCAATGCCAGACAAACACACTTTAGTGTGCATTAGCCTGGGGATCCAGTGACTCGCTAACACTATAAAATGTGCGACTACAGACTCTAACTCTCTATCATGTGGACTGAGGGGACGGATGGTCATGTGGTAAAGGGCTCGACTGTCGACCTGAAGGTACCTGGTTCGATCTCCGGTGAGATTTTTCCAGGTCTTGGCTGAAGTTCCCGATATATCTCCCGTGGTGCCTCCATGGCCATTGCACTATGGTGGGGATGAAAGAAGGGCACCATAAAAACCGTCCCATTAGTGGTTTATAGGATCTAAGAGATTTCATCTCATCCTTACAGGGACTTCACACATCATGTGGACTATATACTGTCACTTACTGACGGTTTTATACATCCGTTAGATTTTCTGTGTGTATAAGATGTAGAGATGAGAGCTACTTCAGAAATAAGCTTGTGCGTACTTGAAGATAACTTTGTTTGCGAGATCGATATATGCCCAGAGCGTTCAGTACAGTAGATCACTGGAAAGATGGGAGGGATTGTGTGTTTAGATTGTGTGTTTTAAATCAAGGGTTCTAAATTTTGGTAGAACTGAAAAACAGGTTCAGATTGTGGAGTCATTTTGATTGGCTGCCAAAGACATAACCGCGGAGAGTTCAGCAAGCGAATATTGCCAAATTCGCAGTGGGCAATGTCCCCCAAGGTTCAATATGTATTAAAAAATAAATTGTCCTTTTAACTCTTAGAAATATGTTTTCAGAGATGTACATTAAGTTATTACGAAAAAACACATAAAATAGAATTGGTTTACATTCTAAGACTTTTTTTTTTTACTTTAAGTAAGTAAATGAAATATTTTATAAAATGTAGCACTATTTAAATTCTCACTGACCGCTCTTGTTATAACTTGTCAGTACTACTAAATAATTCTAAAGAAATATGTATGAACAAATTTAAAATTCACTGCTAACCGACTAGTGAAGAGAACATAAAAGACAAAATATAGCTACATTTAAAAAAAAAATATTATGTTATTTATAAGAATTTCAAATATAGAAACTACATAATTAGCTTAAACCCCCCACAAATCACCATGCATAGATTAATGCTAAATATATCCTTTGGTTCTGGGACATTGATACATAGGAAAACAGATACATTTCGTGGTCTGCGATTGACACTCATGATATTTATTTATTATTTTTTTATATTTTATTTTACGTTTTTCTTTTTGTACTTTTTTTTCAGCTGATCTCATGGAAAAGAACTTTCGAAAACGGGGTAAAAATATTGTCTTGATCTTACATAGACTAGTTGATTGTATTGCAATAAAAATATGTATAAATTTAATTGTCTGACAATTGGATCTAGAGTATTTGACTTTGAAGACTCTGGATAGTTCGCCATGGGAGTTAAAACCTGCGGACGATTCAACCCTATGAGAGTTAGTTCGCGAAATGTTCGACTCAAAATCGTTGATGACGTTAATCACATGTTTAACCCTTGAGCTGTTATAACCGTTAATGCTTTTGACGATGATATGTATACGTTTCAAAAATTTAATATTTATTTTCCAGTAGAACCACGCATTGGATGCCAAATAGAGAAATATATGTAGTAATATATTTTTTTTTAAATATAGTACAACTTAGACTTGTCAATCGCTACATTACGTAATTTCGTTCTCGCTATGTAGTTAATGTAGACCCTTGGTTCTCAACCGGACGTACGCGTACCCTATGAGGTACAGCGAAAATTATGATGGGTACCAGCGTACATACTTTGGCACCCTTTGGGGTAAAGTCACAAAAAAGTTGAGAACCGTGGATGTATACGACATGTGTACGTGCCATTCTTTACTATAACGTATGGTTACAATAGTTTGGATGTGAAAGTCAGCTACAACAGACACACATTATTATTGTACTAGTTGTATCCTGCAAAACATTGGTAAAGAGTTATATTCCTATAGGTGTGATCAGTAGGCTAGGTTATTTTGGTTTCGGACAGATCCGATTTTTCCATGATTTTTATTACTGTTATTTGCGTCTGACGTTTTTAAACTGGAATACTGTTGCATTAATTATTTACTTTCGATTTAACGCAGATCCCACACATCTATGATTGGTATATATTTTTTTTTCATTCTAAAATATTTTCTGCAATCATTATGGATTTATAATTTTTTTTGGCACAAAGTTAATTAAGCTTTTACAAGTAATTTATTTTACTTAAAAATCAAATTCATCTCCAGGGGAGAGGAGAAGTTAATGGGGATATTGGCGTTAATAGAAATATAACAATATGGTCCTCATAAAATATGGCAAGAGTTCCTTGGATACTCTGCTTCAGAATCCAAACGAAATAGATGCATAAGGGAAAGTTTTAAAACTATGATAATTACTGATCCTAAACCAACGCTGCTTGCTACCACATGTCTTGACTAAGACAAAAGAATTCCAAGTGTAAACAGCGCGATGTTCAGCTTAATAAGTACCTCCACCATCATCTTGTAGCTGCATGAGCTAGACGAGAAAACACTTCTGCTTACATAACCAGTATACCAAGACCACATTGCGGTCGTCTATGATTGTCGGCATTTGAGATTCAAAGTCATGTCAGGAGCTATAGATGACAATGTCAAAAAAAAATTCGTCATTCTTAACACACGCTAGACTAACGAAGATACATGTAGTGTTCTAATAATTTTTTTTGAAGCTATACTACTTAAAATACTCAGTTGGGAACATTTTTGTAACCATTACGTCCTCATTGAATGTCAATTCTATTTTAGACAAATTTGTTCCTTTTTATTTATATAGGGTTATTTATATGTTTTACATCCTCTACCATCCAAAATTAGATTTTTCTAGCATACATAAAATAAAAGTAACGCAGATATTCATCATTTATCTCACCACAGACCGATCAACGTTTGATAATATCCCGAGAGAGAGAGTTATTAAAATAAGACAAGTAAATGTTTCTTGGGTGGCCCAGTACCATTTCTTCGATGAATCTTGTTTGGGGTTTGCGGACCGGGGGCTGGGAACCACTGATTTATAGGACTTTTCAGAACTAGCTTATTACGTTTAGATTAACCGCAATATTATTAAAAGTAAAAACAATCATTACTAGACTAAACATACATAAATTAATACAGTTTCTATTCATATTTCTAAGACAAAGACTATACAAATAAAAATTTAAAGGATGTGTTTATTACCAAAATCTAAAGATTTGTTTGTTTTTTTATTTGTTTTTTTTTTAAATAAATAATGGAAAACCACAGAGCTATAAATATTGCATTATTTTGCCGGTGCTTAAAAAATCTAATTAAAAATATTACTGTCTCAAGTCCGTCCTTCTGTTTAGATCGAGAGTAAGTGTAAAAAATACTGTTTCCTGTTTAAAATCATAATGGCTTCACCTTACGTCTTGATTCGATAAATAAAAAGAAAATCTTAAATGTGTTTTTGCTGATTTGAACTATGAGATTAGAAATGTTATCTAATATAATAGCACACAAATTCTGTAAAATGGTATTATTGAGTTTAATATATAAAGTAATATAAAATGCATTTTAATACATATTTGTTTTTTTCAGGGCTAGGGTTAGGGTTAGGATTAGGGCTAGGGTCAAGGTTAATGTTAGGTGCAATATATATAGACATACCCCGAAAAAAATAATACGGAGTACGTTAGCCGTACCCGTAGCCACTTCGTTTCAAAAAATCTACCGAATTTCCATGAAATGAAATAACGAGCTCCAAATATGATGTAGTATAGGATGAGTTGTTAATTAAAAGATTTGTCCAGCTGCCTTGATTGGTATAAATCTCACTCTCGGTTACTCACTTTTTAAAAATTATTTATCCTATAGTTTGTTATAATAAAATAGAAAACAAACTAAAACTATTTTTTTTTTAATTTTGTTCATAACAGTAAAAAAAAGTTGATTTATAATCAATATCCATCATGACCTATTTGCATAAAAGAATAATATAGTTTACATTATTATTTGTTTTTTTTTGTTTTTTCCGAAACGTGCTGATGTTTTTGTATTTTGAATCAGAAAGCATATGTTTGAATTTGAACAAAGAATACACTTAGATAGATATATATTTAAGTAAATAGATTGATAGATACATTTAGATAAAGCCTTTATTTATATATTAATGGTTTTCTTAAAAAAAATATTAAAATATATTTTTTTTTCAGGTTTAAACCAAACTGAACGTAACAAAGAATATTTTAAAAAAATGTAAGAAAATGTTTTTTAATTAAGTTTAACTCTAAATATTTACACATTGCAGAATTGAAAGTGAGATATCACATTTTACGATCCTTTATTTTATTTATAAATAGGAAAATAAAGAAAAAAAATATTTAATTGCTATGCATTTTTTCATTTAATTTGTTGTTAGAAAAATGTTAATTTGTAATATGATTTTTTTTTCATTTTCGGATTTATTTCCTTTTTTCTTTAGATGCAAAAAAGTGGGTGAACAATGCCATAACGAAAAATTTTGCTGTTCTGGAATCTGCCGTTTACCAACTCATGACTCGTAATAATTAATTTCAAAAATAATTATTTACCTTAGACGTATTAGTTCAGTCTTTTTTGTTGGACATACATATATATATTGTTACAACTCTTAAAAATTCTGTTTATAAATCCAAACCAACACACACGCCGGCGTGGGTTCCAAGAGTATTTACTAATACATGTATCTATAAAAAAAAACAACAACGGCAACATGGCCACTCTCTTGCCGGCTTCTTACGTCACTGTCTCTACTGCGTCATCGCGTTCACTATGTAGACTGTACGGTGCGCACCGAGAGGGTCATAACAATATATATATTACATTATATTAAGGTTTCTAATGTTTGCATATATATATATATATATATATATATATATATATATATATATATATATATATATATATTCAAGAGCTTTGAAATAATGCAATTGCATTTTATGTAGTGCCATATGCCCTGCTGTCCCACAAAGAGAGGAAACATGAGTACTTTATATAGCTACATTGTATATCCAGCACTATAACAGAGGAAACATACGTACTTTATATAGCTACATTGTAGCCCTAGCACTATAATAGAGGAAACAGGAGTACTTTATTTAGCTACATTGTAGATTCAGCACTATAACAGAGGAAACATGAGTACTTTATATAGCTACATTGTAGACCCAGCACGAGGGCTTTAACATACCTGTCAGTTGTGATCTTTATATGGAATTCGTTTACATGATGTTTATTTTTTCTGTTAATACAACCTAGATTTGTCATGCAAAAATATCAATCAGTAGTCTGATTGTTTCCTTCCCTCCAAACCATTGGCACATCAAAGGAAAAGACGGTTGATTACACTTGCCCCGACGTCGTAGACCCTCGACAAATTTTTTAATACATTTATTGGCTGCATATGGTTTGTCCTAACCGCAAAGTTTCACACCAAAACAATCATGATGCGGTTTGTGTAGCTTTTCTTAACATAATTTATGATCAGCCACTAACTGTATCAGAAGCGGATCCAGAAAATTGGAATAGGGTGGGGGCGTGGCTTTTTAATGAAAAAAGCCCGCTGCAAACTGAAAATTTTTTTGGTTTTCTTGATTGTTCTACATAACTTTTTCAGTTCTTAAGTTGAATTAAATTGTATTTTGAAAAAAAAAAACCTTATATTTCGAGCAGCAGCAGAGAAAAAGGGTCCAGACATTAAAGGGGTCGGAGCCATAAGGGGGCCGAGGCCAGGTCGGTCCCCCTGGATCCGCCATTGTGTATAGCCAAATGACTAAACCAGAATATGTTTTTTTTCGTTTCTAGGCTTACTTCTCATAATCATAATAAAAATTTTTGAGCAAACAGTTTATATGAATCACTTGTTGCTTTCCTTGTTTTAGAAACAAAAATGTATAAGATGTGTGTAAAAAAAGTAGGCGGCAAAACTTTACATTTAAATTAATTTTAATTAGCAGTAAATAAGATTGAAAGCATATTTGTATATCATTTAATAGCCTAAAGTGTCACGTTCAATGAATGATCCAAAAAATAACTTCTCGCTATATTTTATGAAAACAAATAAGACCAAGATAAACAAAAGATTTTATGCGTTATTTTGCGCTGTTTTATGAATTGCTACAATTATAAAAAAAAAACAACAGGAATTCTATAGGTTGTTTCCTCACTTATTGCCAAATACCGTAGAATACAGTTTTGCAGCATTGTATAAATTCAAGTAGAAGAAAAACTTGACCTGATTAGAAAAAAAAAAGTTACATATTTGACATCACGAAAAAACAGCCTTCTTAAAGTCATAACTTGTATAAGTCAGCGAAATTTTTTATCAGTTTTTCTGATATATCTTATTCCACCTGGAATTATCCAAGTGTATTCTGCCTGTTTAGCTTATGTTGGCTATGTACATGAATTAGCCAACTGTTTAGTCTTCTATATGATGTGATAACTGTATGGTAATGTGACAGTATTCTTTCCATTGCCACGGTCACCATGGAGAAAAGTACATAATTTACCTTTAGTATATTCTCTAATGAGTCACAACTCGCATATGACTGAAACCCTTTTGATTTGCAAATTGACAAAAATTAGGAGTATCGTAATTAATTATTTGTTTTAATTTTCTTTTCAAAGCGTAGTAATGACGAAAGAAGACATCAGAAGGCTGATGTTACTACTTGGTCTACAAGCAACAGCGATGTTGAGGATGAAGGTAAAGATAATGACGGTTTTGAAATTGAGATTCATGTTTACTACAAGAAGCTTCTGTCAGAGGGTTCAATGCCAGAAAAGAAATTTGAAATCAGAATTGCAATTTAGAAGTAAACGCCTATTGGTCATTCACTGGGACAGAAAGATAATGGAGGAAACTACAGATTATCCAGAGCTGCAGTCACAATTAGACAGATTAGCTGTAGTTTTAACTGGGAAAGATGTTACGAAGATTTTAGTTTTATCTAAAATGCCACCGTGCTTGTAAGGCATAAACCAACGCAACAATACAGCTGTTAAAACTATGTGAGGGTATCTCATGAGATTATTGGTATGTGTTTTGACACAACATCCGTAAACACTGGTGTTACTAAGAGAAAATGTAAATTGTTGCAATAGGGGCTGTTACATTTTGCCTGCCGACATGTGCATGAACTGATCATTGAAGTTGTTTTTTTTTCTCTGTTGCTCCACAGACTTCCCTAACATTTCAATATTCAAACGTTTTAAACGATTTCGGCCTAAGGTTGATCATCAGCTGTATAGTCCGCTAGAGGATTCGAGACTAGATCATCCATTTATAGTAAATCACAAACATACTATTGTGTCATTCCTGCAAGAATGTCTGTCAAATGCCTCAAGTTACATACCAGGTGAAGTTTACAGAGGGATGATCGAAAACTGATTGTTGATATTTGGCGTCAGTGTTAGCAGCCAACCGTACCACTTTCATGCGCTAGGCAAGTACCATATTGTTAGCTGTATGGCGAAAGTAATATATGGCTTCAAGATCTACCTGCTTAAAAATCAGTTCTAGCTCACACCTTCAGAGGTAAAGATTTTGCAAGAATTCTGCTTGTTTGTCACTCAAATTAACGTAAAAGATTAGATCTCATGTCCTGTAAGTCGTGATGCTCCGTTTAACGATATATTGTTATTCAAGCAGATCTCATGCTATGATATGAAAACCAGTTTTGGTATAGTAGTCCAGAGCTGCTTTTTTTTTTCGTTGTTTTCTGAAAAAGTTTCTGAAGCGATGCTGAAGACTGGGTATGACTGGACGGATCGAGTGTTTAAATTGAAGAATTGCACTAATTTGTATAAACGTCATCACTATCTGGAATGCGTTCGGTCGGTATTGATACCAGCTTCGATGAAGTTTATCCAGTATCCTGGGATCAATTGCCGTCATTTGTTGGGGCTAAGTGTATTGTTGATTCCTTTAAGGCGTCAATGATGCAGCCCAGCGGTCAGTTGCACTGATGTCAACAATCACTAAAACGGAATATGAAATGCAGAGATTGCTGCAAGCTGGAGATCATAGAGAGTGCCAAATTTAAAGAAAAGTACACTTAAAATATGTTACAAGCGTTGAACTGACGATAATTAGTAAAGTGTATAGTTTATGTATATAATACAATTTATACATGAATAAACAATCAGTAACTGTTTCATATCAATTATATTTTATGTTATTTAACATTAGAACATGTCTAATTCACTGTAATTATCGTTTAATGTTGATTTTTTTAAATTTATTGTTTATATTAAAATAATTCAAGTCATTAAAGAAGATTCTATAAACTTCAGTCTCAATGAGCGACCTCTAAATGCAATTCAATTACAATAAAATTATGCATGAAAGTATAGAAATATAAAAGGAAAAAAATGTAGAAACAATGCAATATTAAATTGCACAAAAACAAATTTGAATCACCGTAATGTTGGGGATAAGTGAAATGAATATGACGTGCGGAAGATAATACAGATTTAAATAGGGAAATATAAACGGGGACGGATGGTCGTGCGGTAGAACGAAATTTTTCATGTCTTGGCTCAAGTTCCCGATATATCTCCCGTGGTGCCTCCATGGCCATTGCACTATCGGCTATGGTGGGGATGAAAGAAGGGCACCATAAAAACCGTCCCATTAGTGGTTTATAGGATCTAAGAGATTTCATCTCATCCTTACAGGGACTTCACACAAAAGGGAAATATAAAATACATATAAAAAAGACAAAAAATATCAATATTGGTTTCTACAATTTTAAACTTTTAAAAAATTAATGATGAAATATAGGTCAAGTGAGCTTGAAATGGGGGAGTATGAATTAATCAGAATGCACAATTGTGTGGCTATGCTTGAATCTGACCTATTAAGAAACAGTCGTTGTAATTAAAAAAGTATCCATGTCTCGGTATAAATAAGTAATGATTAACACTGATCAGAATATATATATATATATATGTGACGTGTAGAATTGCACTTCTCCCCCACCAACCCCAGTTCACCACAGGGTCAAGGTTCCAGCCGCTATGTTTGTGTAGATTCGTTTCGTCGACGTCGCCTTCCCCCCAATCGTTTCACTGACGTTCTTCCCCCTCCCCCCCCAAAAACGTTTCGGTGACAGACATCGCCGTTTCCCCCTCCCCATAAACGTTGCACCAACGTATTCGCCCCAACCTTATTAAAGACGTGAATAGTAGTAGTTGAGTTAGTAAGGTGCTCTGAGTTAGTAAGGTGCTGACAGACATATGAGTTAGACGTAGTTAGTTCGGTGTAGACAGTTCTAAGATTCTAAGAGTTAGTTGTAAACTTGTAGTGACATTTGTTTAAATAGACATCATTAGACAAAGGACTTATATTGTATATACATATATATTCATTTATGTTTAGAAGCAATTAAAGTTTAGATCTGTTGTGTTCATATACCAAGCCTTGGCGTTGATATATTTATTAGTTAGAAAAGTTAACGTTACATATTTGAAAATAATAACAACGTAACAATATATATTTATATATATATATATATATATATATATATATATATATATATATACATATAAAATAAAGTAATTAGTAAATTAGATTTACATTTTTAAAACTATAGAAGACTTCGATCTCAATGTCAAATAATTAGAATTTACCTCTGTAGCTTCGTCCACATTACATATTTTGATATCTTCTCTATAAGTTTCCTGTCATCTGTTAAGATTCAGTTAGAAATATTTGAACGTTTATTAGTCTGTCTTCGTTCATCTTCAGTCTACATCTATAGTTAAACCATGTCAGAATGATAAAGTTTCTGTTTTTGTTATTGGCTTTGTCTTTCTTCCTTAGTTTTTTACAGCTTAGTGGTTGGTGCACTAAGTTTAACGTCTCTTTCTTACCAACAGTTACGTTGTCTATTAACCTAAATTAGGTTTATTGGCTTTTATCATTTTTTTACAATAAAAGTTTGTTAGCCAGTTTTGGATTCAGATGCTGTACATGACCCTTGACACATAAGGTAATGGGTATTAAATTTAAATTAACCAACTTTTTTCAATCTGGGTCACTGGAGGTTGCTAGGAATTGGACAAATCTTTACTCCTACTAAACAAAGGTTTAACCCTAAACTTTTTATTCAACGAAATATATAAATGTGCTCCTAGACGTATGTACTAAAACTTGACTTATTTAAGTGATTCAACAGCTGTAGAGCTATACTTAAAATATCGTTTAAGTTTTCATTTTGGTAAACATCTTAATTTATTTTTATACTTTGAACACTTGGGATCAGTCAATAATGACTGGGCTTTAAAGTACAATAACAAAATACAATAGTTGAACAATTTTTTTTCGATTTATTGATCTCAGATTATGTTAATCTCGACACTCTAAGCTAATACACAATAAATCCGAAACTTGAAAATAGTGGACTCTAATGTTTGAAAACTGTAGCGCCAAAATGTTAAGTCATTTAACACAAGGTCCAGTAAACAGTTAAGTCATTTAGCACAAGGTCCAGTCAACAGTTAAGTCATTTAGCACAAGGCCCACTCAACAGTTAAGTCATTTAACACAAGGTCCAGTCAACAGTTAAGTCATTTAGCACAAGGCCCACTCAACAGTTAAGTCATTTAGCACAAGGTCCAGTCAACAGTCAAGTCATTTAACACAAGGTCCAGCCAACAGTTATGCAATTTAGCACAAGGTCCAGTCAACAGTTATGTCATTTAGCACAAGGTCCAGTCAAGAGTTAAGTCATTTAACACAAGGTCCAGTCAACGGTTATGTCATTTAGCACAAGGTGCAGTCAACATTTAAGTCAATTAGCTCAAGGTGCAGTCAGCAGTTAGGATTGCCTTGTGGCTTGCAAACAAAAAAACCTAACAGGGGACACGCGTAACATCAGACTCTATACAGCCACGTGGGTTCGTTAGTTGAATAATATGTTGTATTCATAGTCTACAATGTACAGGTTATAATAAGATTTATTCACAGTCTACAATGTACAGGTTATAAGATTTATTCATAGTCTACAATGTACAGGTTATAATAAGATTTATTCACAGTCTACAATGTACAGGTTATAATAAGATTTATTCACAGTCTACAATGTACATGTTATAATAAGATTTATTCACATTCTACAATGTACATGTTATAATAAGATTTATTCAGTCTACAATGTACAGGTTATAATAAGATTTATTCACAGTCTACAATGTACAGGTTATAATAAGATTTATTCACAGTCTACAATCTACAGGTTATAATAGTCCAGACGACAAAAACAAAACAACAAAGTCCACTATTCGTACAACTAATCCATTAGGAACGAGTCTACGTGTTATCGCTGGAGATGTGCTGATGACGAACTTGATGCATCAACAGACCTGGGGGTTCTCCACTTCTTCTGTCCGTCCTCTCCGCCCTTTTCATCGGATCTCCTGTTCGATCTGTTCTCTCGTTGGCCCTTTGTTCGTCCATCCTATGAACCACAGCACAGTTCCTTTTATAGGTAGTCCCACCCACGCCTAATCCATTGTTTTTTTCGCCAAAATGGAGGATGAAGCTCATTGCGTGAGTTGCAGTTCAAATAACACTATCTCATCACTTGTACTAAGGCGGGGGTGAACGAGCGAATTAACAATGTGTAGTGTAGGCGTACAAAAGTCGTGAGTGCATCATTTATCTCGGGGCAGGGCTACGACCAGGGGGGGTGGGGGGTGAAGCAGAGTTATAACACTGCCCCCATCTTAAGTCTGTTCGTTTCGAACAGACATTTCACGGATGTGATATTATACATGGTTCTGAGTAGCTTTGACAATTTAGATCCCATCAACCGAAGTGCAGTTTTCTGATTCAGCAGGTAATCAGAAGAATTAGACTTGACAATCACAGTCTTCACATTGTGTGGGAAACCGAACCCGCTCATGCTCTCAGTGTGACAGTAAAGGTCAGCTAAGAGCATGTCTTGCGTCAGGGAGAACACGATGACGTTCAGGTCGGTGCCTTTGGGTATGTTTAAGTCCGTCCCCACGTCGATCTGTGTATTATGCATGGGTTACTTCTCTCCTGAACACACATTTAGCCGCCTGATCTCCTCGCAGTATTTATTAGCATCTGATTTGCTGAACGTCCTCCATTGATGTGACACAAAATAATCAGGCAATGGTTGGCGTAAACAAACATCACAATGGCGAAACACATTTACACAACACATCACATAGGCGAAAAAACCAAGTAGCAGTAAAGCAGTGTTTTGAATTTAACAGATCTAGGTTGACTGTACAATGTACTGACTAGATTAAAGTCAATGGCCAGATTAGTCTAGGTCTTGCTCCGATCTGCTCTGCTCCGATATGCTACGCTCATCTCGGTACTATTCTGTACTTTTCGTCTCTGCTTCTCAGATGGCTCATCTTGATTCACCAACGTCTTAGGTGGCTATATCTAGTCACCAATTTCTCAGGTGGCTTATCTCTAGTAACCAACTTCTCATGTGGCTCATCTCGGGGCTTAAATAGATCATAGTTGTTTTTTTTTTTTTTTTTTTTTTATTTATATCAAAGATATTAACACCACTTACGTAATAACACACTAGTTTAACACCACTTACGTTATAACACACTAGTTTAACACCACTTACGTAATAACACACTAGTTTAACACCACTTACGTAATAACACACTAGTTTAACACCACTTACGTAATAACACACTAGTTTAACACCACTTACGTAAATGATATAAACATTTAACACCACTAACCTACAAAACTAACAAGTTTAACACTACGGACGTACATATTACACAAGTTTAACACCGATGGCGTACATAACACACGCGTTTAACACTACTAAGGTACATAACATACGCGTTTAACACCACTGGCGTACTTAACACACACGCTTAACACCACTTACCGACATAACACACATGCTTAACACTACTAACGTACATAGTACAGACGTTTAACACCACTGACGTATATAACACAAACGCTTAACACTACTTACCTACAAACACTACTAGCGTACACAACACACATGTTTAACACCACTGAGGTGCATGACGCACTTATTTTAACACCACTGACGTACATAACACACAAGTTAAACAGAACTGACGTACACGAAATACACGTTTAAAACCACTGACATACATAACAAATACGTTTTATACCACTTTATATTCCATAAGAGTAATATTATTTACAATTCACTTAAATGATCAGAATTTCTATAGCAGTGAGTCCGGAAACTAAGTTATGACTAAAACATACTAAACAAACGCACGAAAACATCATTTTACTAATGTCGTCATCATTGGTTAAATTCTAAATCAATAAACTATACACAGTTAACGGATGTCCAGTTATTTACTCTACATGCACAAGGGCTGTCAATTCATTCACTCAATACAAAGAGGATTATTAAATGCAATGAGTTGCGTTATGCAGCGCTTTTTGTTTTAATAATACAAAATATATTAGAACGCAGTGGCTACGGCACCATCAAGCACAATTATATTAGGGTTAGGAATATGGCTGGTGTCCGTATTTTTTTCGGGTACCAGCAATTATATTAGGGTTAGGAATAGGGTTAGGATTAGGGTTAGGGATATGGTTAGGGTTAGGGATAGAATTAGGGATAGGGTTAGGGTTAGGGTGTGCAGTAATATCTATTGCTGGTACACGGAAAAAAAATGCCGAGTCCCGCTTGATGGTACCGTAGCCACTGCGATATTAGAAAGCCTTCGTGTCACACAGAAATAACACGTAAGTTGTGCAACCAACATAATTATGTCTAAAGGAAAAATAATGTGCTGGAAGGTCTTTCCGGTGCGTTGCGCCACGAATAAACATTGGCGTCATGGCAACTAGATTCGTCGCATCATTGTTTTTTTGAGTCAAATAACATTTAGCTGATTCCTTAAGGTATCCTCAAACCAAGCGAATTTCGCGTATCTAGCTTGCTCGTGAAATTCGCTTCTCTTTTGCGGCAATGTATTGATATGGAGATGCTCAATCCGCGTAGAATTTCCGCGGTGGTGCACAGAAATTTCGCGGCATCGCTTCTTGCAGAGTTTTTTCGCGTTTCGCGAGTGTAAACAATCCAAAATGTCTGCTTAGAAACATCGACTCAAATGAAAACCAAGGCTAAAATTGATATAAATATCTTAAAATTAACAAATAAGACTTACAATTATATATATAATAATGAATTATATCAGATTATACCAAAAAGTAAGTGTTTTCTTCACTTTTTACTTGTAAAATACAATAACTGTAGAGAATGGATAATAATAAGAAAATGTCTGCCGACGCCGTCAAACAAAAATAAAAAGAAAACTTAAAAGATCAGTATATCCGGTCGGCTGACGCCCACTTTCGATTCGCCTAGGTGTAGCGAGGGTTTTTTCGCGCTTAGAAAAATCTCACGTGAGAAATAGCGCAGCGGAAAGTTTCGCTTTGGTTTGAGGATATCTTTATAATACCATCCGGATATGGTATTGTTTACGAATCGAACACTGAGATTCTTTTCACTTGTATATAGTCCACACATAATTGTATGTCGCCATCTTTTGTTTTCATTAGAATTGTTACGAGAGTAAGCATATTTTTTTGTATCAATAGTTAACACTTTCTTACATGGAGTAAATAATCAACACATATAATTAAATCAATAGTACTCAAATTAATGTTGTGGTCCTCAACTGTGTGTACGAGTACTCACTCCAAGGGGTACGGGTTAAGTTATGCCAATATATGAAGTGAAATATAATTTTCGTTCAAAACTACCCAGAGTTTTTAGATGGTCACCCGTTTGGTGCATGACTCATCCACAAACCCCCGTACCAAGCATTGCTTTTTACCAAGTCTCTGCTCTTTGTTGGATTTTCTATTTAATCTCTGCTCTTGGTTCGACCTTCCTATTGAATCTCTTCTTTCCGTCCAACCCTCATATCGAATATTAGCTCTTGGTCTGACCACCTATCGAATCTCTGACTTTCGTACAACCCTTCTGTACAATCTTTGTTTTGGTCCGGCCTTTATTGTCAATTGTTAGTATATTCTGGAACATTTATTACCCGTGAATAAATATTAGGCCCACATATATATTAACTCCTCTTGCACACTGAACACCTAATGTGTTTATACTTTCATTATAGCATGACATAATCTTAAAGTGATATTGTCCTAAATAAACTAGTATGACCACCAACAAACATGTCAATAAGCAAAAGATAATCTTTATTACTAATCATCATACTGCTGTGACGCACAAGTAAGTAATTGTAAATAACACCTATACATACACGTTACGAAAAATAATGTATACAAAGAATGCATTGTATAATCACGCTCACTAATCTAGAGATTTTTCTTTTTTTTTTGAAAACATAATATATTACTCTTGTTCGCACAGAAAAAAATATTGGTATTGATTTGTTAATCCGTTCAATATGCAGGAAAAATCTAAATGTTGAAAGAAACTTCACCAGTAATTAGCTGTGGACGCTAATCATATAATTGTGCTCATATTCTACGATTTAAGAATTGCGGCTTTTGTAATCTATGTATTCCACCTAGTGGAATATTTACTTATAGTCCAACTAGTCTGTACTTTTTTCGTAACTCTACCTCAAAATGTAGAAAAGTTTGTCCCCAGGCACCCCTCACAAAAAAAAAGTTCATTTATGTTCATATTGGAATGTACTTCTCTGTTGTGACCACTTGTGACGAAAATAATATGTCGATGTGTCCCACTGCATTACCGTTTCTATAAACATTGTTGTACGAATAGCATCGGTGAAAAAGTCGGCTATATATCAATAAATGACTGATAATGTTTACTAAATAATGTTTTGAAGAGTTTCAATATAAAATAATGAGATAAAATGTAAAGAAAAGTAATTGTAAAAAAATTACATTTCATGATTTTTTTTTTAAACAAACATTTTTTTTTTTGTTTGATCCAAAAATAAAAATAAAATATCATATATATAGTACATTTTTTTTTCATCTGTTATAGCAAAAAAAAATATTTCATTAAACATAAAATGATGAAGAAAAATACTAATACATCAATAAACACTTGTAAAAAGTTTGGCC
This sequence comes from Bulinus truncatus, assembly GCA_021962125.1. Taxonomy (NCBI): domain Eukaryota; kingdom Metazoa; phylum Mollusca; class Gastropoda; family Planorbidae; genus Bulinus; species Bulinus truncatus. The sequence goes on from JAGDYQ010000174.1 coordinate 968,608, forward strand.
CAAGGATTTTATTTATATTTTAATTAAAACATAATGTCGTATCCCACTTGTACTCTTATTAAATCAGACGACACAACTCCTTGTATTGTAAAAGAATTAACTGAACTTTTTAATGCGTGATATATACAGATGAGAATATGATAATTCAATATAAACACTTGAGAAGATGAATCAATAAATCACATGTATAATTCTATACTTTATCACACACGATAAATACTAAGATCAATATTAGATGAGAGATGTGGCAATAAATCACAAGTAACTGCTATCACTATAAACCAGTACACAAGTCTATAACTATTATAACTCTCGACTGCACTGTCCACTAAGTCCACGTGTTATATCTAGTATCCCCTTCATGGGTCTCTAGTCTCTCTCTCTTGTGTGTGTGTCTCCGTCCCTTCAACAACCGTGGTAACTTCCCTATTTTCGGATATATCACCCCCTCATATTGCATCACTGGGTTGATTGCATCACTGGGGTGATTGCATCACTGGGGTGATTGCATCACTGGGGTGATTGCATCACTGGGTGATTGCATCACTGGGGTGATTGCATCACTGGGGTGATTGCATCACTGGGGTGATTGCATCACTGGGGTGATTGCATCACTGGGGTGATTGCATCACTGGGGTGATTGCATCACTGGGGTGATTGCATCACTGGGGTGATTGCATCACTGGTGATTGCATCATGCATACCTGACCCTGCAAGCACTTACAGGGGATAGGACACCCCATTATCCCCAAAAAAATTTCATTACCTAATAAAATTTTGGCAATATCAACAATTTTAAATAAAATCATCTAACATTACTTTCTTGCCATTGTTTATAGCATTACAGGCTTATGGTATATCATTATTAATTATTCTATTATTTCTCAATCTTTTCAATAAAACAAAATGTAATACATGTCAATCTTCAAAAAATATAAATGCAATTACATCTCTATACATATGTCAATAATAAACGAATGTGTAACAAACTTTGAAAAGAAAAAAGAAAAAAAAATATATGGTTCTCCTTGAGTAGATGTGCAGTCCATCATCTCATCAATATCAGGACGACGATAGATATGTGTAACATGTATCTTACTACACTGTCTTGCTTCAATGATGTCAGGTCAAAGTTTAAGCACAAAAAAATCAATAATTGTCTTTTCACATAATAGTCTCTACACAAAATAGTCTCTACAGAAAATAGTCTCTACACAAAATAGTCTCTACACAAAATAGTCTCTACACTAATAAATGTCCATGGCAAAATTGTTTTCACAGTGTTCACGTTTAACATTGTCAGGATGACAATATGAGCAACGACTGCTCACAGTAACGATGAATTGTTCCATTAACTGCGACGAAAAATTGAGCAAAGACTGCTCACAGTAACGATGAATTGCTCCATTAACTGCGACGAAAAAATTGAGCAAAGTGTGCTCAACGATAACTTGCGTTGATAAAAACAGTATTGTGACATCAGCTCAAACAACAATAACTCAATCAACGTACATGCGTGTGTGACAAAATCGTTGAACATCTCAGTGTCGATGACGACATTATAAAACTACTCCATTTAAGTAGAAATCCACATTCATTAATTGTCTGTAGGTGTCCCAATTATCATTCTAGACAATAGATCTGAAATATGATTGTTTGTACCCTTTATTCTTGAATCGTATTTTATGTCTTGTTTGTTGCCTAGCTTCATTTCTTTTTCTTTGAATCCAGTTCTTTACAATAGTTTCTGTGTTATCTTTGGATACTCCTGGCACATTACCAATAATCAAATCACATACAGGATTATCTAGTATAATAGCTTCACATATACCAGCTATCCATGGTGAGTCTATTTCGATGGTTGCTACGTCACACGACTTTATAGTACCATCTCCAAGCTTGATGTGTGTTTTCTTTGACATGTACTGATCTTTGTTAACCAGACTTCTTTTAACAACTACAGTAGTACAACCTGAATCTCTAAGACATTTTATTTGTTGACCATTAACAATAGCAGGATGAAATATTATTTGACCTTTTGTATTTATAATATTTGCACAGTATTGTTCTGTTTCACCATTATCTTGAACTTTCTGTTTTGGATATTTTCTATCAGCATACTTTTGCGTAGAATTAAGTTATGGTCTGTTTCTGTTTTGACGTAAGTGAAGTTTTTCTGGTCTATGTTGTTCTAGTTCTTTCTTTCTTAAGTAGCAGAACTACAAAATGTGACCTTTTCTCTTACAATAATGACAAATTCTTCTTTCAAAATAAACTTTATTATCTTTAGATTGACTCATGTATCTTGGTTTGTATATATCATTCTTTAATTTGTGTGTTTCATTCCGTGGTTTGAATTTATCGATAGATGCACAAATGTCTGATATACTTATTTCATCATTGGGATAGCAATCTTTATAGTCACTTAGAACTTTTATTAGGTCTTTGACAGTTTTTACATTCCTTTGTTTAATGAAGGAAAACACTTCTCTAGTGCACATGTTAAGAACTTTGTCGACTACCATCATTTCTAAAATCTCAGTTGGTTTATTTATGTCAACTTTTGCCATCATAAGCCATGATTTTAAATCACTCATAACTAAATCAATGAACTGTTGAGGTTGTTCTTTATTTGACATTTTTAGTTCATGAAATCGGTGACGATAATGTTCTTCTGTTTTATTAAAATATTTTAGACGTTTCATCTTTATATCTTCATAAGTCAACTCAGCATAGTTATGTATTGACATGTTTGCTTTTCTTGCATCATCTTTTACAAGCATGAAAAGTTCCGACTTCCATTCACTGATTGGAATTTTTTGTAGCTGACATTGTTGTTCAAAGAATTGTAAACATGTGTCAATATCTTCAGTTTTACCATTGAAAGGTTGCATTTTTAATTGAGTCGAGTAATTTCCTTTTGACCCTTCTATTACAGTTGTTGTATTATCTTTAGTTGCAGCTATTCTTGCTAGTTCTAGTTCATGATTTAATTTTCTTTCTAATTCTTTTTCTTCATAGTTTCTTTTTCTTTCTAATTCTTCATAGTTTCTTTTTTTCTCTAATTCTCTTTCTTCATAGTTTCTTTTTTTCTCTAATTCTCTTTCTTCATAGTTTCTTTTTCTTTCTAATTCTTCATAGTTTCTTTTTAATTCTCTTTCTTTTATTCTCTCCTCTCTTTCTCTATCCTCATTTTCTTTTTTGTCTATATATTCCAACAATTCCAACAATTCTTTACCTTTGAGACCTAATTCTTCTCCTATAATTTTGTATTGTGTCCATTTTTCTTCTTCTGTTATTTTCTTGTTATTTTCAGACGTATAAACAAATGAAAACGTTGGAATGTCACGTGGTAATATAACTAATCCAAAATATGTCGAGAAATATTTCAAGAATAAAATGTTATTCTTACCGTTAAGTTTCAGAAAATTCTTCCTTTGTAGCGTATGTCCAATGAAGGAATACACAAATAACGAAGTCTTTTAACACTGCAGAGACGTACAACTGGATTTACTTTCGCTTTTAGCTGCCACCAAAAAATACATAAGTTTAATATTCCATGAGACCATGTGGCAATATCAATCACAACTATTCCATCATTGTATAATACTATATACGCTACATACAGATAAAATGCTAAAAATTAATATTCGATGAGAGATGTGGCAATAAATCACAAGTAACTGCTATCACTATAAACCAGTACACGAGTCTATAACTATTATAACTCTCGACTGCACTGTCCACTAAGTCCACGTGTTATATCTAGTATCCCCTTCATGTGTCTCTAGTCTCTCTCTCTTGTGTGTGTGTCTCCGTCCCTCCAACAACCGTGGTAACTTCCCTATTTATAGGATATATCACCCCCTCATATTGCATCACTGTGTTGATTGCATCACTGGGTGATTGCATCACTGGGGTGATTGCATCACTGGGGTGATTGCATCACTGGGTAATTGCATCACTGGTGATTGCATCATGCATGCCTGACCCTGCAAGCACTTACAGGAGATAGGACACATAAGTTAAATAATTAACGCAGTAAATTTGTATATTAAATACAAAACGTTGTTATTTTTTCCAATAAAGATGTTGCATCTAAATTGAATTTTTTTATACTACTAAAAAGACATTTAAGATAAAAAATAAAATAGGTCATTAGATGCATTCAAGGAACATGACATGTAGAATAATGAACAACACTTTTAACAACATTCGGAGTTAAGCCTATTTCAATCGATTCACAATTGTTGTATGTCTTGACAAAGCAATTAGGCTTAACAGACTGTAAAACATATGTTTATTATAACCAGTCTCTTTTTACTTCCAAGTAATGTGAGAACACCATTTTAAACAGTGAGAACTGCTGGTTGTATTGAGCTGAGGTCTCTCTATTATTACTATAGTTGTAAACAGGTAAGAGCTTAATTTAAATGTACTCTTATTTACATTGCTAACACCAGAGAATATTAAACCTCAGCAGGCCCGTAGCCAGGTCAAAATTCAGCAGGGCTACAATACCCAGCAAAGGGGGCATCTTTACTTTTCTTTTTCCTCTTTTTTAAGCGGGGGGCACTCCACACCTAGAGGGCGCACGGCCCCCAGTGCCCCCCTTGGCTACGGGTCTGAACCTCAGATCTATTTAAAGGTGGTGTGTGTGTGTGAAGTCCCTGTGAGGATGAGATGAAATCTCTTAGATTCTATAAACCACTAATGGGACGGTTCTTATGGTGCCATTCTTTCATCCCCACCATAGCCGATAATATGATGGCCATGGAGGCACAACGGAAGATATGTCGGGAACTTAAGCCAAGACCTGAAAAATGTCCTTAGTACTCGCCGGAGACTGAACCAGGTACCTTCAGGTCGATTGTCGAGCACTGTACCAAACGACCATCCGTCCAATCTGCTCTTGATCTGACCCACCTATCAAATCTCTGCTCTTCGTTCAACCCTTCTGTACAATCTTTGCTTTGGTCGGGCTTTTATTGTCAATTGTTAGTAGATTCTGGAACATTTACGGCCCGTGATCAATTATTAGGCTGTCGTTTAACATCTTACTTTTTAAATAGGTAACATCTAAATTTAAGTAAGCTTTTATTTACATTGTTAACACTAGATAACTACATTTAGATGTGAGTGCAGAATAATACATGAGTTTCAATAAAAGAAAAAAAAAATAATGTAAGTATATGTTTGTTTAAATTGCTAACATCCGAGAAGATTACTTTTATATGGTAAAATCTAATTATGATTATGCAGTTTTTTATTAACTCTTAATCGACGGCAGGTTTTTGGCCATTTTTCATTACCAAACATGTGTTTTTTATTGTGGACTATGTTGTCTGTTTTCTTTATAGCCCATATATGAGTTATAAATCATTGTTTTCTACTTAAAAACTATGCAGTTTATTTCTGTGAAAATGAGACTTGATAATGTTTAAAAAAAAGAATTTAACAAAAAAAAAATTGTTTTTTTTTTATTTTTTTTTTAAAAGTGTACAAACACCAATAAGACAAAAAACTAGTTTTAAAAACAAACACATATTTTTTAGACGTTTTATTAATCTATATTTATTTCTGAAAGGAAATATTCAGTTTTCAATCAATTTCTTTAAAAAATAAATGTTTGGTGACTTTTTTTTTCATATATGCATATTTTCTCTCATTATTCTTATAAAAATGGTATATTTCAATTTTTTTCGTTCCCAAAATATTTTTTTCTCAGTATATATTAAATATATCATTCTTTTGATAATTAAATTGTAGTTTAATTAAATCTATATTTTATCATAATATTTAGTTATTTTATTAGAATTATCAATAAATTAAAATCAATAAGACTAGGTAATAATCAGGTTTGAAGGCAAAAAAGAAAAAAATATATAATTAGTTAAAATGTTTGGCTTACATAAATTACTATCAATTACGGATCAAAAATCTAAATGTGAAAACAAAGCATTTAATAATTATTTATTTTAAAGTAAATTTTATTAACTAATTTTCATTAAAAAGATAATTTCGAACTAAATCCACACAACATTCTTTTCCACTCTTCTTGATACATGTACTCTTTCCTCTGCACTTGTAGCTTTCAGATATTTCTCTACATCAATGACCCAACTGTTTCTTGATATCGCAAATTGTTTCTTAGTATCCTGAATATGTTTAGGGAGAAAAAAAATTAATTTAAATTAGCTTGTGATACTGTGACAAACAATTTCTATCTTTCATAAAGCACAAAAACACACACACTACACTTAACATTTTTTCTTCTCAAAACCTTGTCATTTGAATAGTACAATCTACATGTACTACATTTATTTACTATTATTGGGTCTATTGCATGTTTAAATAAAAGAGTGGCTTAGTCGCAAGAGGTACTGCAGCACTTTCACAAATATTACCAAAGTCTACAATGAGTTCTTCAGAAAAGTGTAATTGTCCATAATTATTAGGTCTGTGTAACTCTTAAGATTCATTTATGGAAATATTTTCATATGGTTGAAACAATGTCATGCATTTCATTTTTATGTATGTCAGTAGTGTTCTTACTTTACATAATTTGTCATTAAGGTTTTCATTTTCAGGATTTGTAATTTTTAAAAAACTCAGAATAGCTTTAAATCTGTCAAAAGACATAAATGCACAAGCCCAGAATCCATTATAAAGAGGCTTTTTACCCCAAAATCTGTCAATACTAGGTGTCACGGGTTGTGACTAATCTGTCGAAACCATCCCCTTTACTCCAACCCTTAACTTAATAGTATTACTAACGTTAAGATGTATATTATACCATGTATAATAATATACGTTCCCATTCTCCCTTTTTACCCCACCCACGTAATTGCGTCATCGGCCAGGTGGTCCGCGGAACGGGGAAGAATAACTCTTCTCGGTGAACGGGGCAGCGGCTGACAGAAACACGTTACATTCCTCGCGGAATTCTCCCTGACCACTTTGCCCTGGTCAACTGCCGACAAAGGGATGGATGTCCAGTTACTCCTGTCTTTGTCGGTATGACGTACTTCTCCCCCTCCCCATCTAGGCTTCACCCCCTGATTTGAAACAGATATTATAATTGATTGGCTAGGGGTCACGTGGAAGAAAGTGTTTGAGTAATGTAAGATAGATTTATAGACATTCGACCGGTGGGCCGGGTCGTGACTAGTCGCAATTGGACTGAGTGATCTCTGAGTGAGAGAGACTATTGATGTGTCTCTGATTGGAAGTTAGAGAGAAATACAAAGCGAGAGAGTTAAATCGTGATAAAGTCATTTTTCCTTATTCATTTTATATTGGATTACTTTGCTGCAGTTTGCATTATCTTTGCTTATGATAAGTCACCAGATCCCTGTTACGGACTGGTGCCTTTGTATAAATAAAATATATCTTGTTGTTGTACACACGACTTGCTGAATTGATCATCGTCCTGTGTTGTACGTTTAATTGTTGGTGAGACTGTGGGTGGTGGAAACACAAATACGGGTCATCACTGAGTCAGCCCTCATACTCTTAGCAACAAGCCAAGGGCACCCTCATAAGGGTCCTCAACACTAGGGCCTTTAACTATTCTTTTATACATTATCAGTCCACAAAAGCAATACAATTCCTCTGGTGTAATACCAAACAAACCCTTTTAAATAATTACGTTTGTGGTCCATGAATCTTTGCGTAATCATTAGTATACTGGCTTATGTGAGTTACTATATCCAGTGTGAAGTATAGTTTGAAGAAATCCATGGCGTGGAAGAACCTCTTTGCACTATCTCTTGTTCTAACTTCTTTCAAGTGAATTCCTGAAACCCTTTCTGGTAGAATTGAAGGAGGTGACTTTCTCACCTTAGCCATTGAAGCTGTGTCAAATAAAAATAATGTAATTAATTATAAATTAAGTATTTTTTTTTCATAAAATTAATGTTTTAAATGTAATAATAAAATATAGAAATAATATATATATAAAATAAAACAGAAGATTATAGTACATATATCCGTGTCCTCTCCTATCAGCTAATTTTTGTTTATCAATCAGCTGAGAGCTAAAGATGTATATAGTACCATGCTTAAATTGGAAAAAACAAAATATTTAACATGCATTTCTAAGTTGTTTGTTTTTTTTTTAATTATTAATACACTTACAATATTTTTCTGCTAAAATGTTATATCTAGCGTGATATTATTTGGTTATTTAGCATATAACAGACCATAAATCTTAAAAAATAAAACGAAAAAAAAATACAACATGTTGTTGTGAGCATTTGTATACTTACACATGAGTATTAGATGCATTCAAACTTCCATTAAACGAAATATTTTCGTTATCTGAAACATCAGAAACGTCGGTTACATCCCAGACTTCATCTTCTTATGAATCTAACTTGGAATCGGGCTGAAAATCTACGTCAGAATCCATTATAATGAGCAGGTGGAAGTGCGTCATTCCTTAGCCGGCTTCAAAATGGCGTACGGAGGAAGTGTCGTTATCGGCTTTGTTTACGTTTTTAAAGTCGCGAGAATTTATTTTTATTATCAAATTTCCTGAATATATTTTAAATTGTAATGCATTAAGTCCATTTTATTACACTAAAATAACAATTAAATAAAAAAAAATAATATTATTTGTATTAAGTTTAAAAAATTGCCAAAAAAAGTACTTTTCTTTCTATTCCGTCGTTTTAGATGTTAAGTTAAAAAAAATAGATAAATATAGCATTAGCCAAAGATAGGAAGGAAGGTAGTGTGCTGTAGAAGTGTGTGGGCATAAGGTTGATGAGTCGTGTGTAACTCTACATAAAGATGATGTGTCGTGTATAAGTTACATAAGGGTAATGTGTCGTGTAAAAGTCTACATAAAGGTGATGTGTCGTGTGTAATTCTACATAAAGATAATGTGTCGTGTATAAGTTACATAAGGGTAATGTGTCGTGTTTAAGTCTATATAAGGTTGATGTGTCGTGTGCAATTATACCTAAGGGTGATGAGTCGTGTGCAAGTCTACATAAGGGTGATGTGCCGTGTGTAAGTCTACATAAGGTTGATGCGTCGTGTGTAAGTCTACATAAGGGTGATGTGTCGTGTGTTAAATTTACATAAGGGTAATGTGTCGTATGTAAGTCTACATAAGGGTGAAGAGTCGTGTGAAAGTCTACCTAAGGGTGATATGTCATGTGCAATTCTACCTAAGGGTGAAGAGTCGTGTGTAAGTCTACCTAAGGGTGATGTGCCGTGTGTAAGTCTACATAAGGGTGATGCGTCGTGTGTAAGTCTACATAAGGGTGATGTGTCGTGTGTTAAATTTACATAAGGGTAATGTGTCGTATGTAAGTCTACATAAGGGTGAAGAGTCGTGTGTAAGTCTACCTAAGGGTGATATGTCATGTGCAATTCTACCTAAGGGTGAAGAGTCGTGTGTAAGTCTACCTAAGGGTGAAGAGTCGTGTGTAAGTCTACCTAAGGGTGATATGTCGTGTGTAAGTCTACCTAAGGGTGATATGTCGTGTGTAAGTCTACCTAAGGGTGATATGTCGTGTGTAAGTCTACCTAAGGGTGATATGTCGTGTGTAAGTCTACCTAAGGGTGATATGTCGTGTGTAAGTCTACCTAAGGGTGAAGAGTCGTGTGTAAGTCTACCTAAGGGTAATGTGTCGTGTGTAAGTCTACATAAGGGTGATGTGTTAAGATCAAGACGAAAGTAATCTTTTAAGTTTTATATGGCTATGGCTTTATGGGCTAATGTTTGGGATGAGTAAGCCCTGTTATATTTTTTTCTATTATAGAATTAATAACTTAGAAAATATAGTTCTCATCAGGACTTTATGAACAATGAACCGTAAGTTCCTGCTGTCAGATTACTATACTTTAATTTAAAGGAAAAAAATATATTTAATATTTTAACATTATAAAATGAATTTTTTTTATAATTTTTCAGACATGTCAACATTTTTCATCATTTTAGTGTTAACAACTATGACATATTCGGTAAATGACAGATATTTTGGTATGTAACATAATTATTTTTAAGTTTATAAATAAAGATTTAACGTAACTGATTATTTTATAATACAATATTAATGTTTTTTTTTTAAATGGTCTTTTGTTATCAAAGACTGTCTAACTCTATTTTTAAATATTTCAAAAACACACTTAATAACATAAATTGTTTTCTTTATTTCGAAATCCTTTACTAATGATAATTGATTTAAGATGGGTATTTGCAAAACTACTTTTTAACCGAAATTCATGTTTTCATTTTTACAGTTAATCTGTATTATACATTCATTTCTCAAGTATAATTCGTTATCTTTAATCTGAGAGATTGTTTATTTAATTTACAAAGGTTAGGTGACGGAAAGTTAATTCTGATCATACTTTTAATTATACTTGTACGATCTATAGTCTAAACACAATGGAAGTAGTATTACTAGTAGAGCATTACATTAATTTTAACAAAGCAAAACACAAAGAACTGCAATAAATAATAACAAAATCATAAACTTTCATCACGTTGTGACGTCTACAAGATACTGTTATCTGTATCTGCGTGTGAAATTAAATAATATGTTGATACCATTGTATATTCACACACTAAAGCTATAACTTTAATAACTTCAGAGAAAGAATACAACTTTCAACTTTTCGGATTATTTGTATGTAAACTACAATAAAGTAGCTATTTGTGACATTATTCTCCTTGCAATTCAGAACCAAAAGATATTAAAAGAAATAATTGCATTATTATTTTTGTACTACCGTACACAAATCTGAATTAAAGTGCATTACTTTTTAGCTGCTTTAAACTAAATTATTGTTAATTTTGTTACAAAGCTTTTTTTTAAACATTAGTATCCTCATCCCACACCTGGTGATACATCAAGTCTTCGCTATGGGCTTCACGAATTGTGATTGTTTTCACTTACCTAATCTATTTGGTATCATCTGTGACAAATGATGTAGAATTGAAGTCATCTCTCCCCTCACCATAGGACCTCCACATAATCCAAATCCATCCCAATGTGATCCCTGCAAGTTTAAATATTATGATGTGAACTCCACAATGAATGGTAGATGCAAACCAGCGGATAACCCACGATCCCTAAATCCCCCGTTCCATATCTGATGTTGAGCTGTAGACTTAGAAATTTATCTAACTTACTTTGCATTATTTACTTCGTTTATTTTTCTATTCATCGTTCCATGTTTACGTTGTACTGGCATAGTGTTACAGTTTCTGTGAATTTTCTTATGAAATCTTCTATCTTCCATACCTTACCCACCCACTCCCTCCACTTTCCAGAGATTGGTCATCAACCTAAGGAAAATAACAAAGGTGGTAGACAAAGGTGCTGGTTGGAGAGTGATTTCCAAGATGTTAACACAGTGATCAACACCGTCTAGCACTGGAGAATTAAAGTGATACAGACAAGCTGGCCATATTGGAAATATCAAAGTAAACAGGAGAGAATCTAGTACCATTATCAGATTCTCTCTGGAGATGGGTGCCCTTTTATCACCCCAACGCTTGCTGGTTACTTGATGGGCGGGATCTAAAGCCTTCTGGTCACCTACACACTGATTTGTTCGTCGCTGACCAGTACTAAGCGTGTGCATGAAGCTTAAGATTGAAGCCATGCGCAAGCCGAAGTGAGCCTGGGCTTGTGGAACAGTTTGAGTTGTGTTGCACTTCGTTGTGAGTTACCATGAGACAGAGGCAAACGAATCAGTTTTTTGGAAGCTAAGAAGTCGAGCGCTGCGGGCATGTGGGAGGAATTAGGCAGATCAGTTGTGTGTAGACACTTGGACGGTTGTTTTAAAACTGGGAGTCATATGAGATGGGTACCCAGTTTCCCAATCAAGAGTTCTACAAGCTCCATCCTGAGTTCTTTTTAGAATTATCAGCCACAAGTAGGGATTATTTGGTCCTTTTTTATGATAGAAGTTTTAGTTTTAAGGTAGCCAAAAAAGCTACTTGCGATTTTTAGGGCACAATGGTTGTCGCTTTATGTACATTAACACACACGTTGTTGCAATTGCATGTGCCGTGTAATTATTTATTGTTGTGTTGTGTATGCGTCCCGTGGAAGAACGTAGGACTAGCTGGGTAAAAAACAAAGAATCGCTCTAACTCAGCAGGTGATTATTTACCCAAGAAAACGATCATCAAAGGTTTGCCTATGACCTTGAAAAATGGGTATTATACTATACTTATGGTGGTGATGAATATCGGTGTATCACAAATTTAGCGGTTTATAGAATTTAAAAAATTAACATATCTAACATACCATTCTACCAATAAACGTTGAGCCAAGAGAACATATTAACTGAAAATGTAGCTGTACGTTTTTTTGATATAAGCATATTACGATGCGACTTATTTCATTATTTTTAATCTTTGTTCGTACATCTTGTTCTTTATATTGATGTAGATACATTTAACATATTATGTTACTTAATTCATTTTATTTTATTTAAGTTTTTGATGAAAACTATCCGCATCAAATTAAGTCTTGTCTAATAGAAATGTATAACATGCTCTCAATAAATAGGAAATAAATAGATAGCAGAAATTAGTCGCAAAAAATAGCAAGGTGTTAATACAGGTGCATAACTGAATAGTATACTAAGTGTAGTATTTTACTGTACGAGGATGTGAACTTCTAAGCAGCATTGAAAACTATACACACACCAAAACGTTTACATAAAGAAATAAATTAATATAAATATATATATATATATATATATATATATATATATATACATATATATATATACTAGCTGCTCGGGTTTAAAATAAGTTTTTCTGTTTACCTTCTGTTTCTCCCTACCCATCTCTCTCTCCCCCTCTCTCCCACCCTCTCTCTCTCCCTCTCCCCTTTCTCTCCCTCCCTACCCCCTCTTTCCCTTTCTTTTTCCCTCCCTCCCTCTCCCATCTCCCTCTCTTTCCTTCCTTCTTCTCTCTCCCCCTCTCCCCCTTCCTCCCTCCTTCCTTCCCTCTCTCTCCATCCCTAGCCCCTCTCTCTCTTGATCTCTCCCTCCCTCTCTCTTTATCTCTGCCTCTATATCCCTCCCCGCTCTCCACCACCCTCTCTCCCTTTCTCCTTCTCTACCCCCTCTCTCCTTCCCCCTTTCTCTTTCCCTAACTCTCTTTCTCTCTCACCCTCCCTCCCTCTCCCATCTCCCTCTCTCTCCCCCTCTCCCTCCCTCTCCCTCTCTTTCCTCCCTCCTTCCCTCCTTCGCTTTCTATCCCTGACCCCCTCTATCTCTTTATTTCTCTCCCTCCCTCTCTCTCTGTACATTTACGCGTCAAATTACGCTTCTTAAATAAACAGAAAACCTTATTTTAAACCAGGGCAAAACCGGGTACTTGCAGCATAAAAACAACAACAATTCTTTATTTTTTTTTCCGTTCCTAACCCTTTCTTCTCCGTCCGTTCAATGACGCATTCACTTGGTGCGTGAATACAGGGAATGCCCTGTGAATTGATACAATTTTAATACAATAACATTACGATGCAGCACCCGCGCGAAAATTCAATTCGGCTTTATTATTAGGAACATTTAAAAATGTATCATCGGAAATTAAAAATGCATCATCGGGAAATGACGTCACAGAGGATTTTTATTTATAGCGATGGCGTTCCCATTACCGATAATATACTAAAATAATTAATTAAAATTAAACTACCCATTCAGATGGAACGAAACCTGTTTCATGACCTTCTCCATGTAATTATGTGTACGTGTACCAAATTTCACAATATTTGGTTGTCTGGATCTTGAGTTTTAAGGGAACAGACAAACAGAAAGAGAGAAGACAGTAAATGCGTCTTATAAGTATAGAGATATATTCAATAAGATCGCAGTCGTCATGGTAATATTGAAATATATATTAATATTTATTTGGCATAATTTGGGCATTCTTTGCATAATCAAAGTATGATATTGAAATCAAAAACATTGAAAATCAAAAAAGAATCAATGTCTAGTACACCTCCAACTTCATTTTGTTATAGGAGCCATACAAATGAATTATTTTACTATTTATGATTTGAAAATGACTGCCTATTTAGTTTTTATTTTTACCTTCTGACTTGTTAAATAAAATTACGGGAATAAAAGTTTTTTTTTTTTTTTTTTTTCACAGATTTACATAAAGGAAACTATTGGAGGTAATATATTCGTTATGAGTTCAATCAAGGCTGTTTACCTTATTCAAATTGATTTTGTTCACAATGAATTCATTAGCTATATACAACTGCTATTTAATATTTCATTAACAGTTATTGGACTTAGATTGAATAATATGTATCGAAGAGAAGTACAGAAATCATTTCATAAGTATTGATAGTCTTAATGATATCTACATTATTACCAGTTTTTTTTTCCTAAATTTATCATAAACACATTCTTATTAGATCAGCGAGCGATACTTTCAATAAATATGATTGTTTATTAGTAAAATATATTGATCATAATATTTAAAACTCATATCATTTTAGTTCATGCAAACAAAAGCATGGAAAATGTCTTGTTCCTAAAGATTGTTGTGCTTATGATTGTGATACTCGGTAAGTAGCAATAAACTATTCTACATTTTAGTGAGCTGTTACATTTGTATAGCAGAATTAATTGTTTACAAAAATACATTTTATTATGCAGATCATTATATATTGAGGTATGTGCAATTTATTAGCAGTTTGTGAAGGCAGCTAGATGAATACTATATTTATTTTGTAGTAATAAATTAATTAAAAATGAATTACAAATTTGAATTTATTACAATAATTATTGAAAAAAGAACTTGTATAATATACATTTTAGATTAGGTGTTTCTTTTACTTCTCTTGGTGAAATTCTTTATATACGAAACTAATTTCATCTGACCAGCAACAGCCCATCCCATACAAATCCTATATGTTGCAATAGAATATCTTTCATTGTAACATTTGTATATTATGTGATATAGTAAATTTCAAACAAGAAAAATCAACCGATTTCAAACATTTCAATAAAAGATCAAATTAATATTTATTTGCTAAGAGATCATTGATCTGTCTAGTATTAATTCATTCATGTTAGAATAACATACATTAAATTTATTTCTTTTTTCAGAGTGACTATAAGGAGATGTCGATCATAAATGAAATATTTAATTTTATATTCTTGCAATAAAATTAATATAATACTAAACAGCCTTGCATGTGTCCGTTGTATTATCTTACTTTAAAATTTTCAGTTGTATAAAAAAAAATTGAAAATGTAATATAAATATGTATTTGTTGTGTGTCAGCCTGGTTATATCAGAGCAAAATTAAACTATATAACGACAACAACTATGACGTCATGTAAAGAAAAATCACACCCTGGGCGATAATCAAATTAATTTTATTTACATATTCTATGCATTTTCTAATAAGTGTGTGGGAATTTAACAGTGTACCGCTTCATTTACATCTGGACAATAGCATAGCACTAATACATTTCTGAATTGTAAACTTTGTTGGACACAATAGCTGATAAGTAATTCGATATAACATGTCTGATCTTTATTGTGACCTCGTTAAATGGATAGTTTATTTTTGGAATGATTTATGTGTGTTTATATTTTTATAATTGTTTATTTGGTTTTAACATTACACAAACCTTTAACTTTTTTAATTAATTCAAACCTATGTTAGGATACCAGCGCATACTTTACTAAATGTGTTATATCCATATACGATATGTTACAAATTATGATACTTATCGATGGATAAATACACTTTATCCAATTTTTTCTGTATTTAGTTCGAATATATTGAACAAAAAATAACTGATAATTCGATTTAAGTATTTCAAGATTTATAGGATAGGAAAAAAAATGATTTTGTTACATTTCTTTTAGGTTTTTAGCTTGTCACTCCCTACATGCACTCCATTGTTGAAACTCCTATAGTTGCTCTTTATTGAGTGCTTTGTGTGTGAAATGAGATTAAATCAACAATATGATACATAGTGATAGCTAATGAGCATTAACGAAATATATTTTAAGGTCTTATGTTCGCTGTACTTAATGGTATGGTCCCTTTAATGAGTTGATTTTTAGAATGGTCACCAAGGATACCAACATTTGCATGTTAGAGAGGTTGTGGGTTATGGTTACAGGAGGAAACAAATGTAAAACAAATAAGCAATTAACATGTGGTAATTTATTACCGGTTATTCAAAATCTATAATCCATTACAACTATAGAAAATGAAAATAAATTAAGAGTATATACACATTGAATTTCGCTCTTCCAGTAAAGTCATAATAGCTACAGCATCGACTTCTAATGCGGGGAGTAAATTGCTATACAATTACAGAGAAAAATGTTAAGAAAAGAAAGTAAATATTTGTATTACGACGCAACTTTTCCTTCGTCTAAGTATATAGAGATATATTTGTGCTTATAAAATTATCGTAGGAGAAAAGCGGAAAGATTCATAGATAATTCTGCTCAGTCTTAAATATTTATAATGCAACATTTATGTAATTTTTTTTTTCAATAAAATGACAACGCTTACTCAAATATAAATCTAGTTTTATTTACTTTAGGTTATGTGGTATCTACTGAATAATATATATGTTGTTATTTTCTTCAGGAGCGATTTCCAGGTTTGTCTAAGTAAATTCCAGTACTCATAAATATGTTTTTTTTTCAAAACATATTACATTTAATTGTTTGTATAATGCTGTTTATAAGTGCTATTTAATATGAGTGAAAAGGGTGAAAAAAATTTTTTTTTGTTTTATTTTTAAACATTACAAACATAGTAATTCAATTAATAAATGAACACAAAAGGCTTAAATTGCATTTTAAAGCCAAAAATAGATAAAAATTTTAATAAATATTTTTCAATATATGTTAAACGATAACACTGGTAAACAGTGATTTCGTTGCCAGTGATATTTGAATCATTTTATACAAAGTCAACCATGCTGATTTAGAATATGTAAGTGCTTTTGCTAGATTGGCTCTATTTTACGAGATAATTAAAATTAATTAAATAATGTATGCACCGTGTTTGGAATTTGTCAAGAATTGCATGAAGTATAATAGTATACTAACAAAAGTAGTGAAACTGTTAATAGTCATGCAGAAATTTGTTCAAAAATATGTGTAATAGTGCTATAGAAGAAAACATTTTCATTTGAAAAACTAATTATGTCTAATTAATTAATTAATTAATATGTTAATTGTCTATAGTAATGCATTAGCAAATCGCTATTTGCTCGACTTCCTTTTGTATGTGTCGTTGGTGCAATTGCGCTGGAGGCTCCAACAGTAGTCAGCCATCATATGTATGTCCCATCTTCCTTGATATCTCTCCTCCATCACCATCATATCCTGATGGAACCTCTCGCCTTGTTCCTCACTTAAGTCCCCAAGGTTACCTGGAAATTTGTCTAAATGACTGTGCAGGTAATGTACCTTGATGCTCATATTTGCTCCAATGTTTCTGAAGTTAGCGAGCATATCTTGCACCAGTTCTTCGTAATTCTATGCTCTGTTATTACCTAAGAAGTTCATGACAGCTGAAACAAAACTGTTCCATGAAGAAGCTTCAAGGTGATCCATAAAATTAGTATAATGTCGATCGTTGATGAGTTTCACAATCTGAAATCAGTTTCTCCTTGCTCAATCCGGGGAATGATCTGCAAATATACTTGAAGCATTTGCCAGATTTGTCCAAAGCCTTAACAAATTGTTTCATTAAACCTAATTTGATATAAAGCGGTGGGAGAATGATCTTATTTTTGTCTACAGTCATGGTTTCACTTGCAGGCCATGTTACTCTTGTCCAATGATCTTGCTTTGCCCTGCTATCTCAAAGGCACATGAAGCATGGGTATTTTGTGTATCCTGACTGCTGCCCAAGCAAGAAGTTTACCATTTTTAGATCAACACAAATTGACCACATATGCTCATAATAACGGACTTTCTGCAATACTGTTTTGATATTCTCATACTCTTCTTTAAGTGTTGTTGAGTGAGCAATGGGAAGAGATGCATATCGGTTACCATTGTGTAACAGAACACATTTCAAGCTTGTGATGGAACTGTCTATAAAAATACGCCAGTCTTCGGAGGAATGGTAGTCTTGTAGTCCAGGGATGTCATTTCAGTAAACTTAAATATTGAAGAAGAAAATCTTCTCTTTTCCGATAAAATGTTATTTTAACTTCTGGTTTGAGAAAATTTCTTTCATTGAGCCTGGACACTTAAAAGCTCAGATGCTTGCTTGGACAGATTTAGGTCTCGTATTAGGTTATTGAGTTCTTCTTGGCTGAATGGTTGAGGTGTTGAAGAACTTCCTTCATAATCGCTTCCACTGTTTTCACCTGCCAAAAATTCCAGATCTTGCCCCTCGTCGGAGTCTGATGGTGAAAGCTCTAATAATCCAGTAAACACTGGTATATGAACTTCACTGCTATGTGGAATTGGTCTCATTGCAGATTCAAGATCAGGATAACCCCACTTAGATTTCTTGTGGCGATTGAAGCCTTTAACATTCACAATACAAAAATAACAATCACCAAAATGGTCTTTCGGCTCTCGCCATATCATTTGTACACCGAAACTTAGGCTTTTCTTCTCACTATTTGTCCACTGCCGTAGGCTCTCCACGCAATTTTCGCAGACCTTATGGGGAACCCAAAACGTGTCTTGGTCTTTCAGCTTCACACTGAAATAAGCCAAATATGCCTGCTACACAAAGTCAGTTATATTTCTTCTTTGCTTTTCAATCATGTATTCTCCACAGATGTAACAGAATACATTCGGATTATTTTTGCAGCATCTTCATGATGAACTCATGATGTCTTTAGAAAGCAGCTATAAAAGAGAAAAAAATAAACGAAGTTATAACTTGGTATAGTTAAATAAAACAACAGACACCAAACGTATTGCATTTGTTTTACACAAAGGGTACAATCATATTTTCAAGATTGTCCAATATCTTAGAAACTAGAGCCAATTCAGCAAAAGCAGTGGCAGTTTCGAAATCAGCACCCATGAATTGCTATAAATTCATTCAAATATTCTTGGCAATTCGAAAAAATTTTTTTTTGTTGAGCTGTGTAATCATTCTAAACATTATAGTTTTAAATTTAAAACAAAAAAACGCTAAATAATGTGTCTTTATCTAAGTTTAGAAATGTTTAAAAAAAAAATAAAAACTCATACTAAAAATGTCTAGCTCAACATAAACACTAACAACTAGGATTACATGTTATTTATCAATTGAACCTTTAGTATTACTTATATTTAGACTAAGACAATTTAAGTTAACTGAAGTGATCTTCATAATGGTTATTGTTGCAATACTATGGAGAACCGGCATTCTCTTAGGAGGAAATTGTGTGATTAGTGACCAACCTGCTCTGACATGTCATTTAACAATGTTTTGACTGAAGTTATGACTCACGCCAGCAGTCTGTGAATCAGAATATACATCTTACCATAAGATGTAGACTCCAGCATTCGCTCCACACTCCAATAGACTCATCTTTGGCATGGTTATCTAAAAGGTCAACAGCGCTATTATTGTACTCAAACAATTTGAAGCCATCAGTCAATAACTTACCGTTAGTAACGGAGAGCGTTATCCTCTAGACCAGGCCTGGGATATCGACATATATTTCGTTCGTTTGTTGGACTTATGAATATTGAAATATGGACAGAAACTGCACTGACACTCCATGTATTGATGATCGGATGATTGCAGAAATATAAACAAGCAATTTAAGTCTTTTTCGGACAAAGGACATTTTAGAGCATTTTCGTGTACGGCTACGGTTACGCCGGACGAAATCCGTATTTTTTTCCGGGTTACAGCCATTGATATTGCACCACGCGTATGAGTTTTGAGAGGGAAGTAAACATGTTGAATAACTGTTACAAAAATAAATAATGACTACGCCCCTTTGATTAGCTTTTATTATTTATATTTCAAATATAAGCAAAAACGGTACCTAGGAAAGTCTTATATTCGGCCCTGAGATGTCAGATTGCAAAATGGATTTTTGATGTACACTTGGCAGGCCAAGACCTACAAAATGATATATACATCATGGGCCTAGGACTTATGGTTGCTGAGATATAGGGCGCTCCTTTGTTAATATAACTTATATAGTAAAAAAAAACGGTAATTAATACGCCCCCTTTTTCTGCTCTCAGAGGTCAGATCGCAAAATGGAATTTTGCTGCACACATGGCAGGCCAAGACCTATAAAATGATATAAACATCATGGGTCTAGGACTTATGGTTGTTGAGATCTAGGGTGATGACGGACAGACAGACCGACAGACAGACAGACAAAACGGGGACAATAAAAACATACTAATTTATTGAACTTTAATTTATTTACTGCTGTAGTTTTAAGTAATGGATGTATCATTTCTGAATATGTATAATACTGATTTTTAATTGTGAAAGAGTAATATAATTCGGCCTGTGCGAGTGGTGTATGCGATTCGTAGTCAAATAGCCCATATAAGGAACTACTTTTTATAGGAATATTTTGTTACAGAATTATTGTCATGGACGATATTTGGTTTGTTGTGTTTTATAAATTTATCATTTTGTTAGTAATGGATATTGCTTATTAGGACGCATTGTTATCGTCAAGTACATTGGATTTGATAGAATACTTTAGGTTATTGTTTATAGAAAGGGAAATATCCTGTTATCGGTGTTTTAATTAGGGGAAGATGCCCTGTAATTATTATTGTATTAGTGGAATCTGTCCTGTAATTGGTATTTTATTCGGGGAAGATGTCCTGTAATCAGTATTTTAATAGGGGAAGATGCCCTGTAATTGGAATGTTATTAGGCCAAGATGTCCTGTAATCGGTATTTTATTAGAGCAAGATGTCTTGTAATCGGTATTTTATTAAGGAAAGATGTCCTATAATCAGTTTTGTGTTAAAGGAAGATGTCCTGTTATTGGTATTTTATTAGGGGAATGTGTCCTGTAATTGGTATTTTATTAGGGCAAAATGTCCTGTAATTGGTATTTTATTAGGTCAAAATGTACTGTAATCGGTATTTATTAAGGGAACATGTCCTGTAATCGGTATTGTGTTAAAGAAAGATGTCCTGTAATCGATATTTTATAAGAAGAAGATGTCCTGTAATCGGTATTGTGTTAAAGGAGGATTTTAATAGGGCAAAGATTATTATTTTGATTATTTTGAGTTTTTTATTAGTTTGTAATATTCTGATCTACGCTGCTACCCAGATAAGTAAAGGACTATAGTTCCTACAACTGACTAAATATTTTTTTGTTATGCATCTGTTGTTTGCAATGTGTGAGGAGAGCATCGTCATCTGCAAAGTCCAGGTCGTCCAGCTGTTTTAGCAAAGTCCATTGGATTCCATTTCTTTTTTTCCTGGTGGATTTCTGCTGGACTGTATGAACAGTTATCTGGAGTCAAGATAGTTGTGTTATGCACCTGGTATTGTGAGGTCGTGTTAAGAGAGTAGTTTGTATATCGTAGTTAAGTGAGCAGTTAGTTTGATTTGAGTGTTTATTATATTATATTGTGATTGTGCTAATAAAGTATTAGTGTGCATAATTATTAATAACTGCTGATGTTATTAATAGTGTGTTTATATTGTTGGCATTGATGTGATGCATTATTTTTATGGCTCTTTATTTAACTGTTAACTATAGCATGTCTATAATGGCATGGCTAATAAAATTGTAGAATCCATAAATATACTCATAGCTTTCTTTAAGTAAAATATTCTCTTTCTTTGTCGTCTCGCTCCCCTCAACTAACACTAAACTGTTTGATTGGGCCCTGACATTTAACTACCAGTATATTTTATTATTATTGCTTTCTTCGTATATTTCTCTATCCGTCTTAATTCTGGCATTTCTGTCAAATCTCTATTCTTGGTCCAGCACTTCCGTCCTATTTCTTATTACTACTATTTACTAATAGTGTACCTACTGAACTTGGACTACCACCTACCAACATGTCACAAAGCAAATGGTAATCTTTATAACTAACCATCATGCTGTAGTGACACACAACTCAATAATTTTAAATAACACCTATACATACTCGTTACAAAAAAGAATGTATACATTTAATGTAATGTATAATCACGGATACAAATACGTACAATTATTTTTTTAGGAATATTATACTAATGCCCAAAAAACAATTCTTGGTATTTTTGTTTGTTAATCAAGTAAATATAAACAGTAAATCCGATCATCAGTAAAATTATAAATGTTGAAAAAACATTTACTAGTAATAATCTTGTGATTCTTTTCAAATAATTTTTTTCTATCTCGATGTTTTGGGAATTGGTGGCTTTGTAATACACTTATCCCACCTAGGATTATACGGAATATTTACTTATAGTCAAACTATTATCATCTTGTTTCACAAAGGTACTCTAAAAGGTGCAAAAGTATCGCACGGCTATCCCTAACAAAAAAAGCAAATATTTTCAAAATGAAAACTGGATACCTCTCTTTTGTGACTATTTTGTACATGGTAATGTGTCGCTGTGTATCAGTAATTAATATGTTGGACCTTGTCCGAATACCACAGTGAAAAAGGCGGATATAAGTCAATAAATAAAAATATAATGTTTAGTAAATAATGTTTTGAAGTGTTGTTTTTTTTCTTAAATAAAAGGAAAAAGTAACTATAATATTTTTTAAGCTAACAATTTATTTTTTTTTGTTTCATCCAAAAAAAATACATTTCTTTTCATCTTTTATCGGAAAAAAAAATTAATTAAAAATTAAATTATGGAGAAAAATACTAATACATCATTTACAGTTTATTAAAATAAATTGCTTAGCTCGAATTTGTTATTTATTCAATATTAAAGATAAGTTAAATAATTTACGAAGTAATTGTTCATGTTGGATACATAGCTTACTTTTTCAATTAATATATTGTATCAACTTTAAATCTTGTTTGGCCAATAATAGACATTTTTAAAAAAAAGATTAAATTAGGTCACTGAAGCATTCAAACAACAGGACATGTAAAAAATAAATAAAACATTTTCAATAATATTTGGAGTGTATTTCGATCGATCCACAATTATTGTATGTCTTGACAAAGCAATTAGGCTTAACAGACAGTAAACATATGTCAATTTAAACCAGTCAATTTCTACATCCAAGTAATGTGAGTATAAATTTTAAATTGTGAGATCTGATAATTGTATCAAGCTGACGTCTCTCAATTATTACTTCAGTAGTAAACAGGTAATGTAACAGATAATGTAACAGGTAATTTTTTTTGTTAACTCCAGAGATGTTTAAGCGTCAGCTTTATTGTGCTGTGGTTAAAGACCTTACTTTGTAAATACAAAACTAGCATCTAAATTTTTATAACTTTTATTTGTAAAAACTTGAGAACTTAACAGCTGCAATTTAAATGTAAGTGTAGAGTAATACATGGGATTCAATAAAAAAAAACTATAGATAGTTTGTTGATATGATACAAATTAAAAATTTTGTTATTTAATTTCTCAGAAATGTCAACATTATTCATCATTTTATTGCTAGCAACCCTGACCTACTCTGTAGATAACAGACATTTCGGTATGTAATATAATGTATGTTAACTTTATAAATTATTATTCTGCGTAATCAATTATGTAATAATACAATATACATTTTGTTTTTAGTTGGCCTTTTGTTATCAAAGAGTGTCTAATACTATTTTTAAACCTGTCAAATAACCTTGGATCAAGTATTATTAGTTTCTTTATTTCAATCAGTTTTTTCCAACGAAACATTTTTTTTAAGATTTAGCATGGGTTGTAGCAAAACTACTAATTGGCCAAATTATAAGTTTTCTTTTTACAGTTAATCTGTATAGTAACGGCTTGAATCTACCCCCACCTTCACCACCCCTCTCAATATTCACTGGTAAGACTTTCATTTCCCCCACCTTAAGCTAGTGACAGTCTAAGTTGACCATTGCATAATATTATGTATCACAAGTTTCTGGCCGGGTCTCAGGCTAAGTAACCAGCTTTGTATATGACCCCCCCTCCTCCGATCTTTTTCATGGCATATTAAGCTGAAAAAAAAGTTAGTAACTAGAGAGATGCAATAGTACAGCGCTGAGTAGATATATGCATTTAGAAGTAGTTCACTACTTCTGTTGGTAGTTTGAATATTTCTAAATAAGTAAAGTTGTATTAAAGTATTTAAAGTAGTGTACTGCACAGAGTTTGTTATCTCAATACTTATAAGACGCATTTACTGTCTGTCTGTCTGCCTGTCTGTTCCCTTATAACTCAAGATACAGACAGCCAAATAACGTGAAATTTGGTACACGTACACATAATTACATGGGGAAGGTTATAGAACATGTTTCGTTTCATCTCGATGGGTAGTTCAACTGTAATAAATTAATTTTATTTTAGTATCTTTTACTATATTAAAGTAATCTCGACGGCGCCATAAATAAAACTCTTCTGTGACGTCATTTCCCGATGATCGAATAGAACTTGCGCGCTGGTGCTGTATCGTGCCTTTGTGCTGGAAAGAATTGTTGATTTTTTTTCATGCTTCCCGATGTGTGTATATATATATATATATATATATATATATATATATATATATATATATATACTAGTTGCAAGTACCTGGCTTTGCCCGGGTTTAAAATAAGGCTTTCTGTTTACCTTATGTTTTCTCCCTACCCCCTCTCTCCCTTCCTCTCTCTCTCTCCCTCCCTCCCCCTCTCTCCCTTTCCCTCCCTCCCTTTCCCTCACTCTCTCCCTCACTCTCTCCCATCTCTCTCCCCTCTCCCCCTCCTTTTCTCCCAACGTCCATCCTCCCTCTCTCCTTCCCTCCCCTCTCTCCCTCCCTTACCCCCTCTCTCCCTCATTTCTCCCTCACTCCCCTTTCCACCTCTCTCTCCCCCTCTCCCCCTTCCTCCCTCCCTCATTCCCTCTCTCTCTCCCTCCCTGCCCCCTCACTCTTTATCTCTCTCCCTCCCCTCTCTCCCACCATCTCTCTCTCTCCCTACCTACCCTCTCTCTCTCCCTACCCCCTCTCTCCCTCCCTTCCTTTCTCTCTCTATCTCCCCCTACTCCCTCTCCTATCTCCCTCTCTACCCCTTTTCTCCCTCCCTCTCCCCTATCCACCTCTCTCTCCCTCCCCCTCTATCCCCCCTTCCTCACTCCCTCATTCCCTGTCTCTCCCTCCCTGGCCCCTCACTCTTTATCTCTCTCCCTCCCTCTCTCTCCCACCCTCTCTCCCTCCTTCCCTCTCTCTCCCTCCCCTACCCCTCTCT
This sequence comes from Bulinus truncatus, assembly GCA_021962125.1. NCBI lineage: Eukaryota > Metazoa > Mollusca > Gastropoda > Planorbidae > Bulinus > Bulinus truncatus. The sequence goes on from JAGDYQ010000174.1 coordinate 993,917, forward strand.
CTCCTTCCCTTCCTTTCTCTCTCCATCTCCCCCTACTCCCTCTCCCATCTCCCTCTCCCCCCATCTCCCTCTCTCCCCCTTCTTTCTCCCCCTGTCCATCCCCCTCCCTCCTCTATTCTTCCTCCTTCCCTCCCTCCTACCCTCCTTTCCTCTCTCTCCTCCTGCCCCCCTCTCTCTCTCTCTTATCTCTCTCCCTCCCTCTCCCTCTCTCTCTCTCTCTCTCTCTCTCTCTATATATATATATATATATATATATTTATATATATATATATATATATATATATACTTATTATTATGGCTTCACACTTCTTCTAAAATCCTTCTTCATTCCTTTATCTTCCTCAAACTGTACAAATCAGGGAGCATGAAAAAACAACAACTATTCTTTGCATCACAAAGGCACAATACAGCACCAGCGCGCAAGTTCTATTCGAATCGGGAAATGACGTCACAGAGGAATTTTATTTATGGCGCCGTCGAGATTACTTTAATATAGTAAAATACTAAAATAAAAAAAAATAATTACAATTAAACTACCCATTGATATGAAACAAAACCTGTCCTATAACCTTCCCCATGTAATTATGTGTATGTGTAACAAATTTCACATTATTTGGTTATCTGGATCTTGAGTTATAAGGGAACAGACAGACAGACAGACAGCAAATGCTTTTTATAGGTATATATATATATATATATATATATATATATATATATATATAGAGAGAGAGAGAGAGAGTGAGAGAGAGAGATAAAGCGAGAGAGAGGGGGTAGGGGGAGAGAGGAAAGGATGGTTGGAGGGATGGAGGGGGGAGGGAGGGAGAGAGAAGGAGGGATAGTGAGATAAAGAGAGAGAGGGGCAGGGAGGGAGATAGAGGAAATTAGGGAGGGAGATGGGGAGAGAGGAGAGAGGGAGAGATAGGGGGATGGGAGAGGGAGGGATGGAGAAAAGAAGGGAGGGATAGAGGGGGTAGGGAGAAATTGGGGGATGATTGATAGAGTGAGAGGGGGCAGGGAGGGAAGGAGGAAGGGTGGAAGGAGGAGAAAGGGAATGAGGTGGAAGGACAGGGAGAGAGGGAGGGAGGGAGAAAGGAAGGGAGGGAAAGAGAAAGGGAGAGAGGGGGTAGGGAGGGAGTGAGAGGAGGAGGGAGAGAGAGGAAGGGAGAGAGGGGGGTAGGAAGAAAACTGAAGGTAAACTGAAAAACTTATTTTAAACCCGGGCAAAGCCGGGTGCTTGCAGCTAGTATTTTATAAATGTTGTAATTATAACGTAACATTTAGCGAGTTTATAAAAAGCATGCAGTGTGGGAAAATTTAGAAAAACCAGGAGTGGAGTGTCGACAAATATTTTTGAAAACACTAAAATCGATTTATGTGTCGGCATCCCGTCAACCGCCGACGTCGTTGTCGATATTGCATCTGCCGCCGACACCGAATCCAGTGTCGTTGTTCTAAAAGCCGTCAACATCTACAAGGTGGGGGGGTGCAAGGGAAATTTGTTTTCCCATTATATATCTCATACTGAATATAAAGATGCACGCCTAAGTGTAAAATTATACTTTTTTTTTCCAATCGATATATTTGTATTTTTTTAATTTAACGTATGCTTTCATTAAACAATGTATACTTTTGTCTTGTTAAATATATTGCATTATGGTAAAGTATAATATATATTTACTTTTTTACTGATTCCTTTAACTGATATATACTTATAATCAAAAGATAAAAAACGAATACTCATTTATCGAATACAGTACTTGGTGAAAAATAAAAAAATAAAATATATATATACACATATTTGGGCCGGGTCAGCATAATAACTTTTTGACACACATGCAAAACTTATATTTCACCAACCCCATCCCATTTTTAATTGCGAGAAATTATAAATAATTTTGCTAGCAAATTCTAAGCCTATAGCTTTTTTTTTTTTTAATTTTGTTTTAATTATTTTAAATGGACGGAATATGTTTACTTCTATCATTTGACTTTTGAATGCTACTAAAGTAAAACTGATATAGTTTCGTGATTGATCATATTTTTTTCAGTACCGTATTGCCTTTTCTCAATTATTTATAAAGTTAAAGAAATATTGACAGTATACCATTATCCTACATTGTATAATGCAATCGACTGGTAATATTTGTGCACATTTTATGCAACTATACATTTTGATACAAGTTTGATATACCGGTACATTTGCAGCGTTTTCATGTCTTTCCAATTCATTGTCTGGTACTTGCCGCTGTAAAGTATAATAAAATTGGCACCCATTGACATAAGTTGTCCCAACCCCCGGGCCACGGACCTGTACCGGTCCGTGGATCAAATGACACAACCGCTCAAGAAACATTCAATTATTTCCTGTTTATTTATTATTGAGTATTTCTCTCATGATAGTATGAGACCTAAAGTTGGGAACCACTGCACTAACACACACCACGTTTATGGTACCGATGGATTTTATTTTGTTTGAACTTAATTAAAATTGCTTGTGTATCTTAATATGCTGCTCTTTAAAAAGCAAGTTTGTCGGCATTTTTTTTTAAACTGCCTCAAGAAAATACCTAATTTTATAGATACATATAAAATAAACATAAAAAGGTATAATTATTAGGGAGTTACTAATAATCGGATAAGTATCGGTATAGGACCGATATTGGCACTATCGGTTAACTATCGGACCGGCCGCTTTTTTAGGCTGCAACATCCAAGTAACATTGTTGTTTTGTTTTTTTTTACAAATCCAGTAACTCTAAACTGGTTTTGGTTTACAGAGTTAAAGTTTACTTACAGACTTCCAGTTACTGTTCACCTGAGTGAAGTGATTTACTGATATAATTAAGTGTTTTTAATTTTTCAAACTTACTTTAAAATCTGCTACAAGTAAAGTCAGTAAAAATTATTTTAATTTCATCACAACTTTCACAAGTTAGTGAGATTAAAATTAACAATTAATACAATTTTACTTTTTTAGTTTCACATTAATTATTTACAACTTTTTTTTTTACTTTTCTGTTTGTGTACAAGTAAAGAATAAAAACAACATATTTTTTTATCAGTTTAATTTTAAACAATAAACATGCAGATTTCTGAGTTTGAGTTTCTGACTTCGGTCTTCCGGTCTCTCTTTTCAAATCTTTTGTTCTACTAATCTTCTTCATCTGCAAGACACCATTTCATTAACAGCAAAATATCGCTAACGGTATCGGCAAAAATGCTGGGGAAAAATATCGGAATATCGGTATAAAGGCATATCGGTCGCTCTCTAATAATTATGTTGCAGCATGCATTGTATGGGCCTAATATGTAATTATAAAATAACAAAAGTGAGTAAATAAAATGTTCGAACTGTTAAATTAAATGTTTTTATTTTAATAGCTATTCACACTGCGCAAAGCTAGATGGGTTGCCGAAATAGTAATCTTAAAAACAATGTTTAGCAGACATATGCAAGCTACGACACATTAAACCTTTTAGTTCGACCGGCACTACTCTCCCCTTCATTCATTTACATTTATGTTAGCTAATAAAGTATTATAAACACTCAATTTATCTGTTCTTGGTCCGGCCGTTCTATCAAATTTAAGAATCTATTGTGGCCCTTTTATCTGTGATTTTAATGCATGTCCATTACGATAAAAAATAGTTATCAGTTGTACATGTAACATTGAAAGGTCACGAAAAACACTAGATATGGACATAAAGAGTAGCTATAGTGAATAAATTGAAGTAACAAAATTGTATGGTTTACTTCAAGATATGCCACAGTATGCGGGATGTTATTTTTATAGTAAATCTGAAGTGACCAATTCACTACTTTTAATAATTTCTTATTTATAATGAAGCTTATGCTGAAATATTGGTCAAGATTATTAACGATTGCCTAAGTCAGCAAGTCAGTGCAAAGGACAGACATATCCAACAACACTAGAGCAATGATGCATAAAAAGTTTTTAAGAGGTAATTCAGAGAATGCAGAATGTTGAAATAAAATCACGGCAAGGTCTACAGACAACGATAAAAGATGGTTGTTCCAGACATATTTTAGAGAAGTGAGAAGTATGAAGACACTACATACTCAACAGATAATAAAGTGAGGAATCGTTATTTTACATCTGAATTAAACATGAAATATGTAGGCTGAACAATTTTAAGAACGGTGATGGAGATGGGATGGGGGTGCCAAATAACTAGAACATGGCGCCTCGATTGTTACTATGAACTGGGCTTTCATTTAGTGCCATTGTAACGTAGATTGTGAATGTTTCAGTCTGGCTGAGAGAAAATAACATGTGGAGAGTATTAGTTGTGAGTTAAGTTTGATTGTAGCAAAATTTGAAACAGGTAATTCTTTGAGGCTCTAAAAACTTTGAGAGGTTTTTGTGTAATCTTTCTGCAACATGGATATTGTTAGAGAGATGCAAAATAAACATGTCTATTGAGTTATGAGTGAATAACAGAGTGGACATAGCGAGTAGCCTTTCTATCTGCTTTCAGTTATAGTTATGTTAATTTTGACAATAAGAAGTACTTTAGAGAATATCACTTTGGAAACTAATTCAGTTGTTAATAAACAGATTTACCAAGTATTTATCTAAAAAGAAAAGATAAACTTTATGAACACTTTAAATGAAAGAATTGCTAAGAATTGTCTGACGTTGTTATGGATTATATAATACATGTTCTAGTAATTTTCTCTCATCATTTTCGGGCAAGTTTTTTCGCCGACACCGGACAAAGTACAAATGCAGACACCGACTCCAGGCAAAAACTGCCGACACCGCAGACACCAACATCGGCTCCCCAGCCCTGAGAAAAGCTACTGTTTACATGTGTTGTTTCTAGGGAAACCACGTTAATAAATGGCTAACCTGCCTAAATGTTTAAATATATTCCGCAACATGCATTTGTCATAGGTTAGTTTTTGTGTGTAGATTAGTAGATCAGTTGTATGTATAGTATATATATATATATATATTTTTCGTGGTACTTCTGTTTCTTGGTAGGTGTAAATATATTTCAATCTCTTCGGATGGTTTATGATTCAACTAACTTGACTTGGTGTATATTATTATATTATTAAGTATCCACATGTATGAGACGAATGACATGTATAAATCACTGAATAGACTTCTATGTATCAAACATATATATATATTTATTTATTCAATCTATGGAAGTACATACATGGTATAAAATGATGTGAGATGCGGAATTAAGTCCGTCTACTTGTCTACCAAATCTATCGTCTGCTCTAATAAAAAATATAATTTTACTTCCGCTAAGCTAAGTGGCCAGATAATTAAAACCATCTCTGTGCCAACTGTAAATTTTCTAGCCTAAACTGATTATTATTACACATTATATTTAAATTCCCGAACAAATCTTAAATGCAAATAATTTATGTTTGTATTTTTTAAAAGTACTAGCTGTACCCTACAAAACCTTTACATACAGTTATTTTCCCTTAGTTCACTTTGAACTATTTCAACACATAGAAAATTGTAATAATAGTAGAACATTACTTTAATTCAAACAGTACATCAATTACAACTGAAATGGATATTAACACAATCATAAACTTTAAGCCAGTTGTGACGTCTACAGGATAATATTATATGTATATGTGTAGCACGGAAAATAATCTGTTAATACCATTTTATATTCACACACTACAGCTATGATATAAATAACTTTAGAGATTGAAAACAGCTACTCACATTATGTCTTGTATAACTAACTATACTCTATTTATATGTATAGCTATTTGTCTCATAATTCTGCTTGAAATTCAGAACCAATAGTAATTAAGAGAAAATAATTACTTTGTACCTTTGTAATAGAGTAAAAAAAATCTGATTTGAAGTGTATTGCGTTTAAATTGAGTTAAGTCATCACAATGAAAGTCACGAGTCGTAATTGTGTTCACTCATTTAATCAATTTAGTATTATTTGTGACAAATGATGTATAATCGATTTCCTCCCCTCTCCCACAGGCCTCCCAAGTGAATGGTAATTCCAACCCAGCAGATAACATGCGATTTCATGATTCCTGGTTCCCTTTCAACTGTCTAGCGGCAGATTAAAGGGGGGATGTCATAAAATTTAATTTTTTTTATTTTTTTTTCATTCAGCTGTCAATGTTTACCGTGGTATGTGCATGGCCATATCACTATAGGCTATGATAATGGTGAATAAAGGTGCACTACAAAATTAGTGGTTTAGAGAATTAAAGATATTAACATATCCAAAATAACGTAGTAACACTAACCGTTGCTTTAAGAAAACATATTAACCGAAAATTATGTAGATGTAAATGATTTCAGCATATGATGAGTCTTATTTGACATATATTATGATCTGTGACCTAGATTTCATTTTTTTTATCTAGAATCATACATATTAAGATATATATTGATACAGATAAAATAAACAGTTCCTGTTTATTCATTTAATTTACTTTATGTAAGGTTATTTGATGAAAACTATGCGCACCAAATTTAGTCTCGAACACAAATATTTTCTTGTTTTATTGATACTAATAAAATGCTCTAGATAAATTTGAAATAAAATATGTAGCAGAAATGAATAGAGGAAATAACTAATATAAACTAAAACGCTTTCATTGTGAAGCTTGTACAATTTAACCCCACATTTTACGCCCAGTCTCTACACCGGCAAGTGAAACTTACCACCCGTAGACTAGTAACTCATCATAATTGACCATTAGTAGAAGTAGTTAGAAGAGAAGTAAAGTGTTATTCAAATTATTAAAGTATGATGTATATAGTGTATTGCACTGTGTTATTTCTTTTATATTAGTCTTCTAACTAGTCGCGTAACATATTATGTGACTCTTTAAAATCTGCCGTAACAAATTATTCGAGTCTCAAAACCGACGAAACATAATTGGCGATCCTGCCCTCAACTTATAAAAATCTGCCTTAACACATATCTAAAAATCTAAACAATGAAACAAAATTAAATAACGAGGGGCAAATACATATGCAAAACAGTTTGGTTTTACAATCTACTTGTTTACTTACGAGGATTTGAATTTCAAAGAAGCATTGACAACTATACACACACAACTACATGCATATATCTCTCTATCTAACTATATGTATATATATATATGTATATATATATATATATATATATATATATATATATATATATATATATATTCGCTACGGCCGTAGTCGCCAAAGTATAATTTTTATATAAAAATAATAAAAAGATAAAATTTACAAAATAGATTAATATATATTCCTTATTTTTGTTATACTTATAGGGGCAAGAAATAAATGAATTATTTTACCATAGATAATTTAAAAATGTGTGCTTATAACTTTTTTTTTCCTTTTACTACAAGAATCACACTTAAATTTAAGTGAAAAAAAATTGTTTAATTCACAGATTTATTTAAAAGAGACAGTTGGAGGTAAGATATTCCTTCTGAGTTGAATCTAGTTTACTTTTTAACTTAATTTTGTTAACGATGAATATATTATCTGTAGACAACTACGACCACACATTTAAATAAAAATTTTCGAATAAATTAAATATTATATGCTGATGAAAAGTAAAGGAATCATTTAGGATGTAATCTATATTACAGATATCAACATCATTATCTTGTAATTGTAGTATTTTATACCATTTATCATTAAATAAATTATTAATAAAATAGTTAACAATACTTTCAATAGATCTGTTTTTCCATTAGTAAAATATATTGATCGTAATAATCATAATTCATTGCATTATTAGTTGCAAACAAAAGTATGGAAAATGTCTTGTTCATAAAGATTGTTGCTCTTATAATTGTGATACTCGGTAAGTAGCAATAGACTATTAATTGACATTTTTTTAGGTTGTTACTTTATTTTTAAAGAACGTGTAATTTTGAGTATGTCAATTTTTATTGTAGTATCTGAAGTTATTTAGAATTAACGGACTTGCTAAATAAATATAATAATATTTTTTGTAAAAATACATTGAACGAAAATGAATTAAATATTTTCATTTTGTAGGCCTGTTGTGTAAAATAAACATTTTAGTTTAGTAGGCCTGTTGTGTAAAATAAACATTTTATTTAGTAGGCCTGTTGTGTAAAATAAACATTTTCATTTAGTAGGCCTATTGTGTAAAATAAAATTTTCATTTAGTAGGCCTGTTGTGTAAAATAAACTGGGATGACAATTATTATTGAAAAAAAAATCTTTTGCAATAAATAGTTAAGATTTGAATTTTTGTTTTATTTCACAAGATGAAACTGTACAATTACATTTTTCTTAAGCAGAAACTAATATAATGTCAAAACAACAAAAATGTATTTTACAACATTACATATATAAGTTCTACTTTCCCATACTCTGTAATATAAAACATCTATCAGTGCTACTTAACTTTATTCCGTGATATATTACATATATCAGTGTCATTACCTATATTGTGTGATATATTACATCTATCAGTGCTACTTACCTATACTATGTTATGTATCACATCAAAATTAATTAATCAACCGTTTTAAAATGTTTTCCTTATTTAATAATACAATTAATCATTTCTGGCTAGAGATATTTGGTTTTACTAAAAAATACACATTTCATATTTTTTTCTTTCAGTGTAAATATTCGAAGATGTCGATTCTAAAGTAAAGAATTATATTTAATTGTGTTGTGACTACACACAATAGATCAATAAACCACAATAAAGGTTATCATCCGTGACATCTTTCTTCAATATTTTCTTTTATAATTAAGAAATGCCCTTGGAAATGTAATATATGTTTATTTGTTTACGTTAAAATGTTTAAACGATGTCAGAGAATACATCAACTATATCATTGAGCAACATACTTGTAAAAAACAAAAGTCGGTAATTAAGTGCGAAATCAAGGCGTAGGACGAGAATCAAATCATTTTATCTATATGATCTGTTTTTATTAATAATTCCGTATGGTACATTGTATTGTGAACCGTTACATTCTGATATGGAAAAATGTGTCTAGTGAGTAGAAAAATCTTCGTGAAAAAGCATTTTTATTATATTTCCTTTTTCGTCCTTTGTTCTTGTATTTTATATTAAAAAGAAAAAAAAACTAATTATATTTTCTTGTCACTATTTATTTCATCTATATAAGTTCAACTTCCAGTCGTTTTAAAACACCTTGCTTTTGTTACATTTTGTTATAGATTATATTTTTTGTATAATTGTTTAGGGAGGGTAGATGGTAAGAGAGTAAGTGTTGTTTTTATACTGTTCTTTACCTTCCTGCACCCCCTACTATTCTTTCCTTCAAAATTCACCCATTATTTAGTCATTAACGGTGACTTTTCACGCAACGGTAGTAATTAAATTGATCTTTAATTTAACCAGTGCTATTTAGAAATGAAACTAAACATTTTTTGTCCGCACTATTCTAGATATTTATGAATGTTTTCAGCATCATTAAGAATCAAATAAGTTTTGGGTATCCATTTATGCAGTTTATTTTGTTATTGATCATATACATTGTCCAGAAAAGTGTACACAAATTAACGTATTTTAAAAAACATGTACAGGCTGTTAATTTTGTTTATCAGTAATCCGGTGTTATAAAAACAAATAGATGTAGCTTATCCCTAGTTATGCCCCTTGGACAAGTGTAATAAATTACAACATTTTATCCCTGTTACGTTGGAAGGATTGTCCTAATGCTTATCCTTGCCACGAACAGATCGCTGTCTAGGTGTATGAGAGAGTAGATATTGATGGTCTGGTGACAATATTTCTATTTTTACAGCTTACGTACAATCTCCGCTAATAAGTCAACAAAATACCGGTTTCTTTGCTGATAACACAAGTTTATTATGTAGATATGTTGACGCCAATTCTCACATACAGTACTTCAGCTTACGTCCTACTCTGCTATCTCACTCGACTACCTAGTTCTCAGTCTCTCTCCTGTTTCTTCTCTCCTCCTCTCTCTCCCCTCCTCCCTCCGACTCTGCTATCTAGTCTTCAGTCTCTCTTCTCTCTCTGTCTCTCTCCGACTCTGTCTCACATACAAAATCGTCCAGCTTATATACAGTAAACGATTGGCTTGGCATCCCTGATTTATTATTTCTAATTAATTCTTAAACCACTAACTCTGGTCTGGGACGTGGGAAAGAGATTTGACATGTGAACAAGGGGCATGTGAAAATTTCTAACTCAGCATCCCCGGTCCCCAAACTTCATCCTACGTGTCACGGTCACGATCATTTTTCCCCAGGTAATTTGGTTCCTTGAGCGTCCCGATCTCCCCCTAGTAATCTGACACGGGAACGACACACCCCCTTCCCGAGCTGGCGATTCCCAATCAATTAACAGCCTCCCACCTAGGAATCTGACACGGTGACCTAGGTCACAAGGGCACACCCCTTTCCCAAGCTGACTTTTGTTCCTGAACGAGTAAACCATTGTGCTCAAAACAACCCTGCATCGTAACAACCTATTAGCCCCAGCCAATTGTTTACACCGTCAAGGAACAACCATTCACTACCAACAAAATACATGTGTAGTAACATACACTTTCTCACTCTATAATATTGATAATCATCTTGAAATCAAAGTAACTATAAAAGTTGACATTAGTGGTCCAATATAGCAACGAATAGCATTACTAGCTACATTAAAATAGAAAAATCTGAAGTAAGAAACATAGCGTGATCATAATGATTAAATATACACATAACTACTTAATCACTCACACATTCACTCACTCCGAGTTGGCCGAGTAAGCCTCCTCTTCTCTGACCTGTGAGTCTCTGAATTCCTGAATATTTCCGGCCTATCCCAGATATACCCGGTTAACGTTACATAGACAATATGTGCTACAGCGTAATTCTACCAATGTCGACCTTTCGCGACCTGTCAAAACCAGACAATCGTTGACACCTTAGGTTGGGACTTACACGAACACTCCTAGTTCAAACAAAAGCAATCACTCATCCGCTTAAGGGATGCGTTAGGATGACTACAAGCATCCAAGCCGCCATCCACCTAATCATACGATCCGAATGGCCTTAGCGAAACGATCTTTTAACTTTGCCAAGGGATGAGGAGTCAGACCGCCCAAACTGCCGAAACTCGATATTTGGCGTAGTTTTGGGTATAGGTGACTAAAAATTCAGGTTTGTAAGAACAATAGGACCAGCAACTCATTACTTAAGGGACGCGTCAGGATGGCTACAGACATCCAGTCGTCATCCACCTAATCATACGATCCGAATGGCCTTGGTGCCACGATCTTTAACAGCCCAAGTAATGATTGCGCCGCCTTTAGTGTACAACAAATTGACCAATAAGACAGAAACGAATGGCAACCACTGAATCGCCTCTAACAAAAACGTCACTCCCGAAAACAGTATGACCAGCCCCTGTAGACTTCATTGCCATAACTGTTCACCGGTCGACCCACGGCTGGCGAGCATGCCTCTATGCCTCACGCAGGGTGGCGTCACCTCTGGTTTAACAACGGTAATTGACTGGCGCTCCCTCACAGGGCCGCCTAAACAAACAATCACTCACGACACCAGTATGCACAGACTTCTAGGCGTGTTGCGAGGTTTCGAGGGCCCCCTGGGCTCTTCTAGTACCACACCTGACCCTCGTGTATCCAAAGAGCAGCTGGACCCTACTATCTAAAGGGACATGTATCAGAGGTAGGTGGCATGGCATCAACAAACTATTATATAGTCATGGGCCCACCCGATCTGCAAACGGGTCTAATGTAGCGCCCTGACAACAAATGAGGCGCCCGAAGTCCCGCCTTGCTAATAGGTGACAATGACTCGGCCCTCACACAAAATACAAAGAATGTATACCAAATCAAAAAGCATGTACACAAAATCAAAGTAACTACTCAAAGTAAAGATAAAATGCATAAAAAGCATTAACATCTAATCAAATATAAAATCTTTTACGTTCCACTGGTTCTCTTGAACCTATTATGGACAACCAATTGGCGCCCCAAGGGCCCATCTCCTACTGCTTGTGCTTGACAGCGAGATGTCCTGCGCCCCAAACTACTACTTGACCGATATCATAGCGCATTTTTTTTAAAATCATTTAAATTGCCACGGGCCCTCCCATTATCTATAAATGGTACTAACGTTGCCGACTGACAACAACTAAGGCCCCCGACCCCTTCTCTGTGAGCCACGATCCGTACTCTTCTTTTCATAAAATTATTCATCCCCTCTAACACGTGCGATAGATATTCCTACACGACCCTAAGATTGTTGATCTTTAATTAAAAATCAGTGTATGGTTCATGACGCCATTAGCGTTCAACAACGTATAACCAAAAAAACTTATAACGAGCTTATTAAATGCTAATCAATTTAACCCAATACAACTTTCATTTTTATCGCACGGTTAAAATGGGGTACACTACAACTCAAACGAGTTAATTTAAGAAAAGGATATACGTTACTCAAATAAATAATAAAAAAGTATTTAGGCAGCTCACAAGGGTCAGAAAGAAAAGACTAAAAAAATGATTGGCCTACCTCGACGCTTCCAGTCCTCCAGTTTATGGATGAAAAACACAGAAAAAAAAACTCACACTTTCACCCCACTACGTAAACTAAGAGTCTCTATAAAAAACATTTAATGAATTTGGATCTCTTGTCTGACTTCGGTTGTGGGGGTTGCCTATCTCTTCTGGTTGATCTCTTCTGGCCCGAGGGAAGACGTGCGAGTTGTTGTCGGCGGCATAACGTACCGCCATCGTTTACCATTTTCGACAAGTGGTGATTTTGCCTATCACCAGAGACGCTACACCTGTGATTATGCGAATCACACCGGACTCAGTGACTTATCGAGTCACCGTTCAACTTGATGACAGCGTGTCATCCATTTTTGCTACGTGGTGATTTTGCCTATCACCAGTGGCGCTACACCTGTGATTATGCGAATCACACTGGACTCAGTGACTCATCGAGTCACCTTTCAACTTGGTGACTTAGCGTGTCACACACTGTTGGCTGTTCCGCCCTACATACACGGCTGGTTGAGCCCCGATAGCCGTGAACTTAGCGAGGAGAATAGCGGTTGTTGTTGATTCTTCTCTGACGTAGTCACTGCTTCCATCTGTACTTCTTCATGTGTACGTTCCTGGTCTTAAACTCAGTAAGGTACTTTTGACGAAAGAAACAGTGAAGCGCACTGCTAATTCTCTCCCTGTAGATGTGATGTAGGGGACTCAGTTGTATTTCTGTCCCCTACTGCGAGATGACGTCTGTCTACACTTCTTGCTACTGTGCGGCCGGTCAGGTTGTTGTGACTGTCAGAGGTTCCATGACGCTGTGTTTCCGAGCCCCCAGTCACCAGTTCCACTACACTCTCGATCCCTTGAAGTAGGTCGATCCCGATCTCCTCCCTAGTAATCTGACACGGGAACGACACACCCCCTTCCCGAGCTGGCGATTCCCAATCAATTAACAGCCTCCCACCTAGGAATCTGACACGGTAACCTAGGTCACAAGGGCACACCCCTTTCCCAAGTTGATTTTTGTTCCTGAACGAGTAAACCATTGTGTTCAAAACAACCCTACATCGTAACAATCCCCCTGACTTCATTTTTTGTCAATATTTGCAAATACTTAATTTGGTATGATCACAAGCAGACCTAGAGATCAATCATGAGTGAGATAATCAACACAGACCTATTTGTTTACTTATAAGTAATACTGGTTTAAACTTTTGAACAAAGTTTTGAAAACAGACGAGGCCATTGATAGGTTAGTTTGTATGGTGATGGCCGTGGTTGTGTTCCATGTTAAGATGATCGTTGTAATTTATATTAGGTACTAGCTAAACAGGCTATTAGGCACGCAGTTGGAGTTGAAAAGGGTGATATAAATTCGTCGCTTTAACAATCAGTCTATATACAAAAATACCATGTCTATCTACTCAAAGTGGCCCCAAAGAAAATGAACAGATGATTGTAGCCAAAACACATTTAAGTGACACTTAATAATACATAAAATAAAGTTGATATTTTACATAGTTCATCCCAAAGAAAATAATCCTTATTTTGGGCATATAATCTTAACAAAAACAACCACCAACCAATAAACTTTGAATTTAAAATCCAACTATTTATTCTATTTCCAATTCCACTTAGCCCTACACCCATTCTTCCCTCCCTCCCCGCCCGCAAACCCCATTCCAGTCAAGACATGCTCGAATCGCAATGTACACAGACAAAAACTATAAACAATACCACGTGACACCTCTACCTACCCCCCCCCTCCCGTTAAACGCTCCTTTCCAACCCTACACCCACATGCCAACAGTTATTATTTTTATAATTTAATAATTTATCATGTTTAACATGAAGCATTTAAAAAAATAGCGGTCTTGCGACTTGAATCGTCTGCTTGACCGCCCCCCTTTCTGCAACCATTTGGTTTATTACCACCCCTATCCCAACAAACTCGGTAATATATATTTGAGCGCGTTAACAATCAGTCCATATACAAAAAATAGCTTTTTATATAATTCATCCCAAAGAAAATAATCATCATTATGGGTACAGAAACTTAACAAAGACAACCCCCGACTATTACACTTTGAATCGAACATCCAACTTTACATTATTTGCGCATTCCAACTGTACATAATTTGCACACACTACTCCATATCATTTAAAAATCTTAATTCATTAATCGGAAATCCTTGTCGTGTTTAGAATTCGCCAGCATTTCATTTTTATTCAAGAAAGAGCCATTAGATGAATAGAATGCGCACCAAACATACTCTTATATAGTAAGTTGTCTCTTGTCAGTTACTATAATTTTGGAATTCTCTAGATTATTTTTATACTGGCGTCTACGCGATTTTTTTAAACTCCGCAAAGGTTTGACGTAGAACTCAGACATTTTTTAGCAATGTACTCTTTCAACTCGTGCGGTGCCGTGTATTTGTAACGTGCAGACATGTGGCTTTTAATGCCATGAACATCATATACACCACACGGTGTGAAGGTCTGTCAAACCACCGTCTATGATAGCCGATTATGTATATAGATACGTACTTTAAAAATGTTTTTTTATTTGGCTATTTTTTTTTTCAAATTTTACAAGAATACTAGCGGTACCCTGAAAAAAAATTTTGCATAGATTTATATCTTCTTAGACTGAATCGGTAGGCTAGGTAATTTTTTTTTGTTTCGGGTAGATCCAATTTTTTCATGATTGTATTTTAAACTGGAATACTGTTGTATTAATTATTTACTTTCGATTTAACACAGAGCCCTAATTGCTTTTATGTATATATATATATATATATATATATATATATATATATATATATATATATATATTATATTCATGTAACTAATGCTTATACCTGAAGAAACACAAAAGTTTTTAGACGAGTAATAGCTAATAATTGACTAGACAATTAGCAGACAATTAAAAAAAAAAATAAAAAACTAACATGATAAATGTACTTAAACTGTATCTTTTGAATGACATAATCATATATTATAATTAGCTTCTCATGTATAACCATTACAAAGTTTTTAGTGAACTATTTTTTTTTTCAAATATTTGTGGTTAGTCTTTTTTCTTATAGTTCCCTAATCAATTGAATATCTATATTCAATTTTTTGATTATTTTGCTATTGATATTGCTAACGAAGTTGCTTTTGTTGAGTATGTAAAATATATTAATAGTAATAATGTAATGGTAAAACAGTCAACAGTTAAAAAATATTTGAAAAAAAAAGTTTAACAAAGTTAGGTTTTAACAGTTGGACAGATTCAAAACTATAGAGAAAGGGATACAGAATAGGTGGGAGTTAAAGATGGTCCCCAGAATGTGTGGTGAGTGAAATGAATATAACGTGCGGGAGATAATACAGAGAGTTTGAAAACGCATGTATAAATATACACATATATAAATATTTATTTCTACGACAGTTTAAACTTTGAAAATAATAAATAAAAAATAACAAATCTATATATTATAGATATGCAATAACTGAGTGTTTGGAGAAATACAAGACTGCATGATGAATGATAGACAAGTGAAATTGAAATAGGGGAGTATGAATGATCCTAAATCCATAAATGTGCGGCTATGCTGGAAACTGACCTATATGTTATCTTCCGTAGCCGTTGATGTACTGAACAGATATCAACAAAGGAAAACACTTTAACAAATTCAACAGAATCCTTGGTAAATACACATTCAGTCTGTAATTAGTACTGCTCATACATACCATACCGTTATTCAAATCCTCAGCGCACACAGTCACTTTGTGACATGTTGTAATTAAAAAGGTATCGAAGTCTCTGTATATAAGAGTAAGGCTTAAAACTGATTAGAATATATATGATAACGTACTTAGTAAATTAAATTTACATTTTTAAAACTATAGAAGACTTTGCTCACAATATCAATTAGATACAATTATTTTATGTAGCTTCGTCCACATTATATAATTAAATTAGGGCTGCTGATTAAAGTGCGTTAATCTGCGATTAACGCGTCATAAAAAATGACATTAATTTTTTTAACGCAACACTTAAATGAGGTAATTTGACCAAAGGCGGAAAGTTCACCTAATCGATAAATAACAGAACTTCAAGCAACCGTTTGAAGTTTAAGTTCCGTCCACTTATTAAGTAGATTTACCACCCCTACCCTGTCGCAATTCGCACATATCATCACACCCAAGTATGTCGACTGAAGCCCCTCTTTTAAAATATAATGAAGATGTCCTGGTTAATTAGCCCTTCGACAAGTAAACCTCCTGCTCCCTTCCCTGTCAGTGTAAAAAGAGAAAACGTTCATTCACTAGTTAACATTATATATTGTAGTGTATTGGTGTATGTAGCGTATTGTTGAATGTATAATGAACACGTTAATAATTATAATTCTGTAGTCACGGCTTTTGTATTCGATTGTGTGGGTGGTACCTTTCCCAGCCTCTTTTTAATTACCCAACAATATCCCGGGATAAGTAAATTTACAGGGACCTACCCTGGGATTCAGCTATCCTGAGAAAATAACCCAGGTTCTAACCAATCTAATGTAACACCAATAAAACTTCTTCGTATGGACGTTCAGCAATCGGCAATTGTAAATATAGTATTAATTGAAGCCAAATTATCTTTCAACTTCTGCCTACGAAGTTAAAATCTATGCTTTCATTGTTTTGTCAATGTTTGTCTACAGCTAGGCATCATTTATTGCCTGGCAAGTCTATTAAAGAATTAAATGTTCTGAAACTAG
Organism: Bulinus truncatus; assembly: GCA_021962125.1. Lineage (NCBI taxonomy): Eukaryota > Metazoa > Mollusca > Gastropoda > Planorbidae > Bulinus > Bulinus truncatus. Next base: position 1,011,203 of record JAGDYQ010000174.1, read on the forward strand.
CGGTGTCGATATGATGAAAAGTCATATTTTCGTTTGTGCTTTGTATATAGCAATAAAACATCAATAGATTTTTCTCTAAGAGTTTGACCGGCAAACACTCATGCCTCGTCCCTGATACAACTGTTGCTATAACCAAAATGAAACGAAAAAAGAATTTTTAAAGTTGACACACGAAAGAAAAAACAACAGAAGATGAAAAATGAAAGCCGACCGATCAAAATTTTTGCTTTGAACGTTTGAAAATTGCCATCAAAGAGTTACATTTTACAAGATATTATTATTAATATAACTGAAAGACTGATAAAAAAATAAAATTTTCTTTTCTGTTGTTCATTAAAACATTGGAAAAATTGTTATAGTAAGAATGTAAATTAATGAAAGAACATAAAAATGGCATTTATAGACATCGACGGACATCGACGCGCAAAGCAAAAACTCAAAAGAAAATTTAAAAGTAAATGTGTCCTTCAACTCGCCGACCGAGGTGACCGTGGTTGTAATGGTGTGAAAATGGCGGTGTTAATATTGTTAGGGTTGATGGCTTCGATTTCTAGTAGTGATGAGATTTATGTTGATGACTAGCTATTAAAATCGTTATTGTTTTTCTGCAAATAGTGGTATTAGATAAGTATCGGTATCGAATTTCGAAAATTGTTCGCTTAAAATGTATCGGCGATATTAGTGTTGTTTTAGTCCCAGGTCGGCAATACAGCAAACAATACCAAAAACGTATAGCCGATACTGTAATGCCCGATACCGATACTTCGATACCGACAACTCTGCCCTAATGCTGTTATTTCAGAGTTGTAAAAAATTTAAAAAATCATTATATAACCCAATTCTATGACCAGATCAGACGAGAATTTTTTTTTTAAAAGCAAGAAAAAATCGAACACAGAAACTCTAGCAGATCTATGACATTGAATCAATAGGATTGCCATTTTTTATTTCAATCGTATGACCCTGAATGATACAATTAATGAACATCTGCACATGTTATAGTTTGATTGACAAGTGTCATGGCTTTGAAACAATGTAACTTGTGTAAACAGAGGGGGTACAGTGGATGGTAAGTGACGTCATCTTTGCGCTGCTGTATCTAAAATGTAACTGGGAGCGTATACTTTCTTGCTATATTATTATTTTATGATGGAAAGGCACATATGAAATATAAATTACTTTTTTTTGGGATGGGTCTGATGGGAATTGGAGAGGGGGTATGTACGATAGTGAAGGTTAGGGTAAACAAGATTTACGTGGGGCGAAGTGTAGCAAAATATGAAAGGGAATGGGGGGAGAGGGGTTGAAATACGTCATTAGTTGAGAAGCTACGGTACGAGAAAAACATATGTTTGAAATTGTTGTTGAATAAAATAAAAACAATTCGTATCACTTGACGTTATTGATACTTGCCAATAAGTATGTCTCAATATCTAATTTATAGACATATAGGCTAATGCTTAATACATCTGTTTCAAATAATTATACTTCTTTCGTATCTGACTTGTTTATCATGCCAGTTTTATCTGTCTTTCCTACAGTTACGTTGTCTATTAAATTTGGTTAGGTTCATTGACATTTTTTCAATCCTTTACAATTAAGTTTTGTTATCCATATTTGAATTCAGATGCTGAAGATGACACTTGACACCAAAGGTTATGTGTTTTAAATTAAATTAACAAACTTACCTTACCTAGGTCACTGGATGTTGTTTGGAATTTGGCGTATCGCTTTTCCTTCAAAACACATGTTTAACCCTAATGTTTTATTTATACGAAATATATAAATGTGCTCCTAGATTTATGAACTAAAAATATCGTTTAAGTTTTCATCTTTGGTAACCATCTTAATTTATTTGTATACTTTGAACACTTAGGATCAGTGAATAACGAATGGGCTTTAAAGTATAATAACGAAATACAATAGTTGAACTTTTTTTTTTCTATTCCAATGATTGATCCCAGATTATATTAATCTAGACATTCTATGGTAGTACACAATTGATCTGAAACTTGCAAATTTTGGATTCTAATATTGTTTGAATTCAGGAGCGCCATTGAGTTAAGTCAATTAGCGCAAGTCCCCAGACAACAATTAAGATTGACTTGTGGTTTGCAAACAAAAGACATAACGGTGGACACGCTTAACATGAGACTCTATACAGCCTCCCAGTCTGGTGGTCTAAACAGCTCCCACTGTATCAATACATACAATATGTAACATCAGAATATATTAAACCTCCCAGTCTGGTGGTCTAGAACAGCTCCGACTGTATCAATACATACAATAAGTAGCATCAGACTCTATGCTGGCAGCATGACTACAAAAGGATGTCCAATTTTATTTGTGACTTGATACCTCAAGATGTATGTCATTGCGACATCTCTTCGAAATTGTATTAGATTTACATCACAAAGCTTCTGACATTTTGTACAACTGCCGAGCTTTATAAAGGCTTGTATCAATTGCTAGGCAAAACAATGTCAACCACCATTTCCTTATATGAATATGTATGCGACGTTTGGCTATCTGTTCCACTCATTATACTGAGCGATCAGTTTTTGCTTATGAATATGAACATTTTTTGAGCTCCAAAACAGTTAGATAGCACTGAGACTACATTTGTATCGTTCCACCTAACTTCTAACATCCCTGACTTTCTATCAAATCGAAGGTCAGATGTGCCACGTACATCTTTCTTCGACATGTGTACTTCTATCAGTGGACACTTCTCCATTCTGATTGCTCTCACAGTACTAGTCTAAGATATATTCATTGTATTCAGTTAATCGAGCAGTTGTGGTATTGTAAAAAAAAATATCTATATACAATCTGTATGGAAGACCAGGTGTTCACTAGCTGCATCACTACATAGCCACCATGTCCCAGATATACATTAAACAAGCCAGGTGATTCTTGAAAAGGCTTAAAATAGACCAATTAGCCAAAACTGCTGTTAAGGCACCATACTTTGAACCCAAAAATTATAGTGTGGCACCATGAATTCATCAATGGAAATGTCCTGTTCAGTTGGCCAATGTTGAACAAAACGTTTATTTAACATCACAAATAGTGGACAAAGTTTGGAAAGTTTGTCCTCAACATTAAGATTTGTATTATCACATACTGAATATATTGCAACAACTCCTCAAATAGGTTTACAGACACGGCGCTGCTAAATTGCCTCATTTTGAACATCTTCAGCGCTTTCCCAAATTATCCGTCTGTTAGCTAAAGGAACATAACATGAAGTGAGAACAATTGCTAAAGCTTAATAGATTTTAGAAGTTGTTGCATTAAATTTTGTTCAGGTTTTGCGTAGCATACATATTGGATATTTTGGTTATGTGGTCAAAAAACGACATCATCGTATAATAATTCAAACAAGGAAGCGGTATGCAATCCTTGATTTGAGTTGATGTACTATTCCATCTGTTCTCTGCTTTAAATTGCATTTAACAAAACAAGCTATACATGTAAAAACACAAACTATGCATGTATCTATAATATACACAAACTATACATGTATCTTAATATGCAATTTAGAACAACTATGTTTATATGTGTTATAACTGTATTTATGTAAACATAACTCACTATTGATTATTATTTATACTAAATTGCCAAAATATCATATTAGTTTATTTCAGTAAATGAAGATTCTCTATCATCACTTGTTACAAGTTAACTTTTATGACATTTCGAATTACACAGCTGTTAGTTATTTTTACATTTGCAGCGATTTGTTGACGATTGTTAATGCAATAGCACATAGTTTAGGCTTGATCGGCGGTCAGTGATTGTGAAGACGCAATAGTTTATAGCGAGTTTCCACATGATAAGCAAGAAGGGGCTGATCTACATCCTTTTTGACACACTACATGGAATCCGTTTGCATTGTTACAGTCAGGTAACTTATCTTGACTTTAAAAGTGCCCCATCGCCACGGCATCAGGTTTGTCTGAGAAGGAAGTAATTGCAATTATAGCATGCTCCAATTCTTGTTCAAATAAAATGCAAATCACAGAGGGAGGATCATTTCTTAAAAGCAGAAAAAGAGTGGAACATTACTGTCACAGCGTAAGACACTGTCCTTGCTTTCACGTGCCAGTTGCCATCACACTCGAACAGACTGATGTGCCTGATTGTCTTGGATCAGAACATTGAATATTAGCCTCGGTCA